>MU619714.1:0-338688 GCA_025201785.1 Xylaria longipes | reverse complement strand
CTAGTTGTTTTTTCAGATTTTTTAGTGTGCTGTTTAACCTCTTTCTTACAAAAAACTGCCCCCCCTCCTTCTTTACTTCCATGTTTTTGGGTTGTCCCCCCCCCCCCCCCCCCCCCTATCTTGATAATCACGAGAATATAATGACGCGGCGTTAGCGATACGCGAAACTCAGATATTAGGTCTACGCCCTTGCATTAACACAACCCTGATTGTCTGTCTCCTGTACTTGTGACTGCTGTTGGGATTTTGTTTTCAGTTGACGTGAATGAACTTCAAAGCTTGACGTTACAAGTTATGCCCTCAAAGGTCACCAGCACTATCAGATACTCATTAAGCGGTCAACTGGAGAGAAGGATCTCGATTGTTGTGGGAGCACGGGTTTGAAACATCGGTTCTGTTTATTCCATTGGTCCACACGTTCAACAGGTGTGGTGTTGTAGTAGACAAAGTGTATCCCGTTGATGATTTGGGGTATCGCAACGTGGTCGTTGAGTTACAGCTATAGGTAAGAATTATGATTGTTGTTGTTGCACAAAGGATTCGTTCTATTAACATCTTCATTAACTAGACTCTACAAATAGCGCCATTCGCCCTCACCAAATCTCATTTCTAAAAAGAAGACACCAGCCTACTTATTCAGAACCCTCCTCATATTTCATCGCTTCCGCTTCCAATTCCGAGTTCCACTTATCCATCTACTCAAATCTCTCTTGCTCTCGCCTCTGTGTTGCGTAATACCAGCAAAATGCCTAAGCAATCCCAGCAGCAACAGATTCCCTATCAGGGTGATGTCAGCTATCCTTCCTATTCCCGCGGCGTCGCAAGGGTCTATCAACAGAGCGGCGTCTGCGACACATCACCTCTGTACATGCGGAGACAAGTCCTCATTCGGGCTAAGGCCCTCAGAACTGACACCTACCAGGCCTATGCTCCGGAAATCGACGCAGAGCTCGCTAGGCTCACTGAGCAGGCACTACAGGAACTCAGAAGCCAGCCGTAGCTTTTCACTATCTTTTAAATGTGGGGCCTGAGCTGAGACGGTTGTCGTCGATAGCTACAAAGAGAGTCTGAAATAAATAAGGATTTGTGGGAGGGGAGTCCGGTGTTTTGTCACCGCTGGTGTTAAGTATTTCCGGGAGGCGTATACAGAACCATATACGCCCACAATCATTACTGAGTTATAATAGGTGTTGGCAACCGGAAATGACATGATATAGCAATATATGGCAGAATTGATAATCCAGGCACGTGGTGCCTATTATTTGGTCGGTGATACGTTTACATAATTTATGCGTAGTTGGTTAAGTTATTCTTTCTGCTTCGATTTGTTCGTAGTTTCAATTCTAAAGGAAATGTAGTTTAACGCATTGACCAAGCAACCATCGCATTCAGTGTGGTGACTGCTAAAGAGGTACATGATTAGGCACCGCAACTAAAACCGTCACTTAGAGCATGTGTAACATGGAAACTACTGTGAGGGGTCTTAATCCGAGGGACAGTGGGCGGGATACGAAACCTCCGACCACGACTAAAAACCATCCCCTTCGTGGGAGGTGGAAAAGCGAGGTGAAGGGAGGAAAATCCTTCACGCGAACACGCGGCGAACAGGCAGGGTCACCTATATAGAAGTGTGATGTAAAAACATCATAAAGCAACAACGTGATACAAGTAATAAAGTGCTTAAGTTCATATAAAACTATAAGTTGCAACACTTTAATCTAGCTTATTTTCCCACTTTGCTACTCGTAAGATAGCTTTATGTGGTGGTGTCTTTTTGACCTGAAGGCAGCCCGTTGCTCCAATTTTAGAATAATCGTCACAGCATCCCTCATTTTGATGAAGGAAATGAACCTCTTTCCCTTCACACAAAGTGGCTGCACATATCCATTGCCCCTGATATCTGTCGCTACTCAGGTACCGATCAAATATCTCTGGACTTTTCTCTTTTATCCCCAGGCAAGTGATAAGCAGACGTCTCATCCTTTGCAAGCTCTCGGACGAGTCTTTCCTATCTCCCAAAGATACGCGAAGGGCTGCTTGAAGCACCTTGAGTAGGGCCTGCCACTCTCTCAATTCCTTTCTTGTTTCCTCCCCACCCGAGGGCCCGAATTCGGAAAGTGAGACATCGTCCCCCCTGCGTTTGGCCTTATGTATATGACGACTCGACCTTGCTAGGGTTGCTTCATTGCTAGATCTAGCTGGCATCTCGCCCTGACAAGATGATTGAAAATCATCTTCAATCTCCGCAAGTTTACCGAGAATCGTCTGTTGACTTGTATCAACGTCGGCTGGACATCCTAACTCGGACTGTATGGCATAACTTACTCGATAGACTGCCGTGAACTGGTTATTTCGGCTCTGATACTGCCCTCGATCTGACGAGCATGCTCCCCCAGCTGTAACTTTTGGCCATCCAGCTTCTGGCTGAAGTCGCCAACATCTTGAAGTTGAAGCTGGTGATTATCGAGCTTCTTTCCTAAACCACCGATGCCTTTATCGATGCCATTCAACTTGACGTTGTGGTCATCGAGCTTTCTGATACACTCTTGTATACTAGGTAATTACATGCTGGAGCTGTTGATTGAGAGCTCTTTGCTGTTTCTTCAACTTATCGTGAAATTGATCGAGACATTCGTGTAATCTGACACACTTTTGCGTCTCGCCACAAAGTGCATCAACATCGTTCGCCAGCCTGGACAGAAGGATCGGCAGTTGCTTATGGTCAGAGACCTTGGCCTCTGCCCAATCTGAAATTGTGCTTAGGCGCCCTTTGATAATGGTGAGGCCTATTACTCCCTCCGTCAGTTGCGAATGAAGCTCACATATAGACTGAGAATGCGACATTTCCGAGCGTTTGAGTTAATTCAGTCAGTGTGACATTCCTTGGTCGTGTGAGAGATGTGGGAGGGATGTGGGGGAAATGAAAGACGGTGCTGCTCATGACGGTTATGGTGGGGGAAAAGGGACATATCAAGGCAAGACGGGGCATAATTGACATTAATTTGATATCATTCATTATAATAGAGAATCTATTCAGTATCCAGGTGACTTTGATCGATTCCCAATTTGTTAGACTTTGAATTGGGTCTACTCGCTCACGTAGTCAAGGGCAAGTCAGAATTGCTGAAGGCCAGAGAAGACTTGAAGATGCTGCGGTCTGTATCAAATCAACAGAAGGGCCTGCTTGGTTCCATCCAATCTCACAAGGATGACAAGTTGACCCAAGCTAAAGAGGAGCTCAAAGTGCTGAGACAAAGGATCCGTGAATCCGACGCGCTTGACCTGTCTGCAGCTATTATATACGTACTGTGACAGTGTTCCACACACCGGTCAAAACGAAGCCATCGGGCTGAAGAAAGTGATTTACATGCCGTCATACTTTTGGTTAATGGAAAATTAAGAATACTGCATTTAACACCATCCCGCGCTGCAAAGTATCCACGCTAAAGTATTGATGAGTAGGTAGGTCTCCTAGCTCATTGATTGAAAGAGTAAATACAAAGAACGTAAAGGACTTAGCTTCCCTGGATACACACAAAACTCGCCCACCTTGTCTTCAGCTCAGAGGATCCGACGTAGCACGATTCCCACTCTCTGTGAAGTCAGGCTGCAGGAGTGCGCCTGCCCGTCAACCAAGCCCAAATAATGCACCGTGAGCGCTACAAACAACCTTATAAATACCCAAACTATACTATTAGACTTTTCTTAAGACTCCTCAAGGGAAATGCTGCCTTAAGACTTAGCTGGATTAGAGAAGGTGCTTTTGTATTATATCTTGAATTCGATAAAGCGGCATTATATAGCTGTAAGGTTGATTATCAAATAGAGAGTAAGAAAACTCTTCGTATATAATAAAAAATATGACCCAGAAGTGTGTGTTCTGGGCCGGTAGGTCTTTAATTTCTCCCAGTCCCATATCCAGCCCGTGGTACTCATTGGCCGCCGTAAGTCCCATCAATGGTACGGCGATGTCCCAATGAAGCTCACGACCCCATTTGGCGCAAAGATTCGAGAAGTCACTATTGTCCAGTCTACCCTTGGGCACAATGTCTTCAACCGCCTGACGGAGAAGGATCTCATCCATTACTGGTGTAGAAATTTGGTCGAATTGAATTGTGCCTCTAGACGACTGTATCATTATGACGGCGTGCTGCCACTTGGTTGACTCGAGCTCGTGAAGAGAGCTGCAGAAGTAGGCAATGTCAAACTCTCAAGTCTTGGCGACCGCCCGTGGTTGTGTAAGCCCGCACGGGAAGTGACCCCTACGATGCCGCTGTGTGAAGTTGTCGAAGACCATCCAGAGCCCCAGTTCATAATCCACGAGCACCTCGTAGCCAGTCCAATACGACATTCTTGCCCGCTGACCACGATTAGCCTTAACATAGAGTCGACCAATATCCATGACCAGTTTGGCGCCGACCGAATTATCGAGGAGAAGTTCATTTCGGCTGGGGTCGGACATTCTAAACATGTCTGACTAGTAGTCATTGATTGATACGCAAAGGATCCCTGGGTAAGCGGTTGGAGTGGCATTTCCGATCGAAAACTGACGAAGAGACGGGTGTAGCCCGTATTCCTCAGAAAGGTTTAGAGTGACTCTACCGGTAGAAGTCCTATGCCCAATGTGAAAGTTCGAGCTGAAAGTCACAAAGCCTCAACAAACCCACCGGAGCAACATCTCCGTTACGTACAAAATAGGTGAAAGATCTAAACCTGTCAATACGCAGAACACTACGACAGCACATCTAACCTAGTACCAGCACGCAGCATCGAAATTCGCCACACCTAAATACCAGAACACGCACCAAGACCACTCTCAACTTCAACGCATGTATGATTATACACATATCAACTAATTCTTCTCTCATTCATCCGCTCAGCTGCAAGGATAGCTGCTTCTCTTGGACACTACATTTAAACTAAAAACTGCGCAAATTCAACGTGGACAAAGGGTATGGAATAGAATCAAACGCCGCTAGATCCTAAACTTCCCACAAACCCCGAAGATCTGAAAAGAGGGAACAAGAAATTAACCGCTGACTGACAACCACCCGCTAAGCGCCGATCCTAAAGACGCTAGCAGTCCGATTACTGGACAGATCCACGTTTCACTGATACGAGGATCGCAAGTAGATGTCGCGAGAGTTGAGCAGAAATGTGATAGCCCACCGACTCGAAATGTTTTGCATTGAATTATCCTTCGGCGGCTCGAAGTGCTTTGCATTGTACGTTATCGATGTCCCCTCTATGTGAGGACGAGATGATTTCATCAACAGTCCCAGGACAACAAGCGTGGGATGTCGCAGTAGATATCTACATGAGCAGAAGACTAACTAGCATCAAGATAGTCTTGATTAGCCGGCGGGCCACCATCACGGCCGAACTAGTGCCATCTCTCTCGGACAAACGCTTAGGCGTTTCTATATCTAACACGACGTCGGTAAAGTCACCGTTCGTGTGTAGATGAGTGTAGGTTCGGGTATCTTAGGCAGAGTAAGTGTCGTTGACAAGGTAACCCTAGATTGGGATGTGACATCTAATGCCTTCTCAGGTTTCCGAGCTCACAGTTGCACCACCAAGATATTGCTTGAGCGTTGCCTCATCTCGAATAGGCGCAAAGTAAGGGTGCGCCATGGCTTCCTTGGCGGTAAGGCGTTCCTAACTTTTTGTCAGTACTAAATCAACGTCCCAGAGCAAAATATCGAACCTGATGATCGTATCTCAACAGTTTGTCGAGGAAGTCAATCGCCTCGTTACTAACGAATCGTTGGTTCTCAGAGTTGACGAAACTATGCCAAGGCTTCTTCTGGAAGCGACCGAGAATTTCATCGTATTGGGGATCAAGCTCGATCTCGTACTTGTCAAGGTAGTCGAACAAATCGTCCGTACCAAGGACCTTGGCAATTTTGACAAGCTGATCCGAGTTGCTGTTTCCGTGGAAAAATGGCTCTTTTCTAAAAATCATGGATGCGAACATAGCACCAAGACTCCACATGTCCAGACTGTAGTCATACTCTTGGAAATCTACTAATAGCTCGGGCCCCTTGAAATACCGCGAGGCGACCTGGTTGACTAATGTTAGTGTTGTCTAGTGACGATCCGTGTTGATAGATTAACCCAACTATCCCACTCCGTTCCAAAGGCAAAGGGCTGATAGTTCTCGCAAAAAAAAAAAAAGATCTGTAATGACGACTTACGCGCACATTATATTCGGTTCCAGGGTGGTAGAATTCGGCCAGACCCCAATCGATTAGACGCAGCTACAGTAATATGAGCAATCGGGCTTGTGTTGGAGTCTTTGGTACCACATACCTTTCTGTTCTCATGATCGATCATAACGTTATGAGGTTTTACGTCTCTGTGCATGATTCCCTTGCTATGGCAGAAGTCTAGGCCTTTGAGGAGCTCATAGATGTAGTAACGAACATCGATGTCGTTGAACTTCGGGTAGAGACTCCGGAAGTCGGTATTATTGACGTATTCGAAGATGAGGGAAGGAGTCTTGCTCTGCAGTACGAAATATCAGCATCTTCGTCGTACACGCACGCACTCCATGCGCTTGCCTCAGGTATGTACCGAAGCAGGCATAGAGTGGGAAACGACATACCTGGCTATCCCTAACAACATCTAGTAAGGCAACGATGTTGGGCCCACCCGACAGATTCTGTAGGATCTTGATCTCTCGCTTGATCTTCTTCTTCTTCACAGGCTTGAGAACCTTGATTACGCATTTTTGATAGTTGACGATGTTGATGCCCTCGAAGACCTCAGAGTACTTGCCGCGGCCTGGTTCGTAAGCAAGGCACATTAGTATCGCTGGCCGATCGACGGCGGGACTTGTCGCAACGTACCGATCTTGCGGACGACCTCATAGTTCTCTAGGACACCCCAGCCTGCACGCACACACCGGTCAGTATGATTCAATTTGTCCGGTGGATGGGTGGCAAAGAGACCACAGGACGGGGACAGAACATGGACGCAAGATACGGGAGGCTGGGCTTCGTCGCAATGCGAGTCGGCAGAGGTGGCGCGGCGCTGGACTCACTAATATTAACGGAATCATAGTCCCAATAGCTCCTGGGCATGTTCTGGTTGACGTCGGCGTAGACCCGCGCCATGGTTGCTGATCCCGCTGGGGTCGTATCGATGTAAGTTGGGCAAGGCTAAGGCTGGCTGGCTGGGACGGTGCAGGTGGGGAGGGGGAAGAAGATGCTGAGGCAATGAGGTAGGTAGGTACTTAGTGAGGGCTGGTCGGGAATAACGGGTCCCACTAAAGTGCAGGGTAGCCTGCGAAGCTGTCGGGAATGGATACTAGGTGGTCTTGGGATGCTGGACTGCCCGAATGGGCGCCGGGAGTCAGGTTGGCATGCAAACTTGAAACCACGATGGGAGAGGATGGGAAGTCGCGAGAAGTCCTATACTGCCCGCCTCTGCCGCCTAACTCCACACTCTGCAAACGGGCGGCACCAAGCAGCCAGCGGGGTAGGTGGGCCCCCGGTGAAACTCCGGCAGCTTCCAGACCCTCTTACTGCCATGCCAGCCTTGCGTCGAACGGGACCTCCCGTTGTTGAGGCAATGCGGCTCGGTGATGATCCTCTGTTCGTGCGCGTAGTACTTACTTACCTTACCCGTCTGGCATAACTCTACGAACATCTCGTCTGTGAAGCTAGGCAGGAGCAGCAGTTTCTCAAGTTGAAAACTGGGCATTGAATGTTGAAGTGACCTGCCAGGTTCAACCCAAACTTGAATCTGGATATGCTATCTACTAGGTACTCACCAGGTTGAGTACAATTGTACGCACTTCATGAATGCTTCGCGGGTTGGTCTCACGAAGGGCAAATACGGGGGTTTATTTTATAGTGTATTTTAATTCTCATCAGTCAAAGTGTTCCCATCCAACCCGCCATCGCCTTGATAGTTATGCCGCTCCTAGAGGCTCCCTTTAACCCTACCAAGATATAATCCTAAGGCCGGATCCAATGCGAGCATAACACCAGTGCAAGGGATATCTCACTCTTCCGTTGTCCACGATTCTCGTGTCGACCAGCCAGTTACGGCGTAGCTTCGCGATTACCATGTTGTAGCCACTTCCAGCCACGAAGGTTGGCCTGTGTAACGAGTGTAACGAGTCTAATGAGAATTAGTTTCATCACCTGGTGGCAGATATCGAGTATGTTTACGAGTGATGTCACTTTCAGAGAGAAGATTACTTTATCGACATGCGCCAGTTACCAGACCCGACATCTGTTAGCTAGGCCAACATCAGCCAGGTCCTACTAGCTTCCGCCTAAGGATGACGATACAAAGGTTTTCATCATGTGGATGTATGTAAAACGGAAGATAAAGGAGCCACTGACCTGGATCCTGACGCCGATTCGTGTCAACTTCTCACGAAGCCAACTAATGTAGAAAGCTAAATGTGATGTACACATGTTTCCATGCAGACAGCATTCAATCGTCGTAGGATATCTGCTTCCGTTGCGTGGTCGACGTAGTGCTAGGGTCCTGCGACATGCCGAGGTCGTCGTAATGCAAGCTGTCCATACCAGCGTCGACAACATCCCACGTCCTCTTGCGCAGATCTGGCTTTTTTTCCGGCTGGAATTTTTGAGTTTCCCTTCTCCTCTGCCTAGCCCGTAGCTTCTTCTGACGTCTCATCTCGGCTTTGGTCAATACTGGTTTCTCTGTTTCAATCTCGCCGTCCTCACTGCCTTCTGCATCGTCCGCAACGTCAGAGTTTGCGCGAGACATCCCGTTGTCCGCTGGCGTATGTACGGCCTCTTCGCTGGCGGGATCGCTGGCGGGAGAGTTTCCTGTTTCTGGCTTCAACGCCTTCCTCTCAGCGCGACGTAGTGCTTCGAGTTCGGAATGGCGGAAGATGGCGATTTGCTCGTCGGTCAGAGTGCGCTTCACCCCGTCGGGGTAGTATCCCAACCCATCATTGTCGCCGTCGTCGTCCTCTTCTTCGTAGTGATAGTAGCCGGCATCGTCGACATGTGCGAAGTCCGGCCGCAGAAACTGGGAATCGAAGAGACTTATGGCATGGTTGGAGAAGTGCGTCGCATGGAATGCTTCGATGTCTGCCTTGCAAACTGTTAGCGTCGAGTGTGACAGAAAGGAAAGTCGAGGGAGATTCTGAAAAGACATACCTGCGATACCTCCGGCGCTTCAAATGATGGCAAAGCGTGCAAAGCAGTGGACATCGCGCAGTGTTCACGCGCTCATTACCTAATGAAAGGGATTGGAATGGATGTAAATAAATGTAAATAAAGTAGGTACCTAGTAGTCTAGTAGGTCGGCCAAGGTAGCAGAAAGCTTGAGTGGGGCCCTCACTCTCCACCAGTCTGCTTAGCACGCTGCAACCTGGGTACTTGAACCAGTATCTAACCTAAATACCTACTTAATCAATTTCAACAGACATTCGGCAACACTCAGGACATAATGAATGTAAAGGAGGAAAATCAATTCCGTACAACATGACATCTTCGTTTGTGGGTGCACACAGTGTCGTAACTCATTCAATCATAAGTCATAGTCTGTCTCATGCTCTCCACCAGAACAATCTCACTAAATGTGACGCACCAAACAAAACCATAGACAGAGGAATTCCACAACCATTCCCTCTACATCATCGAGATGGCAGGGAGATGTACGCGCAAGGTCAAATGCTCTGCTGAATGAGACCGAATCAATGAACACAGCAGCATCCGAGTTTCGAGCTGGACTACGGTATCTGTCTGTTCACGTCGCACTTAGGAGGGCCAATGCACTCTGAAAGGCTTTCACAACCTCGGAAACTAATAATGCGACCGGCGATTAGGCTTCCCATTGAATTTTGCGTGGCACAGCTGGAACTTACGGTGTTGTTTCTTTTGAGTTAATGACTGTTCGGAGAGCTGGACGTATCGCTCGCGCGTCTGCAATCTATAGGTGGTCTAGTTTTAGAATGGGTGTTCAGGGCGAGGTGCAAAGAACCAACCGTTTTATTGCCCGTTCGTTATCGTATGTTGATGATGCAGAAGCCCAGACGTTGAAGTACTAGTAGCGAGGTCAGTCGACACTCTCGCCATCGCAAAGCCAGGTGTGCGCACCTTGACCAATTGCGCAAACTCTTCAAGCAGCTTCTTCTCCTTCTCGTCTGCTTCTTGGAGGGCCTTTTCATAGCGGTCCTCGAAGTCTTCCCAATCAAAGGGCGCAAGATGACCCGGGCTAGTCATTTCTGATCTGTCGCTTCGGCGCTTCTGTGTCTCAGGGGTCTGAGCTCGACGATGACGCTGCTGATGGCCTCTGGGGTGTCCCCCATTGGGAATTGCGTCGACATTCAGAACTTGTGTGGGCGGTGGTGAATCAAGTGGCCCTTGAGGATTTAGTCTAACGGTGGCATCCTGCGGTGTTTGCGTGGATTGTTCCATCTGACTGGGTGGCTCGACCATCATGGACTGGTCCATCGCGGCCCGTTCTGGGGTATGGGGCACTAGGACAGGCGATGAAGACCTAGGAGTTGTGGACATGCTGACTGGTTTCAGTTTCTCCCAAGTTTAATTGATTGTCGATGAGATGGATGACCGGCCAACGGTCCGTAAATGTGTGTCGGGTTATTCCGGTAAAGAGGGAGATATGGCCAGCTATTTATTTCACAGCTCTTTGACCCTTCGGCTCTACAACAATTCGACAATTCGACTCGAGCTCGAAGAATAATTGACTAATGAAACGGGAAGATAACAGCTTGGAAGAACGCCAACGTCTGGACATAACAACAACACAGCATAGCGGCCTGAAGTCGATAAAAGCCATCCAATGAGCATGAGACAGTTGGAAGCGGAATGTCACACAGTGACGATAGATTGGACGAATACAGTACCTACCTACCTAGGTACCTAATCTAGGTAGTATCGGCACTAGTGCATAGACCGGTATAGGCTGGTATCGGGTGGTATCTACGGTATCCACCAGTTCGACTAAGAACCCACCTTCGAAACGTCACAAGGACGAACCCTGTATGCCCATGACTTCGGCCTATGACTGTGGTCTTCCTCATCGCATCTCAGCGCTTCTCTTGTCCCGTGTCTCGTGCCAGTACAATCTTATTATTCCCTAAACAATTCCTCGGGCTGACACCTTGCCGCGGGCTCCCGATCTAGCCATAAGTAGATATGCAGCTTACAAGTCGCCCTCATCGCTCGCTACAGATCACTGTCGAGGCAACGAGCTGCCCTCCATAGAACTCAGAACTCATAGACCGACCACACATTGTTCTGCTCCCGCTTGTCAGCCGACAGCGCTACCCACCAGACAGATCGCTTGCCCACCATGAACTGCGATATCTGTGCGCGGGCGCACCACCCGAAGCGCCTGCCCTTCCTCTGTGCCGTCGATGCTAGAAATGGGCTGTACGAAGGACGCATCGCAAATGCCAAGATCCTCATGGAGAAGGACGTCATTGAATCCCAGGTCAACAAGCTCCTAGCCGACAGCGATGTGAGCCCCGCCTCCCACGCAACGCACCGGCCTTCGCGCGCCTACGTTGAGAATTGCGCTTCCGAGGAATCCAAGGCACGAGAAACGACAGAGCGCATCATTGCAGCAGCCGACAGGCTCCGCGACGAAGTGGCGGCGGCCAGGAAAGAAATCGAGGAGCGACGAGCCGCCGTCGCACGCAAGAAGTCGGACCGAGCCGCCGCATCTCAGGGGGTACCTGCGCGCCGGACCAGGGAGCTGGACGAGACCAGAAAGACCATCAAGATGACAAAGTACAACTGGGACAGGGAATACGAGGCTATGGCCCAGTACAAAGCCGCGCTTTGCATGGAAGTGGCTAAGCTCTATAGGCTGCAACGCGTTCGGCGAGGGAACCCGGTACGGTTCGAGTATAAGATCGGAGGAATCGATATCGTCGATCTCCAGAACATGAACAGTACGATATCCTCCCAGACTGCTGCCCAAGCAAAGCTAACTGTGTAAAGGTGTCCAGCCAGAGCTTTTGTCGGCATCTCTCGGCCATATCACACATTTGCTGTTTCTCGCTTCGCATTACCTAGCTATTCGCCTTCCGGCCGAGATCACACTACCCCATAATGACTATCCTAGGCCCACTATATTTTCACTAAGCTCTTCGTATCAACACGGCGAAGTCGCCTTCCCCGGCTCATCACCCATACCTCCGGATCCGCGGGATCGCCAGTTCGCAAACGTCCCTTTCCCGAGGCCCCTATTCATCGATAAAGCCCTCACAACGCTCGCCAAAGAAGACCCAGCAACCTACAACGCATTTCTTGAAGCTGTCTGTCTTCTCAGCTATGACATTGTCTGGCTTTGCCGAACGCAAGGCGTCCCTGTGGGTGATAACAATCACTTTGACGCGTTTGCGGGTATCGGCCGAAACATGTACAACCTCCTCATCAACTCATCTCTCCAGCGCAATCCGCAGCAGATAGCCGACGACATCGGCAAGCAAATCGCCGTCAACGAGGGGAACGAACCCACTGAGCTCGGTAAAGCTGCGCCTCGTATGGGACTATATTCCCATGGCAGCAGTCATACCTTCTTAGGCAGCGCTACCGGGAACGATCTGACGCGGAACTTCAAGCTGCCAAATCCGATCAAGCTCATGGACAAGCTGAAATCCAAACTCAACCACGAGAACACTATTCCGGAATGGGAGGTCCTCGAAGACGATGCCTGGGCGCCGGATGATGCCGATGACGGGGTGCTCGTCGGTGGGGCGAGACCGAAGCCCAAGATCGGCGAGCGGGGCGCCCGCTTCGGCTTTGACAGTTATATGAGCGTCAACACCGTGAAAAGCGGCGGCAGTGGCGACAATCCCCCAACCATCATCAGCGCAGCTGCCAACGGCAAGGATCGTGAGAAGGGAGAGAAGAGCAGCAACGGCTGGACGAAGATTAAGCCTAGATAGACAGGTCACACTTTCACAGGATTATAATAGTATCAGAGAGAACTTTGGATATATAGCGATGGGATAATCATGCATCGCCAATCATGCGATGTCCTGTGTATTGAGTTCCAGCCTCTTAGACACTTGTTTGTACGTTCTATAACATGTATACATAGCATACGCCAGCCAAACAAGCGGATAGAAAAATAAGAGCAACGCAACGTTCCAACGACGTTTCGATTCAGACAGTACAGTAGTGAGCAGACGTAAGCAAACCAAGAGGGCGTAAGTCGCGTACCGTAGAATATCAGCGTAACAAAACTGATTTTTTGCAAACCGCCAGCCAAAAACAAGCAGATGGAAAAAGAACAACGCAACATTCCAACGACATTTCGATCCAGAGGGTACAAGTAGTAAGCAGACCAAGAGGGCGTGACTCATGTACCGTAGAATACCGGCGTAACAAACCCGATTTTTCGCAAACCGCATGAACAGACAGAAAACCAAACAAGTATGTTCAACCCCGTCGCTTTGCGGGGCGAGGGTTATCGTCCTCGTCATCGGCACTACTCTGTGAACCAGGTTCTTCTTCTTCCGGAGCTCCCGTCTCGGGCCATGGTGCTGATTCTCCTTGGTTACCGAGCTCAACATTAGATTCGCCGAATAGTACGCGGTCCAGATCCTGTATGTCGAGTTCCGTAAATCTGGGGCCAGAGTAACCGTTCTCTCCAGCGACACTCTGTGAAGCTGCGGCCTCTTCTGCTTCTGCAGCCTCGTGTTCGGACGGCGGTGGTGATGATTCTGGCTCGTAATCCAGCTCGACATCATCTTCGCCGGATACTATCCTATTCAGCGCACGTCTCTCGGAATCAGTCACCCCGGACCACATGGACGGCTCTTCCTCCTGCTGCTGCGCGTCTGCTTCTGACGAATCCTCTGATCCCGACTCTGAACTCTCGGATTCTGACAGATTCATAGATGTGTCTTCTGGTAGATCCTGCTCGTCTGCTACTGATGAATCTGGAGCATTCTCAGGTGCTGCTGGCTCCGGTCCCGGCTCCACCTCACCGCCGAGCTCAAAGTACAATCTCCGCAGCTCTTCTTCATCATATTCGCTGAATTCCGACTCTTCGTCATCCATATCTGCATCCGCCTCCTGCTGCTGCTGCTGCTGCTGGGCTGGTGCCTGCGGCGTAGCATCGGGGAAAGAGATGGAAGGTAAGGTCAGGCCAGGAGCCACAGAGAAATCGAAAGACCCTGTGGGAAAAACATTCGGGACATCGAGAACAAATGCAGGCGCTGTAAAACCCGTCGAGTGGGATCTAAACACGTAGGGTCTAGGACCAGAATATTCCTGCTGCTGCTCCTCGTGCGCGGTCAATTCGTTATCCAACCCCGTCACAGAGAATGAGACGAAATCCTGCCCAAATACTGGCGCCGGCGTAGTGGGAGGATTAGGAGAAGCGATAGAAGGTAAACTCGGGCCGGCGAAATTGAAAGTCGGGATTGTGGGAACACCTGCTGCTGGCGCGGTAGGTAAGACAAAGGGGGCCGCGGCTCCGAATGTGAACACATCGGCGGTAGGAGTCGGCGGTCTCTGCAGCTCCTCCACGTCGTGCGAAGTAGACCCCGACTCTTCATTCTGCTCAAGTGCCGGCACTGGCGGTGGAAGAGTATCGGGAGAGATGACGGACGGTAAATTTGTACCAAAGAGACCAGAAGCAGTCACTGTGGGAACACCAGTCGCGGGCACCGTCGACAAAATAGAGTGAGACGTATTTCCGAAACTAAAGCTACCTGTAGGAGCTGCCGTATCTGTACCGGGAAGAGCATGACCGGAAAAGATGAAAGGGGCAGCTGTTGAGATACTCGGAGCCGTGGGAACACTAGCTGCAGGCGCTGTCGGTAAGAAAGAGGGAGACGTATTTCCAGAAGTAACAATACCACCTGTAGAAGCTGCCGTACTTGTGCTGGGAAGAGCATGACCGGAAAATATAAAAGGAGCAGCTGTTGAGATACTCGGAGCCGTAAGAAAACCAGCTGCAGGCGCTGTCGGTAAGAAAGAGGGAGGCGTATTTCCAGAAGTAACAATACCACCCGCAGAAGCTGCCGTACTTGTACTGGGAAGAGCATGACCAGAAAAGATGAAAGCAGGGGCTGTGGGAATACTCGGGGTCGTGAGTGCACCAGCTGCGAGCGCCGTGGACAGGATAGAAGGAGACGTGTCTGACGACGTGAAGACGCTGGCTGCCGCAGGTACCGTAGACGTCGTGGAAGCAGCGCGAGGCGCAGTACCAGAGAATGTAAACACAGTGGCCGTATCAACACCCGTGTTTGCGTCGGCAACCCTAACCGACACAAAGGGGGAAGGGGCAGTAGGAGTCGACAACATCGGAGCGCCCGAGAACGTAAATGCAAAACCCGTGGGGTCTCTCGTGTCTGCAGATACAGGCGTGGGTGTCATAGGGGGAGCATCGAGCGCGGAACTGGAGAAAGCATCATCGGCTGTGCGAACACTCGTACTCGTAGGCGCAGTCACAGGTGCCGTAGGTACAAGATGAGCCAAACCAACTGTACTCGGGGTACTAAAGACAGGACGTGCGGGAATTCTCATGCTCGTACCATCAACAGCAGCCGAGGGCAATCTAAAGGGAGACTGGGGAGGAGCGGTAGACAACGCCGGGACAGTCGAGTCGGCAGGACGGACATTAGGTGTGGACGAAGGCGCTAGATCAGGGATGAATCGAGCAGGATGGGGTGCGGTCAAAACATCACCAATAATCCATTCCAAGGCGCGTCGCGGGCGACCCGTACTTGCTGGCTCATCTTCGGGCTCAGACCTGATCTCGAGTCTCGCTAGTTGGCTGATGAGTTCGTCCAACTTTTTGCCGTCCGATGGCTTGCCCATGGCCTCATGTCCATATCCAGGCTTAGTCAATGGCTCAGTCGGAACCTCGACATTGTGTTCTATCAACCTGCGCCGGGCCACAAACCGAATAGTCTTATCACCAATCTTGAAGGGGAAGGCGGGGTGGACAACCGATAGGCCATGGTCAGGGAGAGGAATAAGCTCGGCGCTCTTCTGAACTTCCGGGATGTTCTGAGCAGGAGCAACGGGAACGGAGGGGAGAGAGCGTAAGACGACTGCGCTTGAAGGCTGATGGGAGGGAACCACGGAAACCTCTGATGGGACTTCTGTAAGGGGAGAGATCTTCCGAGGCAGAGGCCGAGAGAAAGGGAATATAGAGGTAGCTGCTAGAACTTTCGTGACGGACATCTGTGGACGAGGCCGATAGAAAGGGACCATAGAAGTCTCTGCTACAACTTGTGTAGGGACGGGTCTCCGCCGACGTTCTATCTGAATTTCATCGCACCGTCGTCTACTATAAAATGAAATTCAAATTAGCACGTTAACACGGAGACACGGCCATAGGAGAAACCTTACACAATGAGAATCGCTTCCTCGTACGCGTTTCTGCCCACGAAGGTGTATGTGTTGGTGAATGGTTCGGGACGGCGGTAAGTCTGCTCCTTGAGGGTGCGATCGGCTTTCTAAGCCTCACGTCCACGCCTCATCGTCGTACATGAGCCGAAGAGCGAGCCCCGGCTCTCCTGTTGTCGTTCGCGGCGGAGCTGCTCTTCCCAGTTCTTCTGGGCCGCCTCCCTCTGGCGGCGAAGGACGTCCGAGGGTATCTTGTCTCGTTGGCGGCGGGCCCGGAGCTCCTCCGACCGTCTCTCGATCTCGGCGAGGCGCCACTCAGGGCACCAGGCGTAACTCTCCGTCCAAGACCATGCGACTAGAACACTCGGAGTCAGTATTTCCCATCTTGGGCATATTTTGTGAGAGTTTCAGAAGCTTCTAGACACTATCTCGGCCACAAGAGAAAGATTTCTGCTCTAGAAGCTACCAAAACAGGAAGGAGATGATTGCGAGATTACTCACTGGTCTTGACGACCTCGCCGGAGGCGTATATCACCTTGTTGGTGAGCCCAAGCAGGGCCACCAACACCAGCAGGACGGCAGGGCGGGCGCACATCTCCCACGCGGAGATCCAGGGAGTGATCCAATCCAATTCTGGATTGGATGGCCAGAAGACGGACGGAGAGGGGAATGGGAGGCGTCTTTGGGTCGTTCGTGAGAACGGCCCACACAACTTGAGCCAAAGCAATACGCAGCTCTCCGGGATGACCCACTGCAACACTCGGAGTCAGTTACCGCCATTTAGAGTGTGATTCTATGAGGATTTCAGAAGCTTCTGAACACTATCTTGTCCCAAAAGGACATTTCTTGTTCTAAAAGTTGCCAAAACAAGAAGAAAATGGGGTTGAGAATTGCTTACGAGGGCCATCTGCGGACCGGCGACCCAACAACGGTAACTGGCCAGACCCAGCCAGAAACTCCACCAACCGTAGTCGGTGTAGGCGGCGACGAGCGACTGCAAGATTGTTGCAACAATAACCAACCTGGCCGAAGCCAGGAAGGCGAGGGAGAGGGCGGCGGCGGCGGCGGCGAAGGTCCAGACACCAACAGCCGGGTGTACGTTCCAGCCGTACACCACGGCGACGGCTGACACCGCCGTTCCGAAGAACGGGAGCAACACTATGATAATTGATATTAGCATTGCCCTTTCATAGATTCGCTGATACATGATGTGTGGAAGATACAGGTGTGTTTCCACTCCCATGAGAGAAACAAAAGTTGCGAGGTGACAAGAATATATTCATTTTCAGGAGCCACAATACACCTGCAACCAACCAGAGATATCGCAGCCGGGAAATGCAGCGGAAGGGGTGCAAATCAGTGGAATTACTTACTCTCGGTCCGGTCGGCGAGGAGGGCGAGGGCGATGGCAAATGCCACGAGGGCAACGGAATGGTGAGGGCGCGCAAGGTTAAACATCTTTAAAAAAAGGAAATTAACCGGCGGCGAGGTGAAGATGAGAAAAAGGAATCGTATCGTCAACGATTGTGCGCGAGTGTGTGTGCGTGCGAACGAAAACTGGGCTACGATCGATGCGATACTGTGGTTGAAAAAGAAGAGAAGGAAAAGAGTCGAGTGGGAGGTGAGACAAACATCTATATTTTGGAAGGCGGCTAAGCTGCAGCAGTGTGACAGGCGTTTGTGTTTGCAGATGCCACATCGAAAATCTTATTGGGGGAGGTTGGTGTGGTTACCTGATCCCAATGTTAGACATGTATACAATAGTTACACCACCACTCTAATGTCGACGACACAGGTACCTACGCAGATAACCCAGGTTACTTAGGCAGTGGTGTGTTACCTCGGTAGTTATCCCACCACTCCTCGTACAAGTTCTTCTGTACTAACTACCTGGCTAGGTTATGAATGAGGTTTCTGCTGTATTTTACCCTTGGTATATTGAGTTAGTTCCCATGATTGCTTCAAGTTAGGATAAGCCGTCGGCAACCATATAAACCCAACGAAAAGCGTGACGAAGTGAGTATCATTTGCTGAACTAAACTTATCTAGTGGCCGACTTTATGACAGGCATGGAGATTAAGGTGTATAGTTTAAGTTAATGTTTAAACCACTAGATACTTACACTGCTTCCAAGGTTGCTAGATTACCTGATTATGTAAAACCTAGTCGCCTCCCTAGTATTTGTTTCCTTCTAGGTACCTTGTCAAGTAGGTATGTTTAACTGTTACCAAGTTGCTACATTTAAAGTACTTGGTTCTTCTACAAATACTTATTGTCCAAACAACTAAGTACCTAGATCGTACTATACATAACTTAACTGTACGCTTTAAAAAGGTTGAAGGTACACCTACCTAGGTACATACATAACTCTTAATTTGAAAGTCAGGTACCTAGGTAGTTTTAGCCCGTTGACCTATATTACATCTACACTAATCCTCATGTTCTAGCTACATAGATTTAAACAGAAGAACGCAAGGGTGTTGGTCTTCATTTAAACATTTCAAGCAGGAATCCATAATTACACAAAGCAGGGAATCTGTTAAGGACCAATATACACACCTGCTTCAGTCCCTAAAGCAAATCAGTCAACGGTGTAGTTATGTAATCGGGAACATTGTCCAAAGCCCTACTATGGGCACCTACAGACTTTAACCGCTAGGTAACCCTACTAGGTACCTCGGGCCGGCCGGCTGAAAATACCTAGACTTCGCAGTACTTCTCACCAGTGTCTTGAAGTACCTAGGTATCTTCGAACGCCGTGCCTTCCTAGAATTAACTTTAAGTTGCCTTCTTAAAACAAGCAAACAAGGTGGGAACTCTGTGGAATTCCCTTTTCTAGGTTATCGCGCCATCCGCTGCGCCGAGTTGTCAACTAGAGTCGCCATTACGAATAGGATAATTGAAGATATCACAGGCAGAACACTTATAGCAATGGAAAAACAGCCATGTGTAGGTAATTCATCAACTCCGCCCAATATGTAATATTCCAGCACAGACGGATATCTCAATAACATACTAGGTAAACTCGCCGTTCCCCCGCCACCGAAAGCCAACCCACAGTCATAATTCATAACGACGTTAGAATACCAAGGCCCGTAGCATGGCATACTCACTTTTTCCCACGAGCCAGCAATCTCTCATGCAACTCGACGACAACATCACTCCAAGACTCAGTCTCCTCGGTGCCAACCGCAGTCCCGATGCGAGTCGCCAGGTACTCAACGACATTGTCAATTTTGAAGTGCTCCCCGTAGACGACGCGCGCCTGGGGGGTGATCGATACCTGCAACTCGCGCGGGGTGTGTCGGCCGTGAAGCGCAAGCTCAATCTCGACCTTCGTCTCCAGCGGGGCCAGGAGAAGCGCAGACCGGACGGCAATGGACGAGTCCGAAGTGCGGGTGATGGTAGTGGGAAACGTGCAGTTCAAGAGGCGTATGTCCGCCGCCACGTGATTAGCCTTCTTCCACGCCTCACTGACGGCACTCAGCATGTCGTGAATCTTGGTCTTGCCCTGCGCTTGAGCCATCCCGCGCACGTGATCCCTGATACACTGGACGAAGAATTCCTTTTCGGGCGATGCGGGGAGTGGATCGTGGTCGCGATTGGCCGCAATGTACCAGAGATCGATCCGTGAGGAGTTTGAAGAAGGCTTGCCTCCTCCGCCGAATGATGAGATGTCGAACACGAGCTCGATTTCCCGCTGGAACGTCATCGAAATGGTGGTGTCAGAAAGACCTGTAATGGCCCAGCCGTGTCGTCTTTCCAGCTCCTCGACTTTGGCTGCTATCGAATTAGTCATATCATTCAGAAAAATAGTTCCTAATCAGCGCAGACTAACCTTTAAGAGAATTGATTTCATTAGACGTCCATCCTCTGCATTCCTCCCGCACCTTTTCCGCCTCTTCAATATCAGCAACACAATTTCGCTTCCTCTGCGTCGCCGTGTCAACATTTGATTCTGTCTCAGTCAATTGCTTTCGTAGTTCCTCAATTTTCCGCTTCTTCGTTTCGATGTCTGAATCGAGATTGGTCAGCTCTGCGCGCGCGGACTGTAGGTCCTTTGGATCACAATCGGCGAGCTCTTGTGCTACGGCTTTAAGATCCTCACGTTCCGTCGTTAGCGCCTCGAATTGTTGAACGAGGCGAGGTAACATAGAATTAAGAATTGTTTGCTGCTTCTGCAAAAGTTCCTCGTCCGCCTCCATGCCCTCAAAGATCTTCTCAAGGCCCTCCTTGAGTCCATCCTGAAGTTTCATGCGCCATTCATACCACATAGCCTTGCTGAGCAATCGTGCGTGGGTTTTCACATTTTTAAACTGGTTGTCCATCAGGGCCTTAAATTCTGGTGTTGCCGTCATGTACTCTTTGAAAAGGGGTGGGTTCTCCTCAAACGTTTCGGTCTCGATCTCTCGCACAATCCTTCGGCCTTCCGAGATGTACTTTTTCAGCTCTCGGCAAGACTAGTAGAAGTCAGCATATTTCTGCAGCTAACAATACTTTCGAGTATAGAGAAGACTTACATGTTGGTAAAGTTCCAGCATTGGGACGGTGCAAGCACCAGCTACGACACAACGTTCCAAAGAGAGATCCTTCTCACCTCGAAGGACGTCTTTCTGGGTGCTGGGTGCCTGGGTATGTCTCCGCTTCGTAGTAGTTAGTTCCATGAAACGGATGCTGGTCATGTTCAGAAAGTCCTGAAGATGAATATGCTCTCCATTACTATCGTCGACGCCCTCAGGGTTTGACAAGGAAATGTTATCATGGAAAGTAAATGTGTTAGTGGGTTGATCAGATGGCATGTTCTTGAACCGGTCGTTCTGTGGCGAAGAGGCTAGATTAGGGCCCTTGCTGGGTGAGGGTGCCAAGGAAGGTGCCGTGAGACTTCCATTCCCAAACTCCAACGTTCTAGTAGTAGATCGATTAAACCGACCCGTGGTCTCTTCCTTCGACGGTGGCGCGCGTAGTCGGACGTTTTTGACGGGACTGCTTTGATGATTCTTAAGCCGTTTAACACCATCTCGATCACAATCGTCGTCTTCTTCGTCAAGCTCAGCAGGTCGCTTACCGAGAAGACCAGCAGCGCTGCCAACATGTAGGCTCTTCCGACCCCTCAGAGCGTTTTTCTTAGGAGTCATACTTGATATCATGTCTTTCAACGTCGCTGTACCATTGTCCTCATCCCCGTCAGCTCGCCCATCTAGAGTAGTATTCTCATCCTCTTTGGCTTGCTCTCCTTGGCGCCCCCAATTGAGTTCACTTTCCATGACCTGTGGCTCTGTAAAACTGACCGCTCTGAAGTTTTCTCGGTGAATAAACTGGTCAGCGGTATCACCGATAGAGCCTCGCCGATCAAGAAGTTCAGTGACTTTTGGCGATCCAAGACCGAAGCGATCAGCACCAATGCCGGAAAGCTTGCGCTTCTGCGGGGTAAGCACAATTTGAGGAGTCGTAGTACCGGTGGCGGAATCTTGTTGGAAGATTGATGACCGGTACCCATGAATAGTAGCTGACCTAGGTGATTTAGTAGCTAAATTTAGGGCTGTTCTCTTAGGGGAAGGCGATCGTTTTTGTGACGGCAATGAGGTTGGTGTCTTTATCGGACTCGATTGTAGAGGAGTACTGGGTAGGTCCGGTTCTCCTGGGCTCGTGGGCTTGGAGGCGAAAATATTGCGTTTAGGAGACTTTCCTTTGGGAGTTTCCGAGGCCCGTCGATCACTACTGCGGCGAAGCCCTTTCCCTCGAAGTGGAAGTTTATCGGGGCTCTCTGCTTCTGAGATATCTCTAGCTGGGTTCATTTCAGGCAGACGGCCTTTTGAGGGTGATTCTGACATGTTATCTCCGTCTGGTACGTCCACTTCTTGTTCCATGATTTGCCTGGCTTGAGTATGAGTTTGGGCTGGCGAAGGATCTCTGATAATCCTGCCAACTGCTGTAGTCATCTCCATACCCATCGTCGCATCCGCTTCGTCTTCGTCGTCTTCGTTGTCAGTCGGTATGATGCGGCCGAGTCCGACGGTCATATCCATAGTTACTTCATCATCTTTCGCCAGTGTGTGACGACGAGCAAGAGACATTCTCCGCTTCGCAGCATTTGATTTGGATGTCGACACGACACCACCCATGACGGTCGTAAGCTCCATCGACATATCCTCATCATCTTCATGCTCGGTAGGATCATCGGTATGGAGGCCATTCCTTATGCCCCCAATTGCCATGGTAAGCTCCATAGTGGCGTCTTCCGCTGAGGTGTCCTCAAGTCTGTTGTCACTACCTGGGTGCTCGGCCTTCGTCTGAAGCCGTGAGGGGAGGATGCCCCCAAGGGCTCGCGTAACATCCATAGACATCTCATCTTCCTGAAAATCATCTTGGGTATTGCTCTGCGATGATATAATGCCTCCAATGGCACTTGTGATTTCCATATCCATAGGCGCCATATCCTCTCTATCGTCATAGGCCGGACTTGGTGGATTTCCATGCTCACGAGCGGTACTCGCCGACTTCGGTCCAGGTTTCTTAACCCAACCAAAGGACGGAATAATCTCCTCTTCCTCGTCAATTCTTTGAGTTTCCGCTCGTCGGGTAGCTAGCCTGAGAGCGTCATCGAGGGTGTCATTATCGTCATCCGAGAAGCCTGACCGAGCTGTAATGCCGGATGCAAAGGATGTACCGGTCATCTCAAGATCCATAGTCACCCCATCAGCATCCGTGTCACTGCCAGAATCTGAAATGATTTCCTCATGTACCTCAGTAACACCCTCAGTCGCTTCGGAATCTGAGCTATAGACACTAGAAGCTAAGGTCAGGTCATCGTGGTTGTTGGTATAGTCATTGGTGGATATTCCAGAGCTTCTACGCCGATTCTTCTGATGCAAGCCCCGTTGATCTTCGGGAGAATACGAAATCAAATCTTCAACTTGATCCGGAGGTGTAGATGGCGGGTCAGTAGCGTCCGCGAAGGCGCTCGGTTGTGCGGCCAGCGATGAAGCTCTCCTCGTAGAGTCAGTCGACGTCGTTGAATCCTGCATGTACTCGATTTCGTGGAAGGTGTGAAGGGTAGCCTCGGCGGCAAAAGACACGCGTCGGTTGGCGAGGGACTTTCTCCGTGCTTCGCGTCGATCCTTAATATCCTTTTCTAGCAGCGCCCTCTCCTTCTCTTCGCGCTCTCGAGCAGCGGCCTGTTGTTCTTCCTCGGTGCGCAATGCGATCTTGGTGCCAGATGAAGATGAGTCGTCATTCTGGAAAGGGTTCGGCAGCTTGTCGAGGCCTTGAACGGTGCCCGAGGGAGGGGACTTTCGAGAAGAGCCTTTGGGCTTGTGCGGCGGTATCTCCGGCAGCTGAGGCATCGTGGGCTTGAGGATGGATCGCGGCGGTGGTCTGGAGGGGGCGGCCAGTGACTGTATAGGTAGCAATTAGTAACCCGGGTGCCTGCAGATAAGGTTTTTGTTGCATACCACGCGCCTGTTTCCAGAACCCGACCTCAAGACATCAAGACCACCAGGGCCCATGCTCTTACTACGCGACTTCTTCCGGCTTGCATTAGCAGCCAGAGAGCTAGCCAGATCAACTGTGATGTTTTCTTTTTCTATTCTTTTACGAACTGGCGAGTGGCCGGTTGATTTCCGTGGTCGCCGTGTCGACGGGAGCGTCACATCGGTGTGGCCAGCCATCATGGCAACGTCGTGAAATGGGAGGCCCTAGAGGCTCACAAGCGCACTGGTTCTCAATCCGAATTTGTGATTATGATGCTAACGTTTAGACGGCGCGTCGCATAGTGATTGGGAGGTGCAATAGCAAGTGTTAGGTCCTTGTAGGCTAGGATCGGTGGCAAAGAAGCCTCGGAGATAAACGAGAGGCTATGGAGTGGTGTATATACGGCGGGTTGTAGGTGGATGTGATTACATGTCAACTCACAGTCTAGTTGGCGATCGCGTCTGGAAGGGAATTGTTTGTAAACATGATGCGGGTGGGGGGGCTACCCTCGTTACCGTCCATTCACTCTACCTAAAGCAGACTAACTACTCCGTACACCACATCAGTAGGCACCGTGGGGCACCTGCTTTCATAGCTAGGGATGCCGCTCTCCCCACTTATACATACCTAAGGTAGATATACATATATAATCGGCACAACCGTAAACATCCATACATGTAGAAGTATAACCAACTTTATAAGAGATTATAATATTTGATACGTGCTCCGCAGTACCGTAGAGTATATGTACTTGCTTCCGTATTTCCTCGCCCCCTAGGCAATATTTACTTGCTACTATTAGTTTACAAGGGTGTAAGACCTGACCTAGCTATATAGTACACTATGGGGCAGAGGCTTTGGATAGGGCAGCGCTCGAGTTGGCTAATGACAACTTTCAGCCATCTCTGAATCGATCCTCTAACCATCTAACTTAGTGTTGTATTTATGGTGAGCCGAAATACCCTTGAGATATCGCCCATAGTTAAGTTAGCGTACTTGTAAATCATTCGCGGCCGCTTATCCATGGGTATATCCAGTGGAATCGGTTGTCTAATCTCTTCTTTACATCTTGAACTAAGGGTGTTCCAGGGCATCCGCGACTCTCAAGCGTTCCTCTAGGCGGTACCTCAACATCCTTTCAAGTAAGTCCGCGAGAGAATCGATCTCCACTTCCGGGATATATTTGCGAATACCCCCAGGTTTATGCCTGAAGCGATATAACAGGCCCTCTGCTATCGCTTCACGTAAGTATAGATCTTGGCTCAGGTCTCTGGTAAACATAAGTGCCGTCCCTGCCTGGATGCTGGCTTGCTCTATTAACCTCGATGATCTTCTCGTCTGCGTCGGTTTCGTCGGCTAGGAAGCAACTCGTTGTTTCCCACGTCTCAGACCACCAGGGCTCCAGAAGTTTACCCAGCACCATGGCGATCTTGCAAAGTTGTTCATCTACGTCGCCATCGAATATGTCGAAAAGTCGTCTACCGGTGCGTATCTCGAATATGGTACACGCAAGGTCCCATATATCGCAACTGGCACAACCTGGCGGCCTAAATAGTGCTAGGCTCTAGACCTCGCAGCATTGAGTGCGTGATAGGCTTTCGGGCTGTGCTTCCCAGCTCGTAGGGCAATTTGAGTTACGCTCTTTAATTCAGCGAAAGAAGATAAAGTACTCGAGACCATTATGAAAGGAAAAGCTACCTAGATAGGCTAATTCCATACCTAATGGTCAATTGCAACAGCCGGTTGAGATTGCAGTACGTCGATAAGGTCTTGTCAAACTACAAGCTTCAAAGGGACAATCCCCATAAAATGAATCAAGTTCATTACTGCTGACACATCGAAGCTGAGAAACTATAATAAATTCAAGCCGTGTGTGCTTTCTGCGTATAAATTGCTGGAGAGGTCTATTTCTCTTAAGATGCCGTTATTGGGAGCCCTGGAGGACTTACGGTAGGCATTTAAACTCAATTCAATAAAAAACTGCAGTGGATCAAGGTGTGCATCTGGCGTAGGTACCTAGGTACCTAGCTCGGGGTGGTGGGGAAGGCCCACAAGGTTCCAAGGCTCCATCCAATCTACGAACACTAGCCACAGTTTATCAGCAGGCGGATAGATATCGCCCTCTTGCGCCACGGGTGGTTGTGCGCAAGCGAAATTCAACCCACAATCTTTAGATTTTGCCCTCCTCCATTTTTCGACTGCCTGCGACCTTGTCCCGCGATTTCTGACGCCAACCGCCAACCTCAATCCACCAACCGATCCCGAAGTCAACCTTTCTTGCGACCTCGACAAACATTCGCAACCATGGCCACCGAGTTGACCGTCCAGTCGGAGCGTGCTTTCCAGAAGCAGCCTCACATCTTCCAGAACTCCAAGACCAAGGCGAAGTCGGCCCGCCCAGGTAATTCCTAGCC
This sequence comes from Xylaria longipes, assembly GCA_025201785.1. Lineage (NCBI taxonomy): Eukaryota > Fungi > Ascomycota > Sordariomycetes > Xylariales > Xylariaceae > Xylaria > Xylaria longipes. The sequence goes on along the minus strand of MU619714.1, from coordinate 312,470 downwards.
CGGCCATGTGTGCGATTGACTGTCCATGCTAACAATGTCGGTGCAGGCAAGGCTGGCAAGGTGTGTAACACGTCCGCGACGAACGATTAGGCCAGCAACTCACATGTCGAATAGAGATGGTATAAGGATGTCGGTCTGGGTTTCAAGACCCCTAAGACCGCCATTGAAGGCTCGTACATCGGTATGTCGAATCGCCATCCCCTCGAGAATTGGCCGCGTGTGGTTGGATCACGGCGAATGATGTTGTGGCTGTGATGTCTCGGACAGCGAAGGAAGAACGAAACACCGCTTCATCTCGAACGAATCTAGTACATACATCGCGCAGGCTCGGGGGGAGGGTTTGCATGGTTACTTGGCCAGGGATACTAATCTTCATTCGCAGACAAGAAGTGCCCCTTCACCGGACTGGTCTCCATCCGTGGCAGAATCCTGACTGGCACCGTGTAAGTTGATGGACGGAAATAGAGGATCCGACCCCGGAGTCAACAACTAATCAGTATACAGCGTCTCCACCAAGATGCACAGAACCATCATCATCCGACGTGAATACCTCCGTGAGTCTCCTAAACTGTCGCGTCTCGATACCTAGACGTTTAGACCTGTAATGAAATGACGGTTTACTAACTATTGCTACAGACTTCATCCGCAAGTCAGTTTATCCACTATTAGCGAAGCCTCAAGGCTCTTTACTTACATATTCGTGAAACAGGTACTCCCGTTACGAGAAGCGACACAAGAACATCGCCGCCCACTGCTCGCCAGCTTTCCGTGTCGAGGAGGGTGACCACGTTACCGTCGGTCAGTGCCGACCTCTGAGCAAGACGGTCCGATTCAACGTTCTCCGCGTGCTTCCCCGAACTGGCAAGGCGGTCAAGAAGTTTAGCAAGTTCTAAGTTTAGGGACTCTTACGGGCATCGATGGCGTTGTTGCTTCACGGTTCTTCATGATACAGATTTTCGGAACGGGCGGTTCATAGGCTTAAACGGCGGCACAGAAGAATGCACGCCGGTAGTTCTGAAATGCAAAAAGAGAATACCACACCACGAGAGTCTCGATGTATTTGACGAGGCATTTGGAGCAAAATGAGGAGCTGGACCGGTACTGGCTGTATGTGAAATGGTGGTCAGAGGATGTGACGAGTCTCGGGACCAACTCCGGGAATGGTGAAAATAGCCCCCTATTGTTTCCTCGAGCCCCGGTATGATACTATCACCAAGTAGCCAAGTTCTAATTTTCAGAGACAACTGCACCACCTGAGTCTTCCCCACGCGGGCATCGCAGACCACGCCCGTAGTCTGCTTCCTGATATCATCACCTCAGAAGAAGACCGACGAGCATTGATGGAGCATTATACTTTGCGTTTAAATATGCGCATGCATGCTCGTGCTCGTAATAAGATGAAATATGTGCTAGTTAGGAGAATACGGCTTCCATGGGACGGACTATTGACCCGCGCCTATCATAGACCAAGAGATGAGTTTCCCCATGTTGGTAGCGTCTCTTGAACTTCCCGGTGCTGTGTATGAGTGGTGCTTTGACACCACGTTGCATGGATGTAAATATATATAGTTGCATATGGTTGGATCCGTCTTCTGTCTATCCCAGATCAATTTCACGTGCAAATGTTCAATTGGCACCATGACCTCAGAGAGGGGGGGCGACGCGACTTGGACTAATTGCGATAGTTGATTAATATCACCCATGTCGTTATCGATAAGCACAAAGCCGCATCTAATCCAAATTCCCGACTTTTCAATAGAACGGATGCCCAAAGCCATCCATCCAGGCGGGGATCTCGAGATTTGTCGCAAAGACCATACATATCGAATAATTCAAGGGAACGTCATATACACCGGCACCAATGGGCTGGTGGAACAGCCTCTGGGCCTCGAGCACGAGCGCCGACGATCCGCTGCGGAAGCTGGACCCGAAGCTCCGCGAATTCCTCGAGAAAGAGTCGCCCGTGAAATATAACAGCAGCGGCGCCGCGCAGGCCCCAACACAACAGAATAAGCCCAGCGGGCCTACGATACCGACATCCGAGGCGGAGGAGAGCAATAGCAAGCCCTTGGTGCCCCGCGAGAGCCAGTTCCAGGATGGCCGCTACGCGCACCTGTGGAAGTCGTACCGGCCGCTGGCGGAGATCGAGGCCGAGACCAAGAGCGACCACGAGAAGCTGATGGACGTGCTGGAGGGCTACAAGGACCGCAAGGCGCAGATCGGCCGGGCAGCCCTCGAGAACTGCGCCCTCGAGCAGGTCGACTGGCGCACCTGCATGTCGAATCCGTCCGTGACCGAACGCCTGACCATGTGTCGGGAGCAGGTCAAGAAGTTCGAACGGTGCTATATGACACAGACGGTGCGTCTTTCTTCTTCACGGCCTTCCCGCCGTCTTGATGTGGTAGTGATAGTAACACCGACAAGACGGGTCGAGACACGCCATTGTTGAATACCGCTAACGCCACATCTCTCAGAGATTACTAAAGGCCCTCGGGTACCTCTCGACCCTCGACCGAAACCCGCAAGTCGAAGAAGACATCCAGATGCACGCCGACGCGCTGTACCACCGCATGCTGACGCAAGAAGCTGAGATAGAAGCCGCCAAGAAAGAAGGGCGGCCCATACCGAAATTCGCACCCCTTGCGCCGAGACCCATGGTCGCCGCCACAGCGCCTGAGCTAGAGCTGACGCCTGAGCAGCAGGAGACGCTGAGGGCCAAGCTGGAGAAAACCGCGGAGGAAGATCGTGCTGCCGAAGAGGAGGCCTTCAAGGGCGAGATACGCGCCAAGGCCGAGGTTGCGTCGAGGGTCCAGGACCTGTGGAAAAAGCAGGAGCTCGACCGGCAGATACGCAAACAGAAGGGCGAGGAGACCATGTGGGATAAGGTTGCGGGCGCGTTTAAAAGCAGCGATGATAATAATAACCAGGAGAAGAAATAACGCAACACCTATCGATCCGATCGGTGGATACCGAAATACTTGCGGTCCTAACGAGTCTGCAAAGCGAGAAAAAGAGGCTACCATCCCCACGCCGCTCGTCTCTTCCCGCATCCCGGCAAGTTCCCTAAAACGAAGCAAACCAGGGTGTATATGGCCTAATGATTGTACAATACTGTATATAGCGTACGGCCCAAGATAACGATACCGACAAAAAGTGAAACAATCCTACTATACGGCATCCTAAGCGTAGTCACATATCATCTCACAGTATGACAAGGTTGCTGTCTTAATCATGTATGTGCCCCCAGACTAACTCGCATCTAGAACATGCTATGAGATGCTGGAGATGAGCTCCAGAGAGCTCTTCCAAATAGATGCAGTTAAGCTCTATCCAACCGTACTACCAACTTAAACTGCTAGTATTTTCGGAGGGAGGGTTGGATGGGAACCAGTCTGTTTAACTGCCACTTATGCAAAGCAGTCACCATATAAGATCGCTAGCATCAAACTTAAATAAATCTCTAGAGCCGACTTCACTTGTACGCGAGGACTGACTCGAACATTATCGGCCAGCGCTTGGGTTGGTCGACCGCTGTAGGTAGCGGAAGCGGGCCATCCATCGCATCGTGTTAACACTTTCCGATCGTTGATTCCCCCCCTTCCTATCCTTTGGGGGCATCTGCTCCCAGACCGCCCTCCGCCCAACTAATCCACCACTATGATCAAGCCTATCTGTGGACTCCTCCGCCGTGTCCATACCGGCAGCACGGGCTACTACCAGCACGGCCGATGAGGATGAGGTTGGCTGCGTGTAGACACTACTTTTACACCGACGCCATATAAACCATCGTGCAAACACCACCTACGAGGGTCTTTAGATGAAAATGCCAAAATTAGTTAACGACCACACGAAAGTCCTAGATAGGGTATGGCAAAGTGTTATCAAAGATCGTCAATCGAGTCCCAGAAGACTAAATCGTAAAGCAAGAGTTGCCAGTTGCGTCATGGAGGGGGGACCTACAGGTTATAAGCACACCGCACTACTAGTATCCTAAGACAATCAATCCTAAGACAATCCCGCAGTCGAGATCTGCGGTGGAGAAAACAAGACATGAATGAATGGGAACACACCACGTACGCCAAGAATGAGAGGCCGGCCAAGAGATTGCCAAGAGATGGGGTCAAAAGCTTGTTTCGTCCATCCATCCCGTTTGCTCAACCTCACGTCGAGCAAACTATAGATATCCTCGGAGGAAAAGGCAGAGAAGTTACCGCTTGAAAGATATATTGATAGCTCTTAATAACAGATCGCTGTGCCAACCTAATGCTATCTATCGCTAGTGAACAATAAATGAAGAAAAGCGGCGCTAGCGGGTACTTTCGAACCCTTCATCGACAATCGCGTCAATCGAGCCGTACCCGGTGAAGAACGGGACTACTTTCGGCAAGGTCGGTTTTACTGGCTGTTTGAGGGTGATCCCCTCGTCAGAAACACTCTCGACGGTGGCGAAACGAACTCTTTGGTCCTTCGCCTTTCCCTTGCCCTTGCCCTGTACCACCTCTTCCTCACTCTTCACGCTGGAAATGGGGCTAGATGCTCCCTCAGATAAGGACGGCACATGGATAGTAGACGGTTCTCCTTCTTCTTCTCCTCCATATATGAGCGGCATACGAATTGTAGACGATTCTCCCTCGTCCTCATATATGGTTGGCATACGAGTAGACGGTACTCCCTGATCTGGGGGCGGCATACGAGCAGATGGTTCTCCTTTATCTGGGGGCGGCATGCGAGTAGACGGTTCTCCTTTATTTGAGGGTGGCATACGAGTAAACGGTTTTCCTTTATTTAAGGGTGGCATACAAGTAGACGGTTCTCCTTTATCTGGGGGTGGCATACGAGTAGACGGTTCTCCGTTATTTGAGGGTGGCATACGAGTAGACGTTTCTCCTTTATCTGGGGGCGGCATACAAGTAGACGGCTCTCCTTTATCTTGGGGGGGCATGCGCGCAGACGGTTCTCTCTTACGCTTACGCATACGTAAGAGTGGCTTCCAAGGAGACCATACTCCCTGTCCCTGAACCATCCACGGCAGAGAAGGAGGCGATACATACTCACCTGAGAGCGACATACGAAACTGTAGACTCCTATCTGAGAGTGGCGAAGGAGAGAGGTCTGCCTCAGGCATATGACGGGGGATTGGTCCTGTACGAGGGGGCGGAATGTCTCGTGGGGCGCTGCGTGGAGGCGAATATCCTTGTGGTTGAGCCCGTTTGGCGGCCCTCGGAGGGGGCTCCTGTCCACCTTGCTGTCGTTTGGCATTATGACCCTAGTTGTGGTTAGTCGGCTGGAATTGGTTATGTTTTGCGAAGAAGTTTCATGACTAAAGATGGGAGATGACGATAGGGAGCCGCAAGACTAGAAAGTAGTCAAAGCAACTTACCCTGTCCGGCGAAGGCTCTTTTCCCTTTGGCAGGTCTCCCTTCGGCAAGTCTTTCTTCGGCGGCTCTCGACGGCGTCTATCAAGGTTCTTAGTACGACGACCACTCTAAGCATACTTCATACAACTACCGCTCGGGAGACACCCAGAAGAACAAGGTCAGAAAGACTGGCAGTGGAGGCCATGAGAAAATTTAGCTTACTTTGCGGGAGCCGCTTCCTTAGGCAGATTTGGGGACGAGGGTCGCCTTTTGTTGCCTGTAGACTCAGGGACAGGGCAGGGCGGTGTCGAGGTCGGTCGTTGAAACCGTGGTTTGCCATTCTTGAACCTGGGGCTGAAACGGTGTATTACTGGAGGCATTTTTGGCGGAGACACTACATGCCGTGGTGGGAGTTGCTCGTCCGTGGGTTTGTTCCGCAACAATGAGTCCCAGCCAGCCATCGGCGGAAGCAATGAAACCCGCTCTTCGTCATCCTAGGGCGTGGAGGTATCAAACCCTAAAAACCGCTCTTCCAAGGGCAAGGTGTAATCAGAGATATCAAGTCTTTGTGCCGGTGGAACCGGAGGTGGTAACGGCTCTGGATATTGATACCATCCTCCGCTTGTCTTGGACTCAAGGAACGTACCATAAGGATATCGCCGTCGCTCTGCGTACGGGTCATCAGGTGCAGGGTCTGGGGCTTGTGGCATAATAATTATAAAGTCTGAATTGACGGATGAATTTGAAGATCTAGGCCGCCTTGGGCACCAACATAGCAAAGCAAGTACATGACGGTACCAATATAGACATCTAGGAACGTTGATGAAGGGCCTGATTTGGTCATCTTGATTGCGGTACTAGCAGCATCCCTCTTCACATGCGCAAAGTCCACAGCAGATCTCGCATCCAGCTTCCTCACCACCTCGCAGGGACATGTCGGGTTGGGGTTCAGCGGCCTATTCATTCGAGGAGTTCGTCAGTCAAACGGCGAGCTCAAGTCGTCTTCGCGTAGTCATGTATACACGAGAATTGAAGTTGGCCATGCCGGGGTTATGGCGGAGGGAATGAGGAGAGACGAGTTGAGTTGTAGGTAGCTAAGTGCCACAAACATACCGGCTGTTGAGTGACGACGCCGGTGGTCGACGTTGAGCTCATCTCCATGGGAGCTTGCTGTTGTGGTTCTTGAGGGGCAGGCATGATGTTTATGTCTGTTTGAGCGATATAGATAGACTGAAGCGATTGTCGATTTTTGGATATATTGGTGGAGCGTAGGATGTCGGAGAATGGATGCAAATTGAGCAGGAGAGTCGGGGGCCCGATGGTGGTAGAATGGAGACCCTTCTTATACACGGCAATACCTAACAAAAGACGGTTACAACGGCAAGGTTGGGCGGTCTGGATTTACCAGTAGGTAGCTGGTTCTAACATGCAACAGCCCATAAGGAGGCATATGATTGGGGACCCTACTACCCTGGATACATGTAGGTACTTAGCTACCATGTAAGCACTTGCACCAGTCCCGTCCAAGCAATGTTCTGGGCAGGTACACACGACACATCATGGATGATTTAGATAAACGCGGTTGTTACACAATATCAGGGATGTCTGCAGGTACTTACTTTATCTGTAACTGCTAATTGTCAATGCAAGGAGGTTAGTGAAGCAACAAGCTGGGGTATTGTACAGTAGGTACTTGGGTTCTCCAGATATCCACGATGATATACCTATGTACTACTTAGCTGTACTATGTATGATATCTGTTACGTAGGCGTGCATGCATCTGCCATTTTCTTACTAGTACTTACCTAGGTAGGTACTAGTAGTATACCTTGCTGTACCTAGTTTGATTACAGGCAATGCCAGAATCCACTGTAACAACGAATACCTACCTTGCAAGTCTCCATCTAAGCCACAAAGCTTGAGCTGACCCAATCGGCCAAAGGGTCCCACCCCAATCAATACCTATCCCACGGCCCTCCCAGCTTCCAAGGTTCCAAGGTTCTGATGAATTGTCACTGACAGCCTGTCAGTGACAGGATCCAAGGCGCCCTTGCCGTGTACTATGTAGTTAGTGTCAGAGGAAGCGTCCAATAGCCAAGCTAATCCGGGGCTCGTGGCCAATCATTGCCGGCGCCACGGGTTGACGGCCGCTTACGTTTGGTCCGTTTGGCCCGTATCGCCCGCTGTTGGATGCGGTGTTCAAGCGCGCAGGCCTCCTGCATCATGCATCCCTACTGCACCCGAATATCACACCCACGAAGCCCCGTCATAAAAAGTTATGCTCTCCCTTTTGACACGTCCACGGGTACCTAGTGTAGATGGTCCCAGATTGAGAGTCTGGTGGTGCGTCATATCTCGCACTGACAGGACTAGTGTAAGGGGACTCATCACGATACTATTTCTGGTGACGTACCTTATCCCGTGTCCAAACCGTGGTGGGTATCGATTGAGCTGCGACGATAAGGTCTTGATGCTATATCGTTCACCTCGATTGTATCTGTGTTATGAATCTGCCGGTGTGCGATCCCCCTACACACAGGCATGTCAGCATGTCGCGTGGCTTAGGCCGGAAACCGCAACTTGTGTTGTAGCCCGGGATATATGCAGTGACAAGTCAATACTGGAATTATAAGCGGTGAAATCCGGTCAGCATGTTTAAGCGCACTTCGGCAGTACCTACCTACTAACTAACTGTACTCCTTACTTCCACGTTGTTTTCTATATTCTTGGTCGCATTCACTATCCGCTTCAGCCCTATCGCGCCTGGGCGGCACGTTGCCAAGTAAAAGATTTTCCTTGGCCTGCATGCCATGGCTCGGGAAATTCCCGTCGACAAGACACTCTATGTCGCGCTATCGGCAGCAAACTGACGACATCCGACATCCGGCCAAGTAACCTTTTTGGCAGAAACAACATGTCGGGTATTTAACACCTGCTAGACTACCTTAGGTAGGCAGTAGTAGAGTTGCATGATTAACGTTAGCAGAGATACCCCAGGTTCCCCAGATTCTTGTGCCCTTCCTGCATATCTCCATACGCAACCAGCCGAAGTCACACCATTTTTCACCATATCAAAACCAGGCTTGTTCTTTATGACCCAGTATCCAGGAAATTTTTATTCGCCGTGCGTCGCCCAACGCCATGCGAGATGCACGTGACAGAAGTGATGACTTTCGGATATCTTTTCATACCGCCGCATGGCAAGGCTACAGACGACTTTGCCAAGAATACATGTTGACTCACAGTCTGGGTGCGACGCCGATGAGAGAACTCACTGTTGTGTTAAGTGGTGATGGGGTTTTTATACGTAGGGGTAGGCAAGCGGCACAGCGTTGGAAAGTGGGAAATTCGCGACTATCCTCATATCTGACTGTTTTACCTGGCCTTGGCGCTCTTAGCGGTTCCTAACGGCCAACATCTCGACATGGTAGCAATTATGAGCGAGAACAGTGGTAGATAAAAGCTGTTTGAATGGCAATTAGACAATACTGTACATGAATCCAGTCCGAATTGCCGTAACCACTCGTGGACACAAGCGACCGGAGATATGAATTCTATCGACCGTACCCATGCCATATTATGGCGCCGCCCGTATCTGCAAGACACTAACTTAGGTAGTTCGGCTAACTAGGCCGAAATTCCCTGGGCTAGAAATCGAATTACGGGATCGATTTCGAAATATGTAAACCCCTGGAGGATGCCTTAAAATAAAACATGTTACATACTACCGCCGGCACCGTAATTATAACGCCCTGAGTGAAAATGCCGACAGTAACAGGATACCAACATTGTCATGTCCTCATCTCGTCGTAACATATTCATACAGCCAGAAACTCGTAACGCATATTCCCTCATCTGCCTTCAAGAGCGACGGCAACGCGTTCAAGAAACAGGTTGAAGTCTTTGATCTGTTTCAGCGTCCCGCCTCCTTCGCCCGTCACGCTTACCTGGTTCGTGATCTGAGAAATCAGGAGGTCTAAGTTCGCCAATTCCGCCCTCTTCTGTTCCTTGGGGTTCAATTCAGGCGCCATTCTGCCATTTTCGATGGCCAGTTCGATGTCATCCATAGTAGAGGATAAACCCAGTTGGTGCTAATTACGTTAGTGCATCGTTTTGATCCCTCATTATAACGGAAACTTACTAGCGACTCTTTGTTTGCCGCCTCATGCCGCATTCTGACAGCATCGATCTTGAGCGCCACTTGCTCCCTTTCGGCGCGGATTCTCAGTATTTCATTACGGAGCGAAACCTTCTCCTTCTGTGCAGCCCGCACTCGCTTCTTAAGCGTACGTAGATTGTCGAGGGCGATGGTCTGGACCCGTTAATTTATTGACTTGATTTTGAAATCGAGGGAGTGCCCACCTGTGCCTGTAGTCGCGTTCGTAATTCCTCCTGAAACGCTTCTACGGCTCGCAATTTTGTCCTGTATATCTTCCTGTTCGCTGACCCGTCCGCCTGGCTCGCTTCTTCGTGTAATGCGGAAAGATACTTATCCATGGACTCCTCACAGATCTGTAGCATGACATCGACGACATTTGGAGATTTATGGTCGGTAAAAGGTATGTCACCATTGAGAATATCCTCATCTGTATCATTGTCGTTGCGCCGTAGCGGTTTTGTGTATCTCTGAACTGTGACGGGAATAGATTCGCCATCACTTTTCCGTCTTGCGGAGGGCTTCTTCTTCTTCTCCTTAACAGTTTTGGGCTGGGCTTGTTTAGCTGGGCTCACATTCTTCTGCTTTTGACGTCTTTTCTTGGTGGGTCGATCTATCGTGGCCATCGATGAATCTACACTATTTGCGTCATCGGGCGGCCGTTTCTGTCGAGGGCTAACTCGAGGCTGTTTATGACCAATTCGACGGGCGGCTTCATGGTCATCGACTTCCTCAGCTTCCTCATCATCAGCTTCAGCACCTCTCTCTGCCTCTATCCCCGCCTCTATCTCGGCTTCAACCTCCGGTTCAACCTCAGGCTCAGCCACAGGCTCAACCGCTTCCTCGGCTTGTTCATTTTCTTCCTCACTCCCGTCAATATCGTAAGGGGATTCGGGGATGATTACCGACTTCTTCCTCAGCTGAGGCTTCCTGGTACTACTAGTACCCGCAGCATCTGGAGGTGAAGAAAGTTCTTCTGCGTCGTGGATGAGGGTGGTAGGAGTGCTTTGGTAATTTTGACTACGCGTAGACCGCACAGACCGTACCGAACCCGTCGCTGTGCTCTCACTTTTGCGAGAATGGTGTGTGACGGGTGAGGATCGCTGAAGTGATTCGATTGGAGATGACGGCGTTTTCCTTAAGCTTGCTCTTGTGGTCCTTGCGGATAGGGTGCCCACTGTTGTCATGCTCTGCCTGGTTTTCCGTGCCAATGGTGAAGATGTTACGAATTCACCAGTGGCCCCCGCTTCCTCTTCTGCCATAACTACCCTTTGTAGCTTTGTGCTCTGAGTCACGGCATCTGTCGGTTCGATACGGCGGCGGCGGCCACTCCCGGGCGCTGCAACTGGGCTTTCTGTAACTTCTTCCTCGAAGTCCATCATTGACACCTGAGATAATTTTGATGCTGCGGATCCTCGTGACCCTTGCGAAGTCCGTCGTGGCGTGGGTTCCTGTAGTTCCTCGTCGTCCCCTTCGTCCATGGGCTCCCCCCCTGTTATTCCAACGGCTGGCAAGCCACGATGAATAGCATCGCTGCCATTATCTCGGGGAGTGACGGCCTGGTTTAAATTTAGTGTGTTTAAGCGGGCCGAAATCCGTTTTGTAGTTGTAGGTGGAGAGTCTGAGCCATTTCTCATGGCCACATCTTGCTGTATCGCACTGATCGGGGTGGGTTTCTGGCCGCTGCTGAGTCGCGCCGAAGACCTTGTCGCAGCTGATGCACTTGATGGCTGTGAGCTTGCCGATCCAGGCTCATTATTCAGCCGCCGTCGCTTCGCGGATGTGTTAGGCTCCGATCGTATTTGAGGCAGGGAGGGAGATGGATCGGGAGATGTGTCGGCAACGGGCAGCACGAAGCCGAACGAGTCGTCGGCTACCTCATGACGTCTATGGCAGATATGTTAGAGCAGAGAAACTAGAAGGAAACAAATAACCGTACCCAGCTCCTCGCATGCGCTGCTGCATGCGCTCCTCTCGGCCTGGTCACGGCGGGTTAGCGATAATCAATACGGTACGGATTCCGGACTTACTGGCGGCCATGGTAGCGAGAATAGTAGTCGGCCCTGATGTCTAGAACGTAGCACCATTGCTGGACTTCAAATAGAATCAATGCCTCCACCACTGCTAACTCTCGGTGGATTGACGTAGATAGTGTGCTGTGCTAATGGATCTCGTTGTATCGAGACGCGTTGCCGATTACGCGCCGGGCTCATCCCACCAAGACTGTGGCTGGTACTATCCGATTGACTCCACTGCAAATGGCCCAGCCACACAGCTATCGCGATCAACCTAGGTAGTGGACCTTACCTTGCCTAAGGGGCAATGCAGGTGGTACGCTACTGCTTCAAAGCGGAGTGCTCCGCATCGGCGTACGTCTGCGATTCCACGTAATCCAACATGGAGCTTCCCTCCCGCTCAGCTCTTATGACCTCAGACAGCCGTACTATTTAGAATCACCCGCAACAGTCGCCAGCATCTTCCACATGTTGTAGTGTCGCGTCATTTTTGATATGTGAACCCGACCTGTCTTCGTCCGCTATCCTCCATATAGGCCCTCTGAACAGATTCGAATCGCGATAGCTACACTAGCTTGGCGTACCTCGAAAAGATGGGCTGGAACGTGTGTTGACCCTATCGCATGAGGCGTCCTCTTTGCGCCCTGTGTTCTAATTTAAGTGATAGGTCTTTCGCATCTTGGGAGACGTGTCCCACCTCCTCTCGAAAGTCATCCTGATATATGCCATCCACCGCAACCGCAGTGCTGAAGGTATCTATGCTTCGAAGAGAACCAGCCGCGGACGCGTCGCATAAGCTAACAAACCGACTAGGCGTCTCATGGATCACACAGGTCCTATACGCTGTCGTGTTCTGCTCCAGATATACCGATATCTTCGCCGAGACGTCGAAATGGAACTTCTTCTTTAAGCTGTTCTATATCATCTCCTCCATCTACATCATCGCCATCATGCGCTGGATCTATCCACGAACGAGGGAGCGGGAGATTGCCTGGAAGCTGGGAGCTGGTATTCTCGCCGGCTCTCTATTACTTGCTCCATTCGTAATGCTTATCTTCGAGGGCAAGAAGCAATGGTCTTTCTTCACGGTTCGTGCTCGCTCTTATTTCCGCTACTCGGGCCCGCCTCTAATTATCTTGACAGTGGGTTTGGGATTTCTCGCAAATTCTTGAATCGATCTGCGTCTTGCCTCAGCTGCTTCTCCTCCGACAAACGAACGTCCCTACCGTCATCGACTCTTTCTACCTTATTTCCTTAGGGTCATATCGCGCACTCTACTGCATCAACTGGATCTGGAGGGAGCTAGACCCCAACGACCGGAAACCGAACGCCGTGTCCGTCATCTTCGGCATCATCCAGACCGCTCTCTATTTCGATTTCTTCTGGGTATACTACACGCGACAACGGGTTAAGCTACGGTATGGTGGCATCGTCGACGCTGATGATATCCGACGGGGCTGGCTTCTCAGCCGCATCTTTGGCAATAAGCATTTCGAAAACGACCAAGAAGATGAGGAGAGTGCCCCAGCTCTCAACGGCGACGATAACGGCAATGCCTCGTCTCAGCGGAGATCGAAGTGGGGTGCCCGGGGCATCTCGATTAGTGCCGACGACACGACGTTTGAGCATGAACGTCACCACGATGCGAATGATGAGATCTCTGGAGTTGTGGATCCAGATGCTAAGATGAAGGATCCTGATGAGCTGGCGCGAGCTCTTGATGATGATGACGACGAGGATGATGACGCCCCATCGGGATCAAACACAGACTCGAATAAGAATGTGCCTCCTGGTGTGAACAATGAGAATGAGTGGCGGAACAACTAAAAGTTCCGGTATCCCCTGATGTAAGGGGATGCAATGTATTATTTTGGGCCTTTAACAAGCCAGCCCTCCCAGATTACTACAAGGTCCATCAACAAACAATTCTGTTGCATCTGCAATGCGGGCGATAGTTATTTTCTAAATACCTAGGCAAGGAAAGGCGCACGGGGTCAAGATTACGAGGGGGAACGTACGCGAACGACAAGACGCAATACTGTATCATAGTTCGCGGGGTCATGTACAGTCAGCAATATATTACTCATACAAGACACGGGTTTCCTGGTTGGCAGTGCTCCCGGGACATTTCCTGATAACTATTCGAACATGAAAACCCAGCATATCACTTCCTACTGCAGTTACGCGAGAAATCACAACCGAATATCTATCTCATAATGCAAGGGACGCAAATCGTCAATTATGTCAAATCCACACCAGAATAGCAAGCTTGCCTGCGTCCATGCCGTCTTCTCTTACCTATATCTATCTGCTCGCACCAGATATCTACTTAGTTTACCTACACAGTGATGTTGCGCTCGCCTGACGCCGCCGGGCCGAATCGGGCCGGGCATTTGGAACCACAATGTACTTACCTACCTAGGTAGTTAGCAAAGGAAAATAGTGCAGTGCAACGTGCATAGGAGAGACTACCTACCTAGATAGGTATTCTCTTAATAAAATGATTTAAAAGAAAAATAATGATTCCAAACGGCAAAAACTATAGTCGCGTGACATTGTTGACCTCGCTGGGGGTCGAACCCAGAATCTCCTGATTATCGTGAAGAATTCAAACCAGAATATGGTTTGGTTCTTTATCGTAGTCAGACGCCTTGCCATTGGGCCACGAGGCCAGCTCCACCAGCGACACTTGCGCTTGTGGGTGGATGGATGTCTTGCCGTCGTTTAGTTTTGCATCATATTGCTTACCGTCTTCACTTAGGTAGGGAAGGAGGATGGATGTGGTGAATAGATAGCCCGGACGGCGAGTGGGAAGCTAGTTGACTAGGCTAGCTGAGCAGTAAATGTAATAATGGATGATTAACACAAGGAGTAGACGGAATGTTGAATCCTTAGATATGGCGGTTTATGAGAATCATTTTTGGAAAGTTGAAGTCCCTAGATGCTGCTCCGTTGCACCCAACTAAGTTGGGCATGGCGACCTACGCTTGTTGTCCCCCTAGTACGTTTTGTCTGCGGCGGCACCTTGGAAAGTATAGAACCCTATCGGTGAAAGTTACCTACCGAGTAAGTAGGCAGGCAGGCCGCGTGTGATCGGACATGTACGCGAATCTGAGTAGATAGACTTTGTACTCTATCTTAAATTACGTCATCAAGACAGATAGTAACTCTTTACTAGACTGACTGCCTAAGTAGGAGTGATGTAGTAGACTGCTCAATTTTAGTATTGTAACGGAAATGCAATAGGAGGTTTATGAGTCTGTGATGCATACTATGGCCGGGAAAGCGTAGGGAACTAAACCTGTCTTCTAGCAATTTTTGATACAATTCAAGCTAGCATTCGAATTCAATAAGCAAGAGAGCAAGACATAAGTTTCGCCAGGGTAGAGGACTAGGTCCGGATATTGTTCACTTCAAGGCCCTAGTCAGATCTCCTCGAGTGCTCTCAATCGCTCTCTTGCAAGATACGGCTCAGCTATCGAGACGTATCTCGCGAATTATTGGTATATTTATGTGCACCTTGTAGGCGATATAATCTCTTCCGTGACTACTGGTTTTCTTCGCTAGGTCTGGGTGCTAGATCATCTTGAATTTCAATTCTATAGGACTGCTAAGTAGGCGAAGTCATGGGACAACTGTGTCTACAGAACAGCTGAGCAAATCTGGCTTGATGTAAGGCTGGCTACTCACAGTCATGATAGTTGCTAATAAGTCATAATTACGCATAATATTACCAATGTCAACACAAAATTATATTTAGACACCTAACTCCAAGCAAACAACACCCAGACCGATAAAACATATTGGTATCTAGCCTAACACGCAATCCCAACTCCTCACGCACGAATCGCCGGAAACCATTCTAAGGCATCCGGGCGATCTTCCAGTACGCTCTAAGCAAACCGAGCCCACCACTCTGCGTCTCGACGGTGCGTCCGCGACCGCGGTTATTCGGGTCCTCCATGATAGCCTGGCGCGGCTGCTTCAGCGGCTTCTGCGCATACGGCGAATACCGCGTGTGCGGGGGCGCAGCAGTAGGTAGCGAGCTGCGCCACGTGGTGTCGGTCGGCACGCCGTAGTTGCGGTAGTCGGTCGCGTTCTCTTGGTAGTCGTCGATGCCGTCGTTGTTCAGCGTCGGCCACGGCCCGATCCAGTCGCCCATCAGCAGGCCTGCCGTCCACCACTGCCCGAAGCGCCCCGACGCGTCCCGCGTCCCCATGGCCGCGTGCACGTTGTGCCCTAGCCAGCCGCCGTATGCTCTGCACGCGTTAGCGTGGGACTCTTTGGTCGCTGCGAAGGCGAAGGCGTGGACCCGTAGACTGGATTCTGGTGGGGGTGGTTCAAGAGGCGCGCAGAATTCGGTGAGGTGGTGGAAGAAGATCCCCTTGAACGTCTGCAAGTCTTGGCTTCCTGTCCCGCTTGCGTCTAGACGCTCCTCCATGACGCCCAGACGCCCCAGCCCGTGCCATCGGGGGAGGACGCCGGCTTTGGCGTGCAGGGGGTTGTCGATGGGGCGATCGGATACGAGGTCGTAACCGGTGGCTCTGATCACATTCTGGATGAGGTTATGTCCGTCTGCGAGGAATGAGGCTGCGCCCGTGGCATCCCACAGCCCGCGCTGCCCCGTTAGGAGGACGCCTTGGTTGTACGAATAGACCATCTCATCACGGATGTCGCACCGCGTGTTGTTGTTGTTCTCGTCGAGGTACCCGCTGATGTGGAAGCCATCGACGATCAGACCCTGGTCGTTCGTCATGTTGGAGCTGCAAAGCCATCGGTAGCCTTCCACGGCGGCCTTTAAGTACTTGGCGTCTCGACGTCCGCTGCACACCTTCGCGTCAGGGTCGTCGGGATTGAATCTATCAGTGCCGTTGTAAAACGGGGATTCGTTGTCGTCGCCGGGAAAAAGAAGATACATGGAGATTGATGCAGCGATGAAGAGCTCATTAGTGATGGCGTTCTTGTATGGTTGTAGCTTGGGATGCCAGACCATCCCTCCATTGCATAGTCTTGTATCCCACCCGTGTGATGCGAGATCCCAGAATACACGCGCCCGGTGGGCGAATGCCGGAATCCATATGTTCCCGTAGTATGGCTGATTAGGAATCATTGTACAACTGTTGAAGAGTCCATCAGTGGCACCCGGAGTTGCCTCGGATATATCTGGACTACCAGGGAGGTCGTAATGCAAGTCGTTATGAGTGTTGACGAATTTGATGGTCTCAAGCCAGCCCAGAACCACCCAGAGAATATCGTCGTAAGCTTCGTGTCTAATAGCGAAAGCATCCTGGGCAAAGTAAAAGGCAATAGTCTGGGCGAAGTAGTTGTCGATTAAATTAGAAGCTCGCCTCCAGTCAGAATCGCCGTCCCATTTTGAATGTAAGAAGACCAGATCTTCGGAAATACTGCGAGTCGCCCCCGAAACGTGCGTGCCTATCATAGCAGCTGTCCAGTCGATGGAATCGGGCCAGGTTCCCAGCCACGGAGCGAAGTATTCTGACTGGGTGACGTTTAGGGCGCCTAGAAGATCGGCGAATACACTATTATCCGCGATGCGGGCTGGCCTAATTCTGGCGGCACTATTCACGGAGGCAGGGAGGAAGCTTCCTGGCGCGATCGGGTCGCATAGCCTATGTCCCTCGAAGAAAATAGGACATTTCTCGGGGAGCTTGAAAGCGGTTACCGTGGTTGCTGCCCATGCAAAAAGGGTATAACCGGATATCGTGGGGGCGAGCTTCAGGATAGCAGCCATCTTGAAGATAGAAATAAAAGTGTGGACGGAACGAAAGAGGAACGGGTTGAGGTATCTTAGGAGAATAGGTGTGTTGAGAAGTATAGCGAGGGGTGACTTGTTCAGGTAGAGGGTAATTCGAGGAACTGCCGCAAGAGCAGGACGACACGTTCAGATTCTCTCTGAGACATCAGGATAGAAGGATATTTGGAGTAGCGCAAATACAGCGATAACGAAAGAGCAAGGAGAATGCGCAAGAGAGGCAAATGTCATATACATTTAGGTCCAAGCTGAAATTTAAGAAAAATGCGCCTGCGTTCTAAGAAACTCTAATACAAGGGAGGTTACCAATCAAACGCGAGCTGGCAGAATATAAGATTGAAACAGTCGTTCATACCGGGCCGGCCGAAGACAAAGCTTGGGTGTAACCACTGAAGGTTTTTAACTTACACGACAGGTGGATGGTTCATGGGATGAGGATGAGGATGAGGATGGGTTACATATGTACCTAGACGAGAGATGCCCCGCGCGTTCAAGTAGATCTTATTGGTAGCCCCATTTGCTCGCCTGAAGTACCTACTTATGTTCTGGCAGGATCAGCCCCTCGGAGGTAAGCCGCGCTAATCTTGGTCAGCTTGGAAGACATATGAGGTCAGAGGCTGGTTTCATGGTTTATGCTCTGAGATCCCGTGACATTCCATGCTAGGCAGTCCCATGTTTGGGATAAAATATAAAAGGGGTCTGTTTACTGTCTCCCTAGATAGATAGACCTTATAATTGCAGTGTTCTAGAGAGGAATTGGTATTAACGATCGGGTTGATATGTGCATTGAGTAGTATCTGCTGGATTGAAGTTGTTATGAGATGGGTGCGAGCAAGGCTCGACATGTCGAATATAACGATTATTGCTCAAAGCGTGTGGTTTGGGTGATTCCATCCACATCTGACTATTGGCCAAATTATTATATATGCTTTCCTGGTTTACACCCTATAGTCACTACACTATGTGCTCCGGATTCCGATCGATGTGTTGGGTATTCAGTCACTCGACGACATTTCTCAAAGTCATACATTTCACCCCGTAATATACATAACCCCTGCGATCAGGCATGCGTGCCTAACTTATGAATTCAGAAGGCACCTAGTATCCCGTAAGCTCCTCATAGAAACCGTCTCTCGAATTCCCCAATCAGCTGGGGACTGATCTCGTCACTGCTGAGGCCATGGACTTCCCAAAGGACGCCCTTTTTGGCATAATGCTCTAGTAAAGGCTCGCTAGTCTCCCGGAACTTCTGGAACCGCGCCCGATAGACCTCCTCCCTATCGTCAGCGCGCTGCACAAGTGGTTCACCCGTGATATCATCACGTCCGGGTACTTTGGGAGCATTGAAAGTGGTGTTGTAGACACGACCTGACGGCTCGTGCACCCAGCGCGACGATATGCGCTCCATAATCACCTCAAACGGGGTCTGGAGAGACACCGCCCAGTTGATAGGCACAATGTCATCTAGGCGCTCGGCCTGGACTGCAGTGCGTGGGAAGCCGTCAAGCAGAAACGAGGCTGACGGGTCCTCGGATGCTTGGCGTGACAGACTTGCGCCCGCATTTGGATTTGAATCTATATCCGGAATAGATGACTCCGGAGCCGCATCGACGGCGGATGCCATGGTCATGAAGCTCGGCCGAACACCCGACAGCCACCCGCGCTGGGAAAGCTCGTTGGTGATCAAGCGAAGAATCGTTTCATCTGGAACCAGGCCGCCCGTTCTCATAGTCTGCTCGACCTTGATGCCGAGAGGTGTACGGTTCTTGACATTGTGACGGAGGAGGTCGCCGGACGAGATGGCCGACAATTGAGGGAAGCGGGAGAGCAGGCGTTCGGACTGGGTTCCTTTGCCTACCCCCGGCGCGCCGACGAGGATCACACGGGCCGCTCGGCGAAGGCGCATAGTATGCAAGGCCAAGACAGACGGGCGGTTCGGGACGCTGGGATGATAATGCGGAAGTCTCGGGAAATGACGCGGACTCGTGCGGCGATGTTTTGAAGGTACAAGAACTACGACACCAGGGTTGTTCGAAGGAGCTATGTAGGTAGCAATGTGCGATGTACAGAATTGTACAGAATTGTCGAGTAGCCTTCTGGCGCAGGTCGCGGCGATTGGCGGGAATGCGCAACAACTCGACGTGGTGATGAAGGGACGGACCCCGGCGGATCTCAAGCAAGATATCAAACAAAGTCCATTGTGTCGGAAGCGCCTCGATCAATGTTAAGGTATGATTGATAAGCTACAGCTTGGGTAGGACTCGGGAGGAATGAGGTGAGAGCGCGAGTGGCACGATGGTGGTGGGGATTAAATCGACTCTCACCAGATCCCCGTCTCGGTCTTGCCTCTTTGCTACCTAGATAGATAATAGGTCATGTTGAGGAGCGCAAGGGGACCGTCAATCACGCCAAGTTCAGAAATGGAGAAGTCCGAGGAACGCACGGTGGGTACCTACGATCTAAGCCTGATGGGGGAATGGTCGACCTTGTCTCATGCACCCCGCTACTCGCTAACCGTCAGAGTGTAGGCACTGTAACGCCAGACTGTCGGATCTACCAATTGGCAACAGGGGAACAGAGTGAATACCTACCTACCTATGTAGCTTCAAGCAGCACTAAGTAGATAAATAATAAATTCATTTCATGTTACCTCATATTGCCCACCTGGGCAGTCTGGGTTGCAACTACATTTACTTATGTACATCCGTAGGTAGAGTCAATCCAAGCAATGCTGGACTACCATTGATCCGGCGGTCGTAGGGAGACATGTGAGTTGTGATTATAGGTTCGTGTGTTGACACAACAAGTAGGACGTGCACCGGCTCAGCTCTTTGTGCAAGCGCCTCCTATCTAAACCGAGGCTCACCTGGGAGGTCTGTAACCTCGATGCAACCCCGACACGTCCTCTCCAACCACATACAATTTGCTTCTGATTGGGGTTGACCCAATTTTGATGACTAGGATCCCGCGAGTCTGCCGAGAGCATCACGGACAGCTCCAAGTAAGTAAGTATCCATTATGTGGGACTTGAATGTTACTTTACTTTGTCCGGTGTGTTGCTTTAACCTAGACCTACAAAGAGCAACTTCATAGAGCTGGATGTGAAAGTTGTATGAGAGGAATCATTCCATTACGAGCCTTATTCTGGTTGGCCCAAGTCCATGCATAATACAGAGTGCTCAAGTGTCTAACAATACCCACTCCCCAATCCCTCAAAGGTCGCGGGTATCACATATGCCAATTCGTCATCGCTTATGATTGTACAGTTCTGGAGGTGTGGGAGTCCCTGCCAAAAAGATCCAGTTCTTTATGTGTGCCATGCCGTAGTTGCACAACACGATCCCATCACTGTTTTGTGACTTTGGTTGACTTAACCACCAAAGCCGAAGCCGCCGCCGCCACCTCTCTGTTGCGATTCTTGCTGGAGCTGCTCGGACACCTTCATGTGGACGTCGAAGAACTTAGCGGCACACCGGTCGAGACAAACACTCTCGCCCTTATTGAGCTCGGACTCGCGGTAGTCGTTGGGAACACACTTCTGTTGGCACGCTTTTGTGAGGCTATTGAAGATTGTGAGCAGATTGTCCCCTCGCGATTCGGGCGATGGACAAAGGTCGCGCATTGCTGTGCTTGCTGCGCAATGGAAAAGCTTACCGGTTGGCCATCTCGGTGAGGAGCTTCATCTCAGCCTCGACGGCGGCGATCTTCTCGGCCGAGGAGGGCTGTGGTCTTCCGAGTCCAAGGAACGACATCTTGATGGAACTTGTTGGTGCAGTTGGGCGAATTGATCGGGCTTGTGTGTGAACGATGGGTTTGTGATGTGATGCATTCAAAGCTGTTCCAACTTTTGGCGCCAATTTGGAGCTCTGGGCTGCCGTAATCGGAAGGCGGCGTGCCGGATAATCGTTGTACCATTGGTAGCTGAGTCGGCAGAAAAATGGCCCAGGCCGACTGAGTCGGGTAACGCGTTAAAGCCACTCATTAAACCGCGTTTCTTTCCCTTTGTTACTTATCCGGTAGTAATAATAAATGGCCCTGCAAGTAATTTGGCCGTCGATGTGAGAGTGAGTCAAAATCTTTCATTATACCTCAGCTTGAAAATGATGAATTGGTATGAACCGCTGCAATTACACCACATTTGTGGTGGCTGATTCTTTATGCCACCCTATCTGACCATCTCAACTATCCTACTCGCTGAAGCTCCCATCTCGACATACAAGCTTACTCGCTCAAAGGTCACGAAAATGGAGAGCACTCCTTGTCTTCGATTCTTGCGCCCGTACCTATTTGGGTTGCCACCAGCTAACAAGGCTGCATATGCTCGGCTCTTCTCTGCCTCGCGCATAAAAGCAAATGGCGAGTCTGTAGCATGTCTCGTAGAGCAGAGGAGAGGAATTCATCTTTCCGGGGTGAGGAGATCCTCCAGCACCAAATCTACCATTTCAGAGAATGAACTGGCGACCGCAGCTGCCCGCGCGGCTACGGTTGAAGGCCGCGTCCAAAAGCTCCGAGCGTACGATGTGCTCCGATTCCCTAGGCTAGGCTACAGAGCTGATCGCATGACTATACCCGCATTTCGCCAGAAGTTTGACGATGAAGCATCAACTCCAGCTTCGGGGGAGATCACTCTTGAAGGCAGGATCATGTCTATAAGACGGACTGGGTCTAAGCTGGTTTTCCTGCATATTCAAGGCGGATACCAGCAGGTTCAGGTCATGGTGCACCTCGGTACTCTCGCCTCGCCTCCGTTAGATCTCGAGGAATTCAAAAATGCTCTTCATCCACTGCGCCGCGGAGATATCATCTCGGTCTCGGGTACCGCTATGCGGACAAATGCGGGTGAATTGACCTTAGGGGCACTTAACCTCCCTACCATTATAAGCCCAGCCCTTGCGCCTCTTCCGGAAAATTTAATCAACGAAGAAACCAAGATCCTAAATAGACATGTTGACTTACTTGTGAATCGACGAACATCCGACATCATCCGGCTCCGCTCTCACATTATCAAGTCAATGCGAGACTTTTTCCACGAGCAAGATTTCCTTGAAGTCCAGACTCCCATTCTGGCTGGTTCTGCTGGTGGCGCCACTGCTCGGCCGTTCCTGACCGCTTCAACTGCCTTTTCACACAAGCAATTAGCAATGCGAATAGCTCCCGAACTTTGGCTCAAGCGGTTGGTCGTTGGTGGTAATGATAGGATATTTGAGATTGGTCCTTCCTTCCGAAATGAGGGCCTGGATCTAACACACAACCCAGAATTCACCACCTGTGAATTCTATTCTGCGTACTTCAACCTGACAGACTTGATTCAAATCTCTGAAAGTCTCATCACTCGTCTCCTTACCGATGTTGAAGAAGTAATAGCAACCCGGCTTACATCTCTTCAGAAACCACAAGTCTCAATTCCAAAAGGGCAGTGGAAGCAAATCGAGTTTATACCCGCCCTCGAAGATATTCTCGGTTTCCCGTTCCCGGATTTATCGAAGCCTGACGCTCTGGAGAAGCTTACCGGCCTTCTCGCAGAGCGCCACGCATCATTGGTGGTCTCGGGAATATCGCTCAACAAGCTTTTAGACCATTTAGCTGCAACGTACCTTGAGGATGAGTCCTTACAGCAACCATTATTCATCATCCACCACCCAGCCTGCATGTCCCCCTTGTCGAAGTCCTTCACATGCCCCAAAACTGGCCAACTTGTTTCAGCACGCGCGGAGCTGTTCATTGAGGGTCGCGAGATGGCCAACATGTACGAAGAGGAGAACGACCCCTTCGAGCAGCGCCGGAAGTTTGAGCTCCAGTTGCAATTGAAGGGCAGCAGCACAGTTGCTGACGATGAAGGGCCAGCTGAAATCGACGAGAGCTACGTTCAGGCCCTTGAACATGGACTTCCACCCACCGGTGGATGGGGTTGTGGCATCGACCGGCTCGTCATGTTCCTTTCTGGCGCATCGAGGATTAGCGATACTCTTCCTTTTGGCAATCTGAAGAATGTTGTCTCTCTTTCTCAAGGTGCCAAGGACTCGTGATCCTAGTCGCGCGCTGTAGATCATCCCATTTGTACATTAGGAATGATACCCCCATAGCTGTAGGAAGGCTCCACATGCCCCTATTTCTTAATAACGTTCTCTTTATAAGTTAGAACGATGCCCATTGTTCATCGACCTCTAGCCAGAGGCTTAATTTGTTCGGTGGTTTTCATATTTTCCGTCTATGCCGATAGCACTCGGCGTGCTGGACCGTCCCAGTCCCTAGCTCTGACCGAAGTTAGATATTATTCGGGTCTGTTACAATCCAAGTAAGGCCCTTTGATATCTCAGACGCGAGAGACTCCACGTGCCCGTGCTTCTCGTTCGTAAGATGAAGGCGAGCCCCGAATAAGGAGGTTAGAAGCCTCCTCTATTTACGATTACAGGCATAACAGATCGACAGTACGGGTGATGTCGCATCGGGTTCACATCAACAAAACGCACGGGCTTTTCTGTTTTTGATATTTCCTCAAATTTCCCATCTAACCCTACACCACACACCACTTTTTCGCCCCTCACTGTGCGTTTCGAGATCCCGCCGTGCATCCTCCCGTCCGTCCGTCCGTCCGGAAGGCCCTACTATTGAGACCCGAAAGCAGAAGTGAGAGCAGAATAGGGAAAAGAAATCAAATTGCGAAAGAAAAAACCATCGCATCGCCCCGTACACCGTTCCATGCGTTGCTCTATGCCTACCGTGCCGTAGTATGAAAGAAAGCGAAAGTAAAAATGTGCAGAATATCCTCGCGAAAAGAATCCGTCGACCTGCCCCAGCCTGAGAGGGCTCGTTCATGATTCATTCCCATGCTCGTAAAAAAGAAAAAGATCTGCGCGATATGAGCGCGATGTAAGAAAAGCACCAGTCAACTCCATCCCTGATACCCGAGAAAATATAGGAAAATGCCCAACCATGACGCTCTGCTGTGTGTCGAAACCGGGTGATACCCCCCCTTCTATATCGCTTCCGCGAAACATCTTCCGAGATCGAACCAGCAATATAATCTCGTAAATCCATAACGAAGTCGTGAGGTACCGGTAGTCGAGATATGATATGTGGGAATCCCGTCCGCTGAGCGAGTACTACTGCACTTGTCTCGCGCCCTCACGTGCCGACTCCCACGAAGCTAGCATCCGGACCCAACCCTGGTGCGGAGAAGACAGCGATGCGGCAGCGGCGTTAACTAGCCATTGAGGTGGCGGAGGAATGCCCGTCTTTGCGGTGATGGCTGCGTCTGCCTCCTCGGATGAGATCTTGCGACGGGGGGCGACCTCGTGTGGTTGGGTGGTTTGCTGTGATTGCTGTTGATACGGTGGAGGTTTTCGAGGCAGCGCATTGGCTGGCCCCGTCTGAGTCGTTTGAGAAACAATCTGCGGGCGCCGCTGATGAGGAAGAAGTTTATGCTGCGGGACGTCTTGAACTATCTGAGCCGCCTTCTGGGGTCGTCGTTGATGTGGAAGAAGTTTGTGTGGTGGCTGGGCAGTTGCTTGGACTGCCTGAGTATCCCGAGGGACATTCTCATCTCGTTGTGCTGTCTTCTGAGGTCGTCGTTGATGTGGAAGAATCTTAGACGATTGGGGACATGCCTGCGCTGACTGTTTATGAAGGGTCTTAACCTTCGTTGTTGGTTGCACAGTTGCTCTAGTGGACTCCTGGCGAGAGGGAGTATTCTGTGACGATACTGCAGCCGCGTAACTCATCGGCTTTTGTTGAGAGATGTTATGGACTGATGAAGCAATCTGTTGTGCTACTGGATCTCGACGAGGACTTATGCCAACTAGCACAACTTGCGGGCCTCTTCGTAGATGAGGAAGAGGAACTATGCCAGCCGGCACAAGTGGGCTTCTTCGTAGATGAGGGAGAACATACGAAATCTGCTTATTAGACTGCTCTAGTCGGTTTGGAGTGTCACAATAGCTGTCAGTGATCGACAAAGCCGTCGTAGAGCTATTGACGGCAGTGGTCCCGGGAGCAGAGATATTGTCAGAACCGTTGTCATTCGATCCTAGAATTCTGGGCTTCTCATTCTGTGCTTCGGATGCCGTCCCGACCGGGGCAGTCTTGTGGGAGCCGCATGGGTCATGGTCTTTCATATCGGGCTCTTCGTCTGATTCCACTCCCCAATACTCATCCAGGCCACCTGATCGTCCTAGCATCGAGGCAACATTGCCCCGCAAGTTGAGAATGTGCATTGGGCCTTTGTTAACGAACCTTCCGTTCTGGATGGCAATATCGGCCCGTTTCTCTCGAATCAACTGTTCCCAGCTGAGGCAAGTACTCGCCAGCGATCCATCATTTGACTTGCGCTGGTTGATGCCTAGTTGGAACTCCAACCACAGCTCTTTGTGCTCGAGCTTGTCCTTCTCCGCCGACTGGATGAGGCGTTCTTCAGATGGCAGCTCATGATAAATCTGATTGATGACTCTGACAGCCGCACGGTTATTTCTCAGCTGGCTAGCAATTCCAACGGTAAATAAATCCCACAACTCTTGGGCGCGGTTGAGGAATTTCACGTCTACCGTTCCAGGAAGAGATAGAATAGCTTCCCGCGCAGGTTTTGCCCTTTTTCCAAATTCGGCCTTAACCTCTGCCTTAGCAGGTTTACCGATTCTTTTCAAAACCTTGCATAGAGACAGCTCCTGGTTTTTTGAGTTTCTGAATATGCTCTCAGCCAGGGCTCTTCGCGTATTGTAAAGACGCCATACGTGCTTTGGAAATTCCAATTCCAGTTGGCAGCCATGGCAGACAACATCTTGTTCCTGCCACGCCAGGACATGAGCCATGAAAAAATACGCTGGCAGACGCATATTGCATTCTCTGCAGCGTGGAAGCTTCACTTTGCCACGAAGGATAAGCCAGTCCCGTAGCTCCCCCTCGAGCACTGATCTGTCGTGACAGGCGATAATCAGATCCTGCCATACCGTAAGCTCCATTGCTTGCTCCAGGTCTTCGGAGATGATAGGGGCTTTGTCATGGCCATTAGGGTAGTAGGTAGCAGTCTTGCACCAACGGGGAGCACCTACACCTGAATGATGCTTTTTGTTGTAAAAATCGTGGAGAGCCGCGATACACCGCAAAATGTTTGACAGTCCTCGGATCGGAAGTCGCTCGAGGAACGCCCGGAAGCCCGTTCCAGGGGTGAAAAAGTCCTGATGCCCTTCATGGCATAGGTCCCATATTCCCACCAATTGAGCTGGGACAGCCCTTTGGGTGTCCAGCCACTCCTTTTCCTCGGGAACTATCCCGTACTCCCCGATATGGCCGGTGCCATCGGCCTTGTAGTGAGGCCCCTTGTAATAGAACGGGCTATAATCGGCGGCGATATGTGGTTGGGGTGGCGTGAGCTCTGAGCGTTCTTTATTGATAGCGTTAACAGCGCGTATGAACGGCTGGGTATCAACAAAGGTCAGCAAAAAACATTGATGGACACCCAGGGCTTCTAGTCTAGGCATCTGGGAGACAATATGCTGCAACGCCGCAACATTCACCCAGGGCATACCATGAAGAACCAAGTGCTTGATGGCATACCCACTCTGGTAAGAGAAGTGCACTTGAGCCATATTAGCAAGAACATCGTTAGGGTTAGCTAGAAGTGACAGGACTTACGCAGCTTATAATGAGCCGTCATGCTGACCGGGAAACTGGTTTCCTGGGGCGCCTGCACACTTGAATTCAAGGGGTAGCCAGCCCTGTTAGGGATTACCTTCCGCACTGGTCCCTGGTCTTC
This sequence comes from Xylaria longipes, assembly GCA_025201785.1. Taxonomy (NCBI): domain Eukaryota; kingdom Fungi; phylum Ascomycota; class Sordariomycetes; order Xylariales; family Xylariaceae; genus Xylaria; species Xylaria longipes. Next base: position 285,421 of record MU619714.1, on the reverse strand, counting down.
AGGGCGAACCGGGGAAATGATAACAGTCGGCGAAAAAACCCGTAACCGGACCTTCTTAGCTTCTCCGCCTTGCGTCAGGCGCTTGGCCTCTTCACGTGCTTCCATTTGCCGCACATCTGCTAGGGAATATTGATCCCAGCCCAAAAAGTCGATGCCGGTAGCGTCCAGGTGCATCTGAGATATTATTAGTATTCGTATAACAGAGCTAAATCACAATTCCTTACCCATGAGGACTGGACCATACGCGCAGTGAGTTGAGATGCCGCACACAAGCTACCAAGGTCCTCATACCGTGGGATCAGGTGAGCAAAGATCTTCTCAAAAATTTCACGGGTCGCGAAAACCTGTCCGACAAGATCGGACTGTTTTGCTTCGGGTCGGGCGAGGGATCTCTTGTGGAAATATAGAGGAGCCTAAGAGCACGATTATTAAACCTACACAATGAAGCTTGATGATGTAATTAGTTTTCCTACCTTCATAACCCCATTTTGGATGTTAGGATAGTGCACCACCATCTCGAGTTGCCGCTTCTCGCTAGCCGTCAGCTCGCTGAACTTGCGTCCTTCATAATTATAGTACGCTTCGAATTCCGGGTGATTAAGGGGTGTATTCGTGCTCAAGTTACGCCCATCGTTATTGTTACGGTCGATGCCATGCTTGGCCGTTCCTCTCGCAGCCTCCGAACGGCCAATAACAAAGGTATGTACGCCGTCTCGAGGAGTGCGCCCGCGGGGCTGGTCGCAGACTGTCGACAATTTTCCGAATCCCGGAGGTGGCTGCAGGTTCTCGGAAAATAAAGGGCGCTCGGTTCCCGCGGGACGGGTAACCGACGACTGGGAAGGTGTCATATGGAAAGAGCCCCGGGTGGCTGAGCCAGCGGAGCTATGGCCGATAGAGTTGTTCATGTTCTGACAGGCGGAAGTCGCCTTGGTCATTTTTATGAACTTAGCTAGAGGTACTTGTATGACTGGTATGTGATATGTTATTTTGCCAGAGACTGCTCGTTTGCTCAAGGTCTTAGTTAGTTATTACTTACGAAAATTCTTGGCTGGGAGGCAGAATGAATCCGCCCCAAGAAGATGGTCGTGATATCCAGCTCAACATGAGCATCACTAGTTGCGGACATTGCAAAGAAGACGTATTACTTACAAGCACTCGGGCAGACGTAACAGTACGCTATCGATTCCTGGTGAGTAACGCAGCCCGTACTAACTATATCAAGCCGAGCGGGACCAGCGAAATGCAAAATGATCTAAGGAATATGATAGCTAGTCTACACAGTTCAATATGAGGTCAGCTGTAAGGTCCGAGATGGCAGGGACGGCGATAATCCAGGTACGAACTGTAGACTGAAGGGATGATAGATGTGCATTAAACACAAAATAAGAAATAGAATGGTGATAGCCAGTGGGTATTGCTAAGACACGAGCAATGACTAGACTTTGATGTTTAATATCGAAGGTGTGGGTGAGGGAAGGTCAGGAGTCCAGGAAGGGCGAAACGCAAGGTAAATAAATATACGCAGTTCGGCAATGTGCTGGAGTCCCTGGTTCAAAGTCAAGTTGAATAGCATCATCCAGCTCGTCGCATTGGGACCGAGAAGCTTGTACAGGATAGAATTAGGATGAAGCTTAGGTAATATCGTGAATAGCTCGATGAGCACCTGCTTGTAGGGGAAAGCTAAAGCTTCGAGCTACCATAGATACATGTATGTGACCGAGATGACAGATTTGCACATTAGGAGATAGCTGTCACCGGGGTAGGCCCACGGGAACGAAGTTTCCGAGGCATCGTGATGTTTTATGTGTAAAGTGGTCTCGGTGAAAAGCGAGTGGACTTACCACGTAGCGTCAGGGACAAGAGTGATTCAGAGCTTGAATTTGCAGCGACTCTTCTCTCATGCAAGATAAGGAGGATCTGATCTGCAGTTATGAAAGCAAATATGAGATCAAGCTTGTGAGAGGTATCGATGAGAATCACGATGACGTAGCATAACCATAGCAAGGTAGGAGTTGTAGAAGGAAGAGATAGAAGAAGCTAGCCGAAGGTCTTGCAGCACTTAAACGTAGGCAAATCGGCAGAGAGAAGATAGTGAATGATCTTCACAGCTCCATCAATTAGAGCAACGTGCACAGTGGCCTCCCTGGATGGAGTTGTAAGAATGTTAATGGTCCGTAAGGAATGTGCTCGTTATTTGCTAAAAAAGATGCTTCTCAGGCTTGTTAGGGCGTCAGACCGCCAGCCATAGGCAGGGACTAGAGGGATAAGAAACAGAATATCTAAAAGGCGTGGGTAGAGAAAGTTAAGTAAGCTGTGGAGGTGTGTGCTCTTACTACCTACAGTTGACTCTATTCTCCATTGTGGCAGCTCAATGATAATACTGTAAACCTTCACTCAGGACATTGCCTCTTGTGCAGTAAGTTGAGCTTAGGAACGGAGTTTTGTCCAGAATCTTGTTAGAATAAACCATAGCCTGATTATTCCTAGTAAATGTGAAATATTCCTCTCCCATTGCACACTGGAGAGGTTGAAGGTGTGCTGAAGGATCAAATACAGTGACAGTCCGAGCAATTACGTTCCTGCGTTCTCAAGTAGCTGATAAAGCACACAATTAAATGAAGCCTGAGTCATACCGTCAGAAGCAATGGTCACTAGCAAGCTTCGTTTCAGCTAGAGGAGAGATGCAAGATGAATACGGAACGCCTTGATCTTCCTCGATGAGCTAAATACTGGGAGTTACAGGTAGTAGGTCGACTGGATTGACTTACCCGATAATCTAATGCGGCAGGAGCACAATGGACAAGGCGCTTCTTAATCATGGATGAAGAATTTGTTTACCTAATGTATCACATGGACCCAAGAGACTGGAACCTGTCTCCGAGGCCCTGGGACTGGCACTTGCATGTCATGTATATATAGTAATTATACAATCACGAGATATATACGAGGCAGGTGTCAGCAACTAGAAGAGAAATGTTAGCAACCGGACACGAGGCTATTTGCACGTATTAACTGTAGATCTCCCATCTGGTAGGATAGGGGAACTAGACCTTCATGGCCAGATGTATGCGTCTATTGGGACTCCTGGTGAATTCTCAATAAAGGTTAACGATTACCTCGGGAGAGCTGGTCATGGATGCAACGAGATAATCAACCTCCTGCAATGCAGTCACCTTGCTCCGTAGATACTTAATAAGAGGATCGTGAATTTATCTCTCCAAATAAACTTCGGCACACACTCACCGCTATGGCGAGGAACAGGAAGACGACTACCAGAAGCTCTCAAGAAACCGCAGGCAAGGAACTCTACAACTGTCCTATTGCACTTCGAAACCGGGAAAGCGCGATAGAAAGAGAGCGACGCGCCCTAGGAAAAGGCTGACGAAGCGAAGCTAGGTTTGGCAAATGTGGCAGTAGATAAATTACACATGAGCCGATCTAACTTGCGATAACACGCATAATGGGCATATTATGTTGACGTACCTGCCTCGACCTCTCTACGGCTAAGACGAAACTGCACGTAAACTACCAGGTATGAAGGAGCAGGCAGCTTCCTATTCCCCGTGACACTGTTGTGGAATTTCATAAGACGGAGGCGTTCTAGAAGTTATGCAAGCGATTCACATCGCATTGATGTTGGCGAGGAGAGTGATAGTTCAGAGTGGCTGGAGAAATGTTGGAGGCGAACAAAGGAAGTGACAAGATACAATAGCACGTCAGTATGTTCCACTCGTTTTATCTCCTGGATGTCTCGTAGATTCAAGACAAAGGCAACGAAATTAACGTAACTAGTCAAATGATGGTCACGCCGGCGAATCTAAGCATCTCAACTACGACCTACCGTTTCTTCCACCATGTTACAAGATCACGACACATGTCGTTCAAAATCCAGTCATCTGCAAAACCTTGGCCTTGATAGGATCTACGGTAATACTCATACACTGAGATTCTGAAGAGGAGTGCTAACTTAGGTAGGAGGTCAAAACTGGAGCTATTGATTAACTAATACGGGTCACTCTATTCCCATCCGAGGACGGAAGGTCAATGCTGGAGCACCTGCGAACTCCTTGTTTCGTGCAGTAATTGAATGTAGGTACATGTCTTAGTAGCTGAACAGGGCCCAGGGAAAGACTGCCCGTATCCGTATCGGGCCAGTTGTGGAAACATCAGGAGGGCATTCTGCCATTCACTGTAGATAGCGTAGCGACATTGGTGGGTAATCCCCATACCTAGTGAGTGTATGGGCAGCGCTTCAACTAACGGTAACGGGTGAAGGGCATTTGTCGAGTGGTTCACATGTAACCGCGGAGCCGTCCGATAGAGTGGTGAAGCAGCCAGCATACCAGAACCACGCGACCCCGGCCAATAAGCATGATGCTATTGCAGCTCCGTACTTACGTAGTACATGCAACTTACCGCCTTTTGCGTCGGAGGTCGATCTTCAGAGTTCCCACACCACGACGGTGCGGTATGGGTGTGGTGCCTGCTGTTCTTGGGTTGCCTTCTGGAATCTCAAGGAATGATTGCTGAACCGCATGACCTATGACGCCACCCCGAAATGGGATTTCATCGAGATGGGCGCGAATGGATGGATTTCAGCACGGCAGTGTCGCAATTCCCTATCTGCGAAAGGGCGCGCGTTGGATGCTCGGGTACCATGTATTGACTCGACTAGGCAGACCATGTGTCAATGCTGATTATGCGAGGAAGCATACCTTTCAGAACCGTGGTGGCAGACAGAAGGGCCTCGGTGGTCAGTCGACCAGAGAGGGGCAGTTGCAGTGGCAGGGCTCTCAAGCCCAGACAATGATCTGCAGGGCGCGGGGCTTCGGTTTTTCGGCTGTCCAACTGCGAAAGGGATCATATGTATTCATTTCCGCTGCGAGAGTATTGCGAATGCGAAATCGCACTACACCACGACGCTCCGATCTTGGGATTGGTTGGCCGAAAAGTTGGTGGCGTTCTGCAAGATAGTGGGATCTGGTCGCGTGCTCATACTGTATATTAGGTATCATGCTCAGGTCATATTATTAGACGGCCAACCACTCGCTGGCTAGGCCGTTAAGACTAGATAATCCTGCAAAAAGAGGGTGTTGACGTCTTCTCGTCACACGCATCGGCAGTCTCCCTGCAGCTGTCAATTGTATTTAGTCCCAGTCTTTAACATTCGAGGTCTACAACCTGTGATGGAGAATATTGAGAGGGCGTGTATGGACGATGCAGAATAGTTACTCGAGAATGCCGAAAACAGATTAGCAATGCGAAGGGGGGGGGCTTTTGGTGTCTTAAAATTCTTGGATGTCCGGAGGAGAGAAGTTGGAATGGCTTAGCTCTTGGCAGCGACGGGCTAGCGATGAGATAGAAGGGATCCGTGACGATCCATCTGTATGGCCGAATTTGTAGGTGGTGGGCTAGAGAGACACACTCCATACGTTCGTTGGCCAAGTGCCGATAACGGTTTTGGAGAGTTCACCACCAACGCATGTGATGCACGTGAAATGTTAGACTATGATGCTGCGTAGATCTTGTGACCCATGCTAAGGTATTACGCTATCGCGAAGCTCGGCCAATGATCTGCACGCTCCCTCTGAGCTATCGAGGTAAGCCGAGTTGGCTGTATCGACGACAATGAGCTGTGTGACTCATTTATAGCATGGCGATCGAATATTTGCTAAGTGCTAGCTGTCGAAGGTCTAAGATTAGTCTGTTTGTGGGGCCTTTGCAAGAAACATAGTTAATGACTAATGTTGTAGTAAATTGACGATACGTGGCGACGATTAGGTGACGATGGATAATCAATCCTATGCTAGTAGTGGGCGAGTTTTGGGACTTCGATGGTGCGCGGACTCGCTCTATACATAAGAAGCTTCTGCGTAGAGAAGATAGAAACATGTCTTGGTAATCTTGGAGGTGACACGAATCTAAGACATGCAGTCAAGTAATATGTTTCTCACCAAATTACCCCGGGTTTGAACTGAACCTTCATTGGGCGCCACGGATATATACCAGCATCAGGGCCGTATACAATGCTAGATGAGGCGGAGTGACAGAGCGGGAGGTGGCCAGCCAGTCACATCTCTGATCAAGCCAAATCTGTGCTGTCCTACGGAGTACAGCTGGACCAGTAGTCTAAGTTACGGCGATTTATGGTGGTAGAGTCCTCTAATCCAGTGATTCAACGTGCTGATACTCGACTCTTGTAGGGGCTGGTGCGGTTAGTGCATAATAGGATATTGGATAAGGCTGCGCGTGATAAGGCACAACATGAGGCGTCGCGATACCTAGCACGAGGCAGACTTAATTTATACTCGTCTGATATAAGGCTATATATGGTATTGGCACTTCTCTAGGTGATATCATGTTGTGGCATCTAGGTGCATGAAGAGCGTTACTGACGGTTGGCGGCTCGATGAAGGGCTGTTGGAGAACTATGTGTTAGGTTACGGGTGCATCTGGGTTCAACTACTGGTATGTTGGTCGACATGACACATATGGGAATAGGTATACCTTGAGTGAATAATGGTTTTTTTTATTTTTTTTTTAGATATATTTTTAATGGGCTGCCGCCTATCGGATGCCCCAACTTTGTTCGTGGCGAACAACAAGGATGTGGCTAACGATCGTTTGGTGCTTGCTCGCAATATACCGTCATTGGACGGACCGTCCAAACCTAGTAATCTCTACCATACATTGTACAGCATATCTTGGCTCTGTTTGTGCAATGGCTGAAACGAGAATCGAACGATGAGGGACGAGGGAAAGAGTCCGCGGTCGAGTTCGAGTTTGTTTGCTTTGGAAGTGCCCATGTTCGTTAGGCTCGTGCAAGATGATACCGCGTTCTGCCTTGGTATACCTCCAAGGCTGTGGTGAGAGTGACAGTTAGGTATGATAAAAGCTGGTGTGGAATTTGCGAAACGGCCACCTTGGATACATAGGTAGTAGGGTGAGGTACCTAGCACAGCTTTGTTTGCTGGGTCGTCCGTCGTCAGCGGTCTCCATGTCAACAACATGAGCTCTGCGACAGTAAAAATTTTTTTTGAGGTTGGGTAAATTGGGAGCTATTCACTGAAGCTATAGCCATCACCCGCATCACGCAAGTGGGCCTTCAGGGCTGAAAGGCGCCAACCATTAGCCCAAGAGTTGGCCATGCAAGCTTGATAGTTCCACTCAGATGGCTTTGCATCTGCGTCACTTGATTCCCACGACTGATAGTGTATACTTACGTATGATGGTTGACCGAGCTTGAGATCAGTGCCTGGTCAGTGATCAACTTGGAAGAGAGGGCGGTGAGACGCGGCCGTGGTCACGTAATATACCGGAGTAGCAGATCACACACACGTGTAGTAGGTACTGCAGCTTTATCACACCTGTGATTTCGCTGATTTCGCCCAAAAAAAGTTTTGATACCTAACTACTGTAAGTAGCAATCTGAGGGTCCTCTAATTTCGCGCTGGTAATCGACGGTTGAGTAGCCGGGTGGGCGTTAAGTGAAGACCCACTTTGTAGTGTATGCAACCTTCATTTTAATTTTAGGTAAATCTGGCTAGCGTCAAAGTTAGAATGTTTTCCTCAACGTAGGTACATACCTAGTTAGCACTTACGCTAAGGTGACTCTTATTCATTTTACCTTGGACACACAGCGCACCTCGGACGGGGACCTGAATATGGTCTATACGTACACATGCATGCAACTAGAAGAATTGCAACTTACCTAGGGCCAACCTTGGCTTGGAACCTGGAGCCTCTCATGGTGTACAGTATTTCTGTACCTATAGGGTGTACAGTAGGCAGAGGTTGCTGCAGGGGACCCTGACGGTTAATACGAAGAACGTCCAAGTTTCGGTACTTTTTGTTATTGTAGGGTAGGTACCTAAGTAACCTAGGAATTTCCACATTTTACCCGAATTGTTGGCCAATGACAATAAGAAGCCAACCTGCTCATTCATGCCAGTGGACTAGGTGTGCACTAGGCTAGATTAGTCGTCCATGACCCCGGTCTGATGACCCCAAGTCGCAACAAAACATGCACATCCGCAAGCACACCAAGCAGGACCTCATGAGCACATTGTGCATTCCACCGCCGTACATGTACACTGTTAGATACGACGTACAGCCAACTGAGGCGAGGATACTGCAACGCTGCCTACCTAGGTATCTACTTAGGTAGTAAGTATTGCATACTGTTAGCGGCAGCGCTCGGCATCGGCAGAATACCGAGTGCACACTACTACTACCGCATTACGTACCTCGTCGACTCGGCCAATAACGCCTGCTATCGTGAACAGCCATGATACTCCCCTGAAACTATCGGCAGCATAGTGCACCTAGGTAGGCGGTTATGCGTCTCGGTATCTCCATTCGCTGTCCGTGACTTAGTGTACACTACTAGAGGTATCAAAATTGGCAAACCTGTTGAACGATTGGAACTCGCACAACGGCGTTTAGTCTTGCCAAGAACCTTGCCGGCGGCCCTGGGCCTGGCGGTCCTGCAGTAGTGTACAGTATGCTGTGGTAGGTCAGGTCCCTTACTTTATTTTGGAGGCTGGTACTTGACACGGGTTCGGGCGAAACATTTTATATGAGCCGGTAATCATCGGCCACCTAGTTCTCTCGTCGCCAAACATTGATTGCCTTGCGGTTTCAAACAACGCGACATACGGTTTACCGCTTGTATACTACAGTATGTCCGATCATGGAGTATTCGGATATTTGCCGAGTGGTTTTGGGGAGGACAGGTATCTAGTATACGGGGGTAAATGAGCTGGCCTGTACGAGGGCAATCTTCGCGCGGCAGGAAACGAGCACCGAAAAGATCTCTAGTGGCACGATAGGACGACTACGCGCCCCTTGGCACGGAAGAATCTGAAGATGGTGTACGCTAATACATACCGTAATTTCGTTGTAAAAGACGAATCACTAGTTTCATTGAATCTAGCAACAGGTCGCTGCAGGGTTGGGGGCGCGCTATGGTAAAACAATGGGATATGGGACGACCCGACAGCAGCATCGCGAGTCCAAGGCATAGAAATGTATTCACCTATACTGTATATGTACAGAAGGAGAGATAGATGGATTAGGTCGTATGGCGCACAACTTCGGTCGACCCTAAAATCATGGAAATAATGAGAAGATACTATACGTATATGTACGCCGTTGGCAGTATGGTTTAGGGAAATCAGAGGCTGTCTGTAGGTGTGAGACGAGACGAAGCAATAATATCCGATCTTGTACTTAACCCTGGAAACTATTCGGACTACAACCGCTTGAGGCTAGCAGCACGGATGATCATGGCAGCTAAGATTCACTTGAAGATGGCGTTGTAGTCATGGGGTGATTTAATAGTCCTGCCATCGTCATACAAGGAATAAGCTGTAGTCTAATACACACTACAGTACACTACCTAGGAGTTGGAGATTACCTTTGTGTGTTGAGCTTGGTTGGAAATCGAGAATCTTTGAAGCAACAAGTCGGAGGTATCCCCCTCGTAATAAGGAGCGTCGCTTATCAGTGCAATTTGCAAATGAGTTAATGCATGGTTCGGGTGGGAAGCAAAGGAACAACACTGGGGCTAGCTACTTAGTGTTCCGTGATCGACCTCGATACTACCCAGGGAGCGCACAAAGAAAGGCGCACAGAATGAGGACGAAATGGACCGTCTTTCAAGCGTTGGACTTGGGTAAAAACGATGTGGAGATTTCGGTAGTCGAGCTGCATAGACCTCCTGACGTTGGACCGGCGTAACTGAACAAAAAGTGGAAAAGGGGGAAGCGGAGGAGAAAGAAATGCATGAAATGAGGTTTGACACCCCCTTTCTCTTGTGGTGTTTAAGCGAAACTTCCACATCGGGAAATGCACTTGGGCTGCGATAGGCAGTGGAGGTATTTCTCTGGTGGGGTTAGGCTTGATTGAATTTTTGATTGCAGGGGGCAGGGGACCGGCCAGGGCAAGCAACCAGGGCAATCAGGGCAAAGGGCAGTGGGAAACCCGCCAGCGCCCCGCCCAGACTGCTGCTGGGATCCCTGCTGCAGCACTAGGTAAACTTCCCGGCGCACGCTCGTATGAGCTCCCCACCTGGTACTGTGCCCTACCTAGCTACCTACCGATGTACCTAGAAGAAACCCTTACCTATTTGCTATCTGCTTGGCGCGCTTCGACGGCACTGGCCAGCACTGGGTCAGTGGTTCACACCTCCATCATCGCCTGAAGCTCGGTGCACCGCCAGTGTGAGTGCCTTGCCGTGGTGTGGTTTTCACGGTGGCCAGTCTCCCTTGTCCTGCTGTGCTCCCTCCCTGCTCTTAACCACGAGACAAATAAATACGACCCGGTAGGAGCTGCAACCCTCTTCTCCTCCTCCCTCCCTCTTCCACTCCCGTCCACACAGACACCGCGAGACCTCTCTTCGTCTTGTCACTATACCGTGCAGACCTTATTAATCCCCGTCCCCTGCCAAACGACGCTAGATTCGTCAGACAAAGTGTACTGCTAATTGCTTTAATTTTTCCTCCTTTTTTGAGATACCCACTTGTGATACCCGAATACTTTTCTCTTTTCGATACCCAACACCAACAAAATGGCCGAGGAACAGAAGCCCGTCGCCGTCCCTGAGACGACACCTGCCGTCGCGGAGCCTGTCGTAGAGCCCGCCGCCGAGACGAAGCCCGCTGAGGAGACCCCCGCCGCCGAGGTCCCTGCTGAGACAAAGACGGAGGAGACACCTGCCGCACCTGCTGAGGAGGCAAAGGAAGAGGTCAAGCCCGTCGAGGCTGGTACTCTCGAGCACAAGGGTGCCCCGGCTAACTTCCCCAAGTAGGTTTTCAACCACATGAGCCATGACGGAGTGTGGCATGCTAATGTCGTGACTACAGGAACTTGCTATATGCCAAGAGCCACTTCTGGTTCGGAACGGACGCTCTGGAGAAGGAGAAGCTTACTGCATACCTCAAGAACGAGAAGGCTAGCGACGTGGCTCACCATGTCGTCTCCTGGGCTGCCGAGACCGGAAAGGGTCTTTTGTTTTACGCCAAGGAATCTGACAAGAGCACTCCCGTTGGCGTCATTCAACTGGTATGTTGAGGTGACAAAAGTTTAATGGTTCAAGGGAACTGACATTTAGTGCAGTCTGAAGCTTCTGAGCCTGCCGTCGACGGCTCAAACAAGTTCCACTTCACGGCCAAGGGACACAAGCACACTTTCAAGGCTCCTACCGCCGCTGACCGTGACAACTGGGTCGAGCAGATTAAGCTGAAGATCGCCGAGGCAAAGGAACTAGCTACGACGGTCACGGAATCTGAGACCTACAAGCAGACCCTTGAGTCCTTGAAGCCCGCTCCTGCCGCTAAGAAGGAGGAGAAGCCTGCCGCAGCCACCGCAGAGGCCCCTAAAGAGGAGACAGCCGCCGAGGCTGCTGAGGAGCCTAAGGAGGTTAAGGAAGAAGAGAAGAAGGAAGAGGCTAAGGAGGAGAAGAAGGATGACTCCAAGCGCCGCTCGGCTAGCCGTAAGCGAACATCGATCTTCGGTCTTTTGGGTAAGAAAGATGAGCCAAAGAAGGAGACCCCGGCTGAGGACAAGCCTGCGGAGACTGAGGCCGTTGCCGCTACTGAGGCTACCCCGATTGAGCAAATCATTCAGGCTACTGAGACTGAGGCTACCCCCGCTGAGGTTGCTACTGAGGCAGCCCCTGCTGAAGAGACGAAGGAGGCCGCTAAGCCTGCGCCCACCAAGCGCCAGAGCCTGTTCGGTGGTCTCTCATTTGGCAAGAAGAAGGTTGAAAGCGAGTCCGCCCCCACCACTCCTGCGAAGGAAGAGGCTCCTATCGCTGAAGCCCCTGTTGCTGAGACGGCCCCGGTCATTCCAGCTGTTGAGACAACTGAGCCTCTGTCTGCTGAAGTAGCTTCCCCGGCTACTGTCCCAACTGAGACCACTGAGGCCGCTCCCGCGACGAACGGTGAGCCTAAGAAGGAGGTCAAGAGCGACAAGCGGAAATCTTCCTTGCCCTTCGCTTTTGGCAAGAAGGAGAAGGCTACCTCGGATGAAGAGGGCGAGAAGAAGTCTACCCCTTTCTTCTCTAAGCTGCGTCAGACAGTGAAGAAGAGCAAGCCTGCCGAGAAGCCAACTGAGAAGTCGACTGAGGAGACACCTGCTGAAGACAAGCCTGCCGAGAGCTCCGAGGCTGCCGCCGAGCCCGCTGCTGATGCGAAGACCGAGGAGACCAAGGTTGAGGAGCCGGCCGCCGCCCCCGTTGTCGAGGAGGCCCCGGCTGAGAAGCCTGCCGCTGTTGCTCCCGCCCCTGTCACCGCTGCCGCATAGAGTGCGAGCCGCCTAGGGCGCATCCGCCACGCGTGACCATGACTCGTCGTCATGGCACCTAATGATTTTCATTATTACAGAGATACACCATCTTGTTGGGATTGGTCGGGAACGGAATCTGCATTTCAAGATACCCTACCAAGATTGGTTCTGAGCTGATACCCCCATCTCGTTACAATGGTTCGACAATCCATCTTTCGAGCGAATATCATCGGCAAAGCATGGACTGGGCTATGATAAGAGAGGCATATGACTTTGTTTTACTCGCTTTTGATTTTGCATGCTTCGGCAGACCAAGCGCCGAGACACGCCGTCCGTTTCGACTCAACATTTCCTACTTCTACTGATACCCAGTATACCCTGAAAGCAATCATCTTTCGTCGCCGATCGGTTTTCGATCGGTCGAGCCACAAAATTTCATAAAAACATGCGGTAAAGCCGACCCAAACCCGGAGAGTTGTCCAGACTTGGGTGTACGCCTTGATGTCAGGAAATTCCCCCATGCTTGCTTTGTGTCGCGCATCTGCCGTGCCACTTAAGGCGTGTGCGGGCCGGCCTCAGCCATCTATAATAGCTAATAGATACACGTTCGCCTCTATGTTGTTCCGTTTTATCAATCTGTCTTGTCTTTGGTCGAGAAACTTTCATGCGTAATGATGATTAATTGAATTGCTTTATCGTAAGGGCTGACTTGGTTGCGAAAAAGGTGTAGCTTTGTCGGCCCAGAGTGTATGGCTTCTACCTAGGTATTTCTATGCTTGTTTTTCGCTTAGACGTACGCAAACATCCACAGCAATATCGTGTAGTTCTTTGATCTTCGAGGTAGCTACGCTATGCTCGCTCGCACTGCTAAACCGGTCGCACTGCAGTAGCTGCGATGCGGTTACAACAGTCACAACATTGTTGCTGTTCTGTAACCCACAAGAGGTGCGCTGTAGCTATGCGGCTAAGGGTTCTGTAGCTAAGATCAAAAGACAGGTTGAAGGGTTATGGGTTGCATGGTGAGTCCGATCCATAAGTCCCTTGAGTGATTATTAGCATAGCAATGTCAGGATGTCGTTGTAGTTGAGTTTACGTGAATGCGCTGCTTGTCTCAAAGGGCTCATCAAAGGTCTACGTATAAGTCTAAGTCTACCTGCACGTACCTACTCTACTGTAGATAGCAGCACCCTGGCACCCCGCCTTAGGTACTAAGTAGGTAAGTAGATATGGCCCAGTTCCCCGCCAACAACAGATCACACATCACACAAACTTCCCAACCCAAACCGTGAATGCGACTGCAACTGCAACTGCCACTGCAACTCGAACACAATGCGATCATGAGATCCCGCGTTTTCCACGCCGAACACCAGCTCCTCAGAACGTCACCGATATAGCCCTCGTCAGCCCACGACACCACAATATGAACTTTAGCATCGAGGTGCCCGGCGCGGCAAACCCTCTGAGCCGGATCGAGCTCTGCCGTGCTCTGCAGTCCGCGTCGAGCTCGCAGGATCACCACAAGCGACAGGCTGCCGGCCAGCAATTAAATTCCTGGCAGGGCCATACAGACTACTACCCTACTCTACAGGTGCGATGCTTATGCCACACCCCCGAAGACCTTGCGTTACCATGCTCCAGAACATCTTCCACCATGTTCCTGCCCAACGAGCTTGTTCGACTCAGTCTGCTGTATTTTCGAACCCAACTGACCAATTTCGTTGCAGGGAGTCTTCCTCGACAACAACCTACCTCGAGAGATCCGCTTCCTTGCTATCATCCAGCTGAAGAATGGTATCGACAACTGCTGGCGCTACCATACTGTTAAGAACGCTATCCAGCCCGCCGAGAAGCAGCTGATCCGCTCTAATCTGTTCCGCGGCTCCATCGAAGAGCGTGATCCGCAACTTGCCTCACACAACGCACTCGTTGTCGCTAAGATCGTGCGTATCGACTTCCCTGGAGAATGGCCGGACGCGCTAGAGAACCTCGTTGCTCAGCTTCGGGCTCTACGAGATGACGATCAGCACCTCGCGGGTGCCCTATTGATCCTGCTACGGATCGTGAAGGAATTAGGGACTGCGCGCTTGTTGAAGTCCCAGAGCGCCTTGCAGGCTACCGCTCCCGAGCTCGTGCAGGTTCTGGGAGAGATCTACGATGCGAAGACGAGGCTGTGGTTAAATTTTCTAACCAGTGGTCAAGGCGACGAGCAAAGTGCCGTGGCGGCCATGGGGAATAGCCTGATGGCATTCAGAACCCTCCGCCGCCTTCTGGTATTCGGATATGAATTCCCCCATAAGGACGATGTTGTTTGCCAGATTTGGGCGTTTTCCCAGTCACAGCTTGGGCAATTACTCAACATGGTCAATGACAAGTATCCAGCTCTAGGGAAGCACCTCCTCCAGTTCACAAAGCTGCATATTGACATGGCATCTTCCCATCCGGCCAGTTTTGCTGCTCTCCCCGGCTCTGCCGAGCTTGCTCGTGCCTATTGGAATCTCGTTGCTGAGTTTTCGCTAGTATTCGACCAATCAGAAGGTATCCGTCAGGGTGGCTCCTCGAGCGAGACCAAATCCAGGGCCGAGGGCCCTTTACTCGAAAGACTTGCTTTGAAAGGCCTGCTTCTCATGAGAGCCTGTGTCAAGATGGCGCACCGCCCAATTCAATCAATTAGATACCACAAGAAGAAAGATACTGAAGAGCAAAAGCAGGCAATCGCAGCTATCAAGTCGCAACTCTTCTCAGATGATTTCATCAACCAGATGGCGCACACCATCATCACTCGCCTTCTAGTGTTCAGAAAGGCGGATATGGACGCCTGGGAAGAAGAGCCAGAGGAATGGGAGCAACGAGAAGAGAGCCAGGGTAATGCCTACGAGTGGGAAGTCCGACCATGTGCCGAGAAGCTATTCTTAGATCTTCTCACACACCACAAGAAACTTCTACTAGAGCCGTTGCTAGTGTACTTTGCGACAGCTAAAGATCCACAGGCCAGCATTACTGCCAAGGAGGCTGTTTATACGGCAATGGGCCTGTCGGCCGCTTTGGTAGAGAGCACCTTTGATTTCTGTGCTTTATTGGAATCAGTAATTGCAACTGACGCAGTGCAAACGATCCCTATGTGCCAGATCCTCCGGCGGCGTATTGCCATTCTCCTGAGTCAATGGGTGCCCGTGCAGATCTCGAATGAGACACGTCCGTTGGTTTACGAGATCTTCAGACATTTTCTCAATTCTAATGACCCCAATAATGATATTGTTGTTCGGATCACAGCTGCAAGACAATTCAAAGTCGTGGTAGATGAATTTGACTTCGACGAAGTTGCCTTCGCCCCTCAGGCGCCAGACGTACTGAAAGAGCTCATCACCTTGGTACAGACTGTAGAGGTCGACGAGACAAAACTAACCATCATCGAGACTCTGCGGAGTCTTATTTCGCGTATGGACGTCAGCATAACTCAATACAGCGGCCTTGTAATGGATGCGCTACCTGGCATCTGGAGCTCAGCGGGCGAGTTGGGTTTCATGATGAAACAAGCGGTTCTAGCCATCTTGCTGAGTCTCGTCGTCGCCATGAGAACGGACTCTCAACAGTATCATCCTTTAGTGCTACCATTGATCGCTGAAGCTACGCAAGAGGGTAGTGAGACCTATATCTATCTTATTGATGAAGCGTTGGACCTTTGGCTCCACCTTTTGCAGCAAAGCCAGTCTCCCTTGTCTCCTGACCTTCTTAATCTCGCAAATGTTGCCATCAAGCAGCTTGCGGACCAAAATGATCACGCTCGCGTATGTATCACAATCGTCGGTTCCTATATCACCTTGGCCCCACAGACACTACTAGGGGATCATTATCGTCAACCCCTCTTGAAGGCACTTTCGGCATCCCTAGAAGCGAAGGGTCACGACCAGGTGAGCGTGACCACGAAGTATGTTGAAGTGACTTTGCGCCTGTCTCATCAGCTGGGTGGAGACCAAGGTTTTCAATTATTGATGCGCGACATGATGGAAATAGGTTTTTTCAAAGGTCTTCTTGAGGGAGTTCATGATGCCTATGAGGCCCACCAGACATCCGGACCCAAGAAGAAACAGAGCCGCCTTTCCGCTTTTAGCCTAACAAGCTACTTCGCCATCCTCTCTCGCATCGCCGTCACAGATCCATCGACGTTTGTGGCTATGCTTGGAGCCGTAAGGCCCATCGAGAGTGTATGGGACTGGCTGAGTAGTGAGTGGTTCTCATGCTTCGATAGTATGGCGGAACCGGATCGACTCAAGCTGAATCTTCTCGCCGTCACGCGTCTGCTTGAGCTTCCTCAACCCATGGCCGGTCTCGTTCTACGGAAGCTACAAGACTACCTCTCCATGTGGACCAGTGTCATCACCCAACTTTGGGACGACGACAGCCCCGGCTATGACGGGCTGTATACCACCGAGAAACCGCCCCCTACTGAGTGGGATACCCCTAAAGACCTCGTGGAGCGCGAGCTGTACATCACGGACCCCGTCCGAAGCGTCATCTCGTACGAATTCGTCAAGGAGAGATTACAAGGTCTGGCGCAGACTGTCGGCGAGCAGACGTTCCAGGAGTGGTTGGGCAACGTGGACAGGGACGTTCTTGCCGGGTTTCAGAATCTCGGGAACAGATCGCCAACTTCATAGCCCACGTAGGTGTTAGCCGGTCGTTGATGATGAAGGTAACGAATGAGAGACGACAACGCGGCAAGGTCGCCTTTAGGCTTCCTTCCCGAGTCTAGAGGCTGTTTGCGCGGTATACCATGCATAGCGATAGGTTCAACGGCCCCGGCCTCTGTTGATTATGTTTTTAGTCCGGAATAAAAAGGAAATAACGTGTTCTGTGCATTTTACGGCGTGGGTTATTTCGGCGTGGGAGGGATGGCGTACATAAGCGTACGGACGTTGCGTGGTGATTTGGGTTGTGAGGAATAAGATACGTACGTACATACGGATTTAATCCGCTTTATTGAATGAGAGATTAGAGTCTAAATCTCGTGAATACGACTCCTAAAAGTCCCTTCTGTCTTGGATTGCGTTTCTTAGATACGCTGGGAGTGAGGATTACCGGGTGTCTACGTTCGCTACATTCAGGGTAAGTGTGTAAACAATTGTTCTCTACCTTTTCCTTTTCTAATGAGCTGGGTAAGTTGGTTAATAAGGTTCCTTGATGTACAGAAGTAGGATTTGCGTGCTGCTGCCACGGTATCTCGTAAGGGTCTGATGGGGAGTGAGCAGTATCTAAGCCATGTCATTCTACCTATCTACGTGGCTACCTGGGTATCTATTCATAAGGCACGGAGACTTGGGATCTCAGCGCTGGAACGGTAGGCATGGAGGGTAGGGTAGCGAGTAGAACTTGAAATCGTGGTGTTATCTCTAGGTCTTGTTTTGAGGGCATATCGTCTGATAGCGGTCACTGTTCTTTTCTATCATATCAGAGAGAGCTCCGCGCCGCCTTCCAGGACACCGCTTCGTTTCGTTTTGTGGATTTTCAAAAGCTATATCTCTTTCGGTGTCGTTCAACTGCGGTTCGTGGTTCCTTGTCTTTGTATTCCCGACAACGTACTAGAGCACTTGGCAATTGTCGTAGCATCGCGAAGGCACAGTCGGCAGAGCATATGACGTGGTTCTAGGGGCTGGGTGCTGAGGAGGTTCCATTATACGGTATAATGCAAAGAGAGTGAGGCTCCTCAGAAGTTTTCGAAAGCTAATTGGCGAGTTTGGAACGAATTCTACGGCTCGATGAGATATGAAACGGCCAACGCGCGGGTTGTTCGCGGCTCTCGCTGCAGTTACTCGCTGGCTTATTTTATGCTTAATTTGTCCTTCTTTTAGCCAAGACAATCATCAGTAAGCTATTTCCTTTACGCGCACTCGCCCGCGCGGATGTTGAGTAGGTATGCACATAAGCTGACTTAAATTATAAAGACGGCTTCCCGCGTCCGCGCGCGTTCCCGCCGCCTCGTCGTCCTCGTAAGTGAGCCGGTGAAGCAGATTAAGAGGTATGCTTGAGTATACTAACACAATCGCTTTGTTCGGAAAAAACTACCCCTGCGCGCTTACCGCGCACCCCTATCGCCCGCTCCTCGCGCCGCGCTGCCCTGGGTAGCTACCTGACGACGCCTACCCGCCCGGCCCCTCCCCCGTCCCCAGACGACGAAGCGAACGAGGACTACGAAGAAGAGGTGGAAGAAGCCGAGGGGGAGACCGAAGAAGACGACGATCGCGCCCAGCGAGGATCGCTATCACTACCGCCACTGCCAACGCCGGGCTTGTCATCAGCCCCAACCAGATCATCGGCACTGAGGAAGTCATCGGGAATCAGTTCCGGCCTGGGCTCCGGTCGGGACACCCAGGGCGAAAGCTCGACAGCGGCGGCAACCCGAAAACGCACAATCCTGCCAGTCGGCGAAGGAGCATCACCATCCGCGACACATAATTAGGGTCAAACATTAATATGTCTATTATACCTTTAGTACACTACACCATAGACAGCCGGTACACATCTCGAACGTTGTAAAAGCTTGCTAGGGAAGAGAACTAATTAGATTAGAACATATCAGAAGGTATTCGAATCAAAATAGTACTACCACCAAGCTCTCGCAACTTCGGATCGAGATACTCCTCGGTATAGATATCCTTCTGGACCCCGGATCGTTTTCCCCTCGCCTTCGGTTAATATCCCTTTTTTAAAGATGTTTAACCTCGCCCTTCCTCACCATCCATTATGTTGCCCTTGTGGTATTTTCCGTCACCCTCGCTCTCCTTAGAACTGTCCTCCCTATAACCATATTCCACCTATTTGACAATGTTAGCCAGGCTTAGCTGAGCATTTTGCAATCTGCGAGCTTGGTTTCGCTTGCTCCGCATCTTCGCCTGCCAGTTGCTTTCCAGCTTAGAGATCGCTTCCTTATCGGCAGAGGGCAATTATTTGCTGGGTACAGTTGTTTAAAAAAAGACGCAACCGGTTCTATCCTGAGCTGGATAGATATTATAAAAGACAGATATATATGCCCTGCTTTATAAAATAATTCTTATAATTAACTGCTTATACAAGGATTAATTTATTCTTATTAACTGATTTCTTTTGCTATTTCTTGTTTATATGGAGTTTAGGCACTGCATTAGTTTCTATTTCAGCAGGCTAATCTTCATACTTGGTGGGGATTGAGCTGCATCTCCCTGGAAAAGTACCTTGTGATGACCTCGATCGGTTCAATCCCCGGTTCGAGAGCAAGTCGACAGGCTCGGGTTTCATCATCCAGCTGATCGCCATGTTGGAGCAACGCTGTTTGGCGCACCTGAACACGGGGGTTTCGCACTGCCAGTCACCTCTCATGATAGGAAATGCGGGAAATATGAAGAAGTGAACCCCTGACAACTCGATAACCGACAAGCCCATGATATAGGGCCACTAGGCCATAGATACTATGATGAATTTACGGAAAGCTCCCGTCTTTGGCATATAGACCTACTCTAGTGATAAGCCCATCAAGGATAGCCAGTCCCTGATTTGTTGCGGATCGGCGTTGAAGCTATATGAGGTTCAGGAAGCGGCAACTGTGAAGGGCTGAGGACCACATTCAATTATCTTCAAGGCAGCGAGAAGGCCTTTGTTCGCTATTGTATTATTTTAAGCGTCGTGATCAGACATATATACGGGGAGATGAACACGAATTTGGTGCCTCGTGGAAACCTTCTTGGTAGCAATTTAGCTTACAAAAGAGCTCCTCGAATGCACTGCCACTCCGTTGGAACGAGGCTGGCGGCACTTCCGCTCGCTATTTGTCATACGAGCTGAAAATATGTGATGTAACCTCGTATGATAAGGTCGTATGCCTCCCTCGACAGTGTAGACAGGGTATCCCGCGAAATATGATTCCTGAAATAGAGTCCTGGTTACAGCATTTATGCTAATGTCGGGGAGCTGTGTTGCTCTGGTCGGTGTTAGACGACGAATGGGAAGTCAAGCCGCGGAGCCGGCTAATTAGTAATAATCTCGAAGGGTCGCTCAATAAGCTACATGAATTCAATGGAAATATTTTCGGTGAGTGGGTTAAGTAGATCAAGAAGCAGCAGCATAATGTGGAAACAGGGCAATTCCAAGCAGCGTACAACGAAGCCCAGGACCGGCTAAAGAGGGGGGAGAGAGAACTTTCTACCTTGTAGAATAAACTGAGTGATACGAGCACAGAGCTCAAGAGGGTCCAAGGTCCTTCCAAATTCGCCATCGCCAATGCTGGCTGGGAGAAGATCCGCCGTCTGCATAAGCCGTCACTCGTTTCTGAGCTCCCCGGTCGAGATGTGAGAAGGGAGGCATTGAGGCGTTGTGGAATGATTTAGTGCGGCTAAAATGCAAGGATCTCGTTTGGCAACCGACAGAGTAGCGACGTAAATTCAAACAGCTCGACAACGAGATAGCCATGGATGAGTAGTAGGCCGGGCCTCTATTGCATCTGGTCAACTAGGTGGTCAGCATCGAAGCAGTTCCAGCGGTCGCAAAAGTGTGGTGCAGCCGCTGTGTTATGGGATAAATAAGATAACACGTAAGGAGAAAGTTGCTCGTCTAATTTGGACTGAAGTGACGTAACATGCTAGAATCTTCTAGGCTATTAGGAACATATGCTTGTACATGTTGTTGTATTAGTGTTGTCCTTACTTAGAGGACTCTGTGCAAGCATGTGGTATAGACTCGTTAGGATATATAGGTACACATTGTTCTGGCTGGGCCACCCTGAGATTATGTACAAGTTGAATACACGGGTAGGCTAGCGATGAGTAAATACTAGTCGTCTTCTGGGAATAATTTAATCCCTAACTGTCATAGAGCCCGTGCCACTGTAATTTGCAGTGAGTATCGTGCGGACAGCTGATTCATTATATATAGTGTGCTCCTTGTTGTAAAGTACCTGGTAATTAACAACCCGGCCATGCTGGGTAGAGGTAAGTGCCAGGTCCTGGAATGGGAGTTTCCGAGTCGTATTAATTTTGTGTCGCCTTTGTTCAACGATCGTTTTGCTTAGCCGTGCATCACTTCCGAAGTAATCGGGCATTCGATCTGAGGAAAATAGACTGTCTCCTGTATCGAGGAACCTTGCTTCACTGTGACTCCATACACCCAGCGAAGCGGCTAAGAGCACGACGGCGACTATTTTGTAAAAACAGCCATACAGACGCATTTCTCAAATAGCGCTAGGAGGCGACAATTTTTGATAATCGGTCGAGTGTTGCCTCAGATCTTCGTACAACAGAGATTCTGTGTTGACCTGCCAAGAAATCATGGATCTCTTGTGGCTTCTAGTATTAAAAAGCCAAGAATAGCCGCCAAGAAGGCCGAACACCGTAAAATGACGGGTTGGCTCTAGTAAATGAATATACTTTTCTCGACGATGCCGCAAACTCAATTGTACAGTCCGTGAAAAGCCGGGGTCCATGATTTAATCTTCAAAATCATCTACTCCAGCTTCTTCCTCTTCATAGATTTCAGAGTCCGTGTCCTGAGCACTATCACGTGCATTATCCTCGGGTTCTGTGTTCTGCGGCTTGGTTTCACCCTCTTCGTCTGAATGCGTGTTAACATCCTGGTCATCGGCGAACCCAACGTGCTTGGCGCCGGGAGAAGAAGCCTTGGGCTGTTCTTCTAGAACATCACCGCTCCAGGGCTTAGATTCCTTCACCAATTCGCCACAGCGTAGGCAAGTCCAGCCCTCACCCTCCTCTCGTTCCAACCGTGTCGCTAGGCAGACAAAGCAGTAGATGCACCCACAAGGAATCGTCTCGTATGGATTTGTGATATCCGTCTGCGCTGATCCCACCACACCACTTGATGCGGCCGCTGCCAAGACTTCCGTCTCCGAAATTGCACTGTTCTGGTCCTGGTAGCATATGGCACATGTACGTTCAGGCAGGAAGGCAAATTCGCCCTTCTTATCTCCTGCGTATCCCTCAGGCTCAACATAGATCAGTTCCTTCGTCTTTCTCCACGTACGGCTCAGCCACCGCCGCCATCGATTGATGCCCACCAGGGGCAAGACAAACAGAAGGAATTCGGTGAATGCATGCCAAACAAGTTGCCGATTCAAATACTCGAAAGAGACCTCACGGTTGACTTGGCTGGTGGGGGGCGCCAAGCGCATCTTTAACACTCTGTCGAGAATCGTGCGGTATCTGCCGTGGAGCAGAAATACAAGGAAGGAGGCGAAGGCGGCCATAGAATGTACGGTCGTAATCCGTGTCGTCAGGCCAGATATTCGCCTTACTAGAGGCGAGGGCTCGTCATAACCATTATCTTGATCCAGGAGCCAATTCTCCCACTTCGTCCAGCCATATTTTCCCGCCACCGTCACGAGGCCGTACAAACTCTTTTGCCACCTGCTCGGGGGTGTTAGGACTGGGCCTTCGCGGCGAGCGTCGGTGTATTTGAGGTTCTGTAGGGCAGCACCGTAGGTGGCGTCATGGTCCCAGACGGTGAGTTTAAACAGTATAGCGCGGAGAGCGAGGAGGATTTCGGCTGACCAGTCGTCCCGCAAGTTGGTCCCCAGGTATTTCAGAGCCTCGCCCACCTGGTCGCGTAGTTGCTGCACCAGGTCTTCATCCAGCAGCTCGGCATCGACCTGTCCGACTCGAAAGGCGGGCTTGGTACCTTCTCGGGACGAGATTAGCTCCCACGTAGAGAGCGACGCCGACCCAAGACGGTCGAAGGGGAAGGGTAGGCGGGTAAGCTGTGGCCAGGCGCGCGAGGCCTCACGATGGGCAGCGAGCCGGGCTTGAGCCTCTCGTTCACGGGCCTGTCGCCGCGCAGCCAGGCGCCGCTGGGCCTGAGCAAAGCCGGTGGCGCTCATACGGGTCGAAGGACGGGATGGACAGAGGCGTTGGCGTGGCGTGGTGTCGTTGGGGATGACGCGCTATGCGGGCATTGTCGGCTTGGTGGCTACAGCACGGGCGAGCTCCGACTGTCGGTCTCGAGACGGATGGATGTTGAACGGGAGCGCGGCGCAGGGGATCAGGACATGCAACGCAACTAACTGTCAAGAACAGAGGGGAGGTAATACAGGCGGTGAGTAGGCGCGATCAAATTAATTAACCGACGACACGTGGATAGGTGCGTAGCCGTAACGTTGTACGGAATTCGAGCAAGTCACTAGGTACGCTGTTGAACAAGACACCCAGCGACCGGCTATGCCGACTGAATTCAATCGCCGAGGTACAGCGGCCAATCTGCCAATCTGCCGATGCTCCTCTTTCAAACCCCCAGCGTTACACAGGGCGACCGACTAGGCAGGTGCGCTTTACCGAATTGGGCACATGAGTCAGCCGCTGTCTCCGCTTTTGGCGTGCCAAGAGCTGCATGGTGGCTGACTATATCAGCCACAATAGCCACACACCGCACCACCTCCATACAAGCCAACCCACGTTGTTGTTGCATTGTTCTCGAATTTAACCAACCGGCCAGCAACCTGGAACCAATGCCGTCTTCGCGGCACCCAGCCCAATCATTGTTCCCGCTGGTTTATCCCTGCTACCACGCTTGTTCTCCGGCGGTTTCTTTTTTTCCTTTACACCGACAAATAGGCGGTGTTGTTCCTCTCTCCGCATAAGAACTCACGGTGCCTACCGCGATCGTGATGCGTCGAAACCGCGGAATTCTAGAATCATGGCTACTAACAGCGAGATGACCTAATACTCAGTCCCCGGAGCATATATCCCGTAAGAGTTTGACAACCAGATGGCCAGAGCCCGACCTATTCTCTGAATTCATTCAAGTTGTCTCTTTTTATCGGCAAGGTAGTCGTAGAGAAGTCACCATCTTTGTCCGGGACATTGCCATGCCCCGCTGAATAATTGCTATTTTCGCATTCCCAGGTCTTGGGGTTGGTGATCCTCCAGGAAGTCATTACTGGTCAGTGTTGGGTCGAAATTGAGTCAGCGAGCGACAAGTCCTAGGATCTATCCTATCTAATCTAGTGTTGTGCTGTAAGACGATGCAGGGTATGTGAAATGTCAGCAACCAGACACCGTGAGGTTACATTAGATAGAACCCTGTCTTCTCGCAGTCTTTATCCCACAGAAAATCCGTTCTCTGTTCTGTCAGGTCACTGTCGTCTGATATCTCTACTCTCAAATCTAATAACCTCGCTTAGTATGTCCTGGGGAAAGAACAGCATCGTTGCAAAACAATTTGACCCTCTTGGCAACGTCGTTTCTTGGCAGCTCGCCCTCGTGAGGGGCTTGATGGCCTGCAAAGGCCTTACCTCAACGTCAAAGCCGCCGAGTGCTGCATATGCGTGAGGAAGATCCTTGCTAGTACGCGAAGGATGGAGCCCTCAGCTCATATATGATCCTCCAGCCCTACCTATGACATAGGACGTATTATCTATCATACTAGAACACTGAGTTCAATGCCATCTGGCTCCTTACAGAGATCCAACATCACGCAGTTAGTCTGCATTAGGATTGCCGCACCATATCCATGTTTCATCCTCCAAGATTAAATCAGACTTTGACTTGTCCCGATGGCTCACGACGAGAGAAACGATGCAGGTGACGCTGACCGTTGGAGCCCGACCGAGTTTGAGACCGCTGATTCGAAATCCCTAAGCAACCGGTCAAAAGCAGGCATCCGTGTATCGTTGGCATGCGTTCAGTGCCGTAGCAAGCAGTATGTTCATTGACTATGAATTCCGTACCCTTCTCCCATATATGGCAATCTTTAGATCATTACCGCCGCCTGCCAATTGCCCCCACCCGCATCTTTCCTAAGCTCTAATCTACTACTTCGCGACAGTTACTAAAGCGCTCATTGCAGTGTAAAATGTGACGCAACGCAGCCGGCGTGCAGTCGATGTATAGGGGAAGGAAAGCCATGCTATTATACAAAATCAAGACGAGGCATTCGGGATCCGAAGAAGCGGAGTTTGATCTCGGACTTGCCACCGATACCTCCACCGCAACATATAAGTACAACAACTAAGTGTGCGCCTATTGTCCCGTTCAGCATTTCAAAACATTTGCCAAATGGTTGGACGGCTTCAAGGCCAACCGGTACGAATACAAATGAGTCGCTAGTCACCGCTTTCTTCGACCATTTCTACCTTGGCCACCCCATTCTCCCACCGAAAAGATTTTTTCTCAAATATGTCGAGTCGGACCCCAACCACTATCACTTTTTACTCTCCGTTATCGACCTCTGCGGTGCGCTGTGTATCGGACACGCCCAGTTGAATGACCTACGAGAAGCCGCTTATTCTGCGGCTTGTGGCGCCTTGCCCTTCACGGTTCAGTCTGTGCAAGGTCTACATCTTCTGGCCATCATTGCTTTTGGTGAAAGCAAATTCTCTCACCATATTGGCTTTGCAAACCGGAGTCGGGAGATGGCGATAGAGGTTGGCATACATCGCAGGTCTTTCGCAGCTCGTATTTCGGATCCGGTATGGGCAGAGAGCTGTCGACGAACCTGGTGGCACATAAAGTTCCAGAGCACGATACGGCAGATAAACGAGGCGGAGCCTACAGTCGACACCTACGACGTTGAATCAGATGCGGATATACCCTGCTCGGAAGAATGGGAGTACCAATCAGGGGTAAGCCTACTATCGTTACATTTTCTTACTCCGGGGTTATTTCTCTCCATGCATGGGGTGTTCTATTCCCTGGAAATAACTCAGCGACCAGAATTTTGACAACGCTTTCCAGGACATTCCGTTGCCTATGTCCCTTCTACAGTACGAAAGAGAAATTAATTTTGGCCGTTCAGACTTTTCGTCTATAGCTTTCCAAATCGAGTTATGCCTCATACAGACCGATATAGCACGTTTGTTCAATGAGGACGGTGGCGAAGACGAGAAGAGGTCAGAACTTATCAATCAAGCGGACTCGAGAATTTGCGATTTCCTACGCCGCATTCCACAGTGGAAAATGGATGTTGGTGAGTAATTTACATATTTGTATCTCAAAGTTGCGAGGTAGAAGACATTTGATTATGCTCGCTACGTCCGTGCCTCCTATTCTATTTTAGAGATATGTATGACTGACTGGGCATCCCCTCTATAAAGTTGATCCAGATGGAAAACCCGACCAAGTTCTTTTTGGCGTTGTGGCATGGGCACATATGTAAGGCCAAAGCAATATGCGACAAGCAACGTGTGATTAGTCGCTGACTTTCACCAATAGAAGCCGGATTCGGCTTAGACAGTCCACTTTCAGAAACGGCCTTAATATACGCGAATACTTTCCTTTGGGTCCTGATCGTGGACCGGATCACAAGGGACAGGCTGTGAAACGATTCGGTTGGAATCCGCATTCTATCGACATCCAAGCAGCCAATAGCGTGTGTGATCTGTTTCGATACCCTTTTCCTATCAAGAGTCTCCGGCCTATGGTAAGCCAAATATCGGAGTTGTTTTTCCCCCTATCGTATGGCCTTGGGAGTGAAAAACCCCTCGGATATTATACGCCAATTCCACCATAAATAACTTGAGCTTCTTATAGTCAAGGGTAATTACTGACAAATAGTCTCCAGATGGTTCCAGGCTTGCTGAGGGTTGCTATCGTATATCTCGACGCATGCGTGTTTCTAGGACTGGACTCACCAATCTTTCGTGAAAGGATTAATGCCCTCATACGAATCCTTAAGATACACGGGGAAATGTGGCCGCTATCTAAAACAATCGCCGAGGATATCCAGGCCGTCGCCGACGAGTATTTGGGTCCAAAAGACCAGTCGAGTGCACACTCGGATGGGTGGAACGCCGTGTTCGCCGACCCCATGAGCAGTGCCCCTTTTTTCGAATCGTCAACTGTGGGGTTTGATCCCTGTTTGTTTCTCGATTCACAGCTGCAAGCCATACCGCTAAATTATCACCAGCCCGATCAGGTGGTGTCGCCCATGGTATCTACCTTCCTCCCCCAGGGATTGGCTCCGGCTATTTCGGGCCTCTGAGACCAGAGCAAATATTTTCACGGCCGAAGTGGCTAGTTCCTTCGCCGCCGTTGCTTTATACATCCTACCATAAGTGCCGAGGGTTGTTCCGGGCGGACATTTTATCCTAGGCATCTGGTCAAGCATCAACATAAGCTTGACCTCAACTATGGTATAAATCCGACGGCATCATTGGAGAGATACCATTACAACAAATACTCCATGTACAATATAATCAAGCCGCGCTATATCACAACAAGCAGTCTTCGATTATCAAAGGGCGAATAAGATATGCTTCACTTATTCGTAAAATACTCGCGGTGGCGTCATTTTGGACATGATCAACAGTTGCAAATAACTTGTCCCGTGGCGCAATTCCGCCGTCCAGTACGGCCTGGGAGGCTCAGTACATGTCGAGTATATAGATTCCCAGTTATGCTTACTGCATATACAGTCGTTATATGAAGAAAATAATAAATAATTAGAGGTCCAATCTTGTAGCCAATTTAATGTAGCTACCTCTTTGCTGGCCCTTCCCGTGAGTATATAACAATGTTCATCACTATGAGTAATAGTTAGACTTACTCTGGGTGTAACAGTCATGCTTTTTTCTACGTTCTGTATTCTAATCAACTTTGGGATCTCCTCGACATCTGATAGAAGGGTAGGTATAACCGGCGGGCCCGCCCCACCATGAGTTACCGCATAAATGCATATCTAATCCCTGACCTTCTCCGACAAGGGATCCATGTTTCCAAACTTCCAAGTCCCGGGACAGGACCCTTACAAGGCTTACCTAATAGCATCACGAGCTTAGGTTGAGCTTCATCACTGCTTGCCTCGTGCACGCTAAGTGCTGCCATAAACCTCGGTCCCACAACAGACCTCGTCTCTGACGAGCGTGGTTAGCCGGGAGTCGGTCTGTCTGTTCCCCAGTCACCTGCTTTGCTTTGCTCTTCTCAGCCTTCCGCATGCATAGTACTTTGATAGACACTTACGTCAGGTCGTATCTAAAACTGGGGCTTTTCACTTTCCATTCTAGCGCAAGCAATCGAATGATAAATCTCCGCTCTGCACTTTCTGACCTTCTCACGGCATCTTCACGGATTTGCTTCGGAATTTGTCTCGTCGGCTCTTCGGGTTGCGGTTGTGACCGATTAATTAAACGTGGCTTTGGAAAAAGCAAGGCGAGGAAAGGGAAGAATCAGCGACATGTAGCAGTAACAAGCAAACAAAGCCGCGGACAACACCACATACACCCTTCCTCCGACCGCACGAACGATCTCGTCCGCGACCCCCTCCGAAGCGAAGAGCCTATAGCGAATTAAACACATCGTCCCACCCCACAGCGCCTGAAATCCCGGCGCCCCCACTCACTGTACTGCGCTGCGCTGCACTGCACCACACCGCACCACACCGCACCACACCGCACCACACCACACCACAACATCAAAGGCAGGAAGCGGGAGGGTTCACCTCGGATCTGGACCGGCACGGCCGGGAGAACACACGAGCCAACCGACCAACGCGCCTCGAGATACGCCCGATCCCGGCCCAAACTCGCCGACTAACCGACCATGCCCGAATTCTTCCCCTTCATCCCAGGCAGCGAGACAGGCGCGGGCGCATCGCGCTTCCACGGCGCCGACAGCACATCGCCGCTACTAGGCCGGTTCCGCGCCGTCCCGCCACGCGCGGCACCCGCCTCTTCACCCAGCATATTCCCGTCACGACGGTGGCAGCGGGTTCCGTCCGGGTCGGCCAGTCTGAACCTTCTCTCCTCGGGGCGGGGTAGCGTGCACGTCGGGTACGGCGCCTTGGTCACGGCGGGACTTGACGATGAGGGCGAGGAGCAAGACTGGGGTTCTGACGACGAGGATGATGATGATGGTGGTGGTGGCGAGCCTAAGGCCCTTCGCTTGGCGAGGTTGTGGCGCCGCACCGCTAGGAAGACGAGGCGCAATGTTGAGGACCTCTGGGTTGCGCCGAGGCACGGTGCCGTGCGCCGTGTTGTTGAGACGTGGTGGAGTCGATGGGGTCTCCTGGTTCTATTGCCTGCTGTTTTGGTGAGTGCCTTTCGTTTGTTTGAACATGGGAAGAGGAGGAGAATATTTATTGTAGGACACGCGGTCAGGCTACTCAAAGATATAAGATGGGTCGTGCTTGGAACTGGATTTCTATGACTCGATTCTGCTAGCTAACAGTATGGTCCTCGTAGGCGGTAGCATGGTGTGCGATTCCATTCCCACAATATCCACTGGACGCCTCGCATTCGAAGCCGCACACTTTCATCGACACCCTATTCACAGCCAGAGCCGGGGACCCGGCCAGTCCTCCAGCATCGCCCGGACATAGAGCCCCCGGTCACGGTGAAGCACGTGTGCAAGTGAACTTCTGGTTCTTCCTCTTCGTCTACTACGGGTTCTACAACGTCACCGCGCTGATATGGATCACCAAGGTGTTCAACCTGTACTCGCTGAACTGGTGGCCTTCGATGCTGGGGTTCCCGCTCACCATCTCCCTGATCGCCATCCTCTCCATCGCAGGGCCTATCCCCGTCTACCTGATCCCGGAGGCCCGGTTCCTGACGATTCATAATACAGCGTGGATCAGCTGGACGTTCATTATCATGGCGTTGCCCGTCGCTATTGCCTTCTGCATCCTGATGACGCACGAGCGGCACCTGGGGCTGCGGCACTCGCTCTCCGAGACCCAGCGCATATTCACGAGCTCGTGGTGGACCGGCGAGAGCGGCGGTTCGATGCGGAACCACACCCGCAGCCGCCGAGGCCAGCGGTGGGGGCTCGGCTCAGGGGCCTTCGATCCCGACGCCGAGGTCCTGCAGATCGCCGCCGACCATCCGCCGCCGCAGACCAGCGCGTTCATGCAGCGGCGCCGGTGGCTGCCCGCGAGCTTCGTGCGCTTTATATGGTTCTGCCTCGCGCTGATCATCAGCTTGCTCGCATACCTTATAGGAGAGGCATATGCCGAGATTTACCTACGCACCCTCCCGCACAACAGTTGGGAGACCATCGTCTACGTCTACAGCTGGGTTGTCACTGTCCATCTGCTAGATCTACTTACGGGCTGGATCCTCGGTGGTAACGAAGGGGAACGTGTAGGCAGCTATCCCTTAAGCTGGATATTCAAGCTGTAAGTTTTACCTCTCTTTTAGGGTCAAAGACCTCACGATCGCGACTACGCAGGGGTAAGAAAGTTTACTGACATGCCCCTCCAATAGATATTTCATGCTGACCTACCAAACCTACGTGCGAGCGTTGTACGCGCGTCTGCGCTCGCCCAAGCAGTTCATATGGCTGCAGGCTCTGTCCTCGGGCTTCCTCATCATCCTGACCCCGCTGACCATGACGGAGACGTATCATCGAGCGCTCACGATGTTAGGACTGACGACCCAGTCTTACGGCTCATATCAGAAGATTTGCACGCGAAACGTCTTCATTCGCTTTCTCGCCGAGAATGTGAGCATGCTGGCCTTTTTAGGAAGTATTGTGGTCTTGCATTTTGGACCTAACACGGACGTCTACCCGTATTTTGCGTTCGACGACCCCGACGAGCCCTATAACTTCAAGCTCACACTGGGCGCGTCCGCCGTCACCTGGGCGTGCGAACTGGTCGCGGGCATCGTGCTCAGAGGCCTCATCCGCTGGATTTTCGGTGTCAACGCCAACATCGAGGGCCGGATGGATCTGGCAGTTTGGCCTGAGCTACTCCCTACGAGCGTTGCTGTTATGCTCCATGTGTTGCAGAACATGTTATTCTCGATTATTCGATTACATTTCCAGTGAAGATAGAGTATAGGCACTCAATGAGGGATTAATAAGATTAATAAGGACGACGGCTGATGGTCACACGATGTAGTCCACCAGACGTGAGGAATTGAGCCTATCGCAGCTGGGTGATCTTCCCATCTCGTTCGATCCTCACCAGCCAATCAATCAAGGGAGATGATAAATACCCCTTGCAATGGCTGGCCTTTCCAAAAATAGTCACCGTCTATCTGGTAATCGTACTACAGCCTCACCTTGTCTTGCCCTGCGAGATAAGGCGGGCGTTATCACGATGCCTGGTTTTTTTTTTTTTTTTGGCATTGTTGCTTTGGTTTTGTGATGTCCTGCAGAGATGCCCAACGCACAGCCGATGATACCCCTTTTAGAATCGCCTAGATAGAATTGATATCCTAATCATAATATAATATATGTTTCGGGGACGCCCGACTGCAAGTTAACGCATTTGGGGCGGGAGGATATTTAAGAGCGTGCAGCCGGCAACTTGACATTTGCATCCCGAATGCAGATCTGGCGCATAGTTTGCAGGTTAAGGGAGCAAGGAAAAACTAACCTTAGCCTAGTGTGCGTAGTCTAGATTGTGGCCCAACGAAAGAAACAACGGGGCTAGGTTACAAGTGGAGGCTGAATAGCATGGCAAATAGCAGCATTAAAAAGAGGGTTGATGTGGTCTATAAAACCTGTTGTCCTCTGCAACAGAGCGGAGTTCTTGTGGAGGTTTCGATGCAGCATGCATGAAATCCTGCATTCTGGCGAAGTTCGCGATGGAGGGGAAAGGGGATGACGCTGGGGCGCGCTCAAACCCGTAAGTTGTTGGCATTGTATCGTCGTAGCATCACACCCATTTGTTAGCAACGTGAAGTTTCAACGGCTTGCTGCAACGTGCCAGATTCGGCTGCAGGATTGCAATGCCTTACCCTAGCCTAGCCTATCCAAAGCGGCCCAATTAGTATGTGTCCTGCCTTCCCCGAACGGGTACAGCACATGTGTTCAATTTCACGATGTAGACTGGCGCCACGTCTTATGGAGAAGAGGTTTTGCTCCTTCACGAATGGCAACTTTGATCTAGAGACTTGGAGATATAATATCGGTGACGCTCGGGCGGACCCTAATGGTTACCGGTCAAGAACCGTTAAGGTTTAGGGCTGAAGCGGTAATTAGATTTGAGTTGAGGTGATCGACATATTGCAGGTGCCAGCTAGAACGTCATCATGCAACAAGGCTGGCTAATAGGGTTAAATTTCTTTGCGGGCTCCAGGGAAGGGTAGTATAGAATTAACGCGGCGCTTCTGGTGACGACGAGAATAGAACAGGTAAAGACGCCTTTGCACGGCCCATCTAGCGCCAAGACGATATCAATCTGGTCGAGCAGTGTCCCCGCCAACTATTTCAAGTCTGAATGACGAGTCGCTGCGTGAGATATGTTCTGAACCCTTTCGAGAAGGTATTGAAGGCTCTGATCGAGTGCAAGTCTTCGTTGAATATCACGCAATCTGCTGGGGCTTGAATCGACAAGTCGCAGGTCCACAAAAAGCTTGAAAGGTTAGATGAGTCTGTTTGGTGGATATGAGTTGGACGTTGTTGATGCTGTAGCTAATCTGTCGAGTTGATTTGAACTCAGGTTGACTGACAACTGATTGCCCTCAGCTGCCGATGTCGGCCACAATCGTGTACTACCTCGACCTCTAGTGAGTGTCGTCCATTCGTTCACCGTAAATATCAATGAGCTGCTTTCAGTGTGCATGTAGAACATTTCTGGCACGAGAAGTTGCGAATGGGGTGGATCCTTGCGCCGGTATTACCGGGGCGATATCGAAACTATTGACAAGATTGTATCCATTGTATTGATTGATGACGCATGCTGCATAGACGAAGTATGACCAAGCATACTAGACCTTAAAATAAAGGCTATCGAAACCCACTGCTCGGTCAGATCTCGGTAGTTGAACTGGTCGTCGAGAGTCGTCTCAGCATGACTAGGCGTGCTGATGAGTGACCGGCTCTATGGCAACGGTAAACGAGTTCTGCACTATCAAGATAAAGACATATAACCGTCAGGCACTAGGCTAGTGATTAGTCCTGAGTGAGTCCACCTCATGCCCATGCCCGCATGGCTTATGCAGAGAGAGACTTGTCAAGTAGAAAATGACCGTACCGGCGAAAAGGTACACAAATGGCTAGAACCGGGAACGGGGCAGCATCTGAGTAATAACGGCGGGATAGGTGTGGTTGCAATGCGTAGGGATACGGTTACCCAGATAACTCGGTTGATCTGTGGTGCAGCGGGGACTAGGAACGATCGCAGGTTTTGGGGGTCGGTTTGATATGGCCTGCAAGAGAATAGAGGGAAATTGAGTACCTAGCTGGCCGGCTCTGGAGGCCCTGCCCTTAGCTGTTCTACCTACTAGAGCATCGCGTCTCGTTTGACTGTGGAGCACATGAACCTAGGTCGAGAGGAAGTGGTTGCTACTGGTTCCCGGGCTCGAGCAATCACTAACACGAATACATGTAAACAAGAATTATATCCTAGAGTAGCACAGCTGTTGGTCGACAACTTCGCGTGCCCAGGTCCGGTTTCCGGTGGCGGTAGCACCGAGGCGCCGTCGGAACCAGGTCAGAGAGCATGCTCTAGCCCGTGGAGGGAACCTCTGCAGCGGTGATTACGAGACGTAAGGAAATCTGTAACATGAGCGTATAGACGTGCCACGTTGGAATTGTATGTGTAAGCTAAGGAACAAGAACTGGTTGATAATGATGTTGATAATGGTAGTAGTGGATATGGGAAGTGGGGTGAAGGGGAAGGGTGAGAGCGAAGGGTGAAGAGCGAGGGGAGCCAACCCACATACGGGTTACCTAGGTAGGTACCTGGGTGTAGATACTTAGGTACCCGGGAAGTAGGTAAAAGGTTACGTATTAAGGTAAGTACAGCTGTGAGCGTGAGGGCAAGGATCGGGTGGGGTCCAAAACTGACACCAATGCAACTTCTAAATAGGTATCTCAATAACCTTGGAACCTACTTGTCTTAACGTCAACGGGCTTGGGCTTGGCTTGACACTTCCATAGGCAAGCAGGTAGGTACCTCAGCCAAGGCTTTCTCGTCCTTGAACCAGATGGAGGAATATGACATCTCACAAAACCCATCTCCCATCAAACATACACACACATTTCTACGATCTGGGCCTTCATTGGTGGGAGCCGGTAGAAATACATAGGCGCGCTTGTAATGGTTCATCAATTTGTCTCAGCGATTCCGGGGCATCCAGGATACTCTCGTTCGCTAGTTTGGTTCTCACGCAAGACGCTGGTCTATAAAAAGGCGACGGGTCACTCCAACGAGCACTAAGACCGTCAAAAGTCGGTCACACAGGCTGATAAGTCCCAAGGATTCGCCAGGCATCAAGACGGTGTAGATAGGAGTGAGTTAGATATCTGAAGCTTGAACTATGGAAGTAGCTACTTCTCCGGCCTTACTACCTAGTACGCATCGACAATACACGGAGTGGTGCTGTTCCTGGGTATATGATATTGACAGGTACCAGGTGGTACCCGGGCAGTTTCCAGCCCGCCAGGTTAAGCATAGGCTAGGTTAATTGATTGAATTTGTTGTAAGTAGCTCGTGAGTCTCGTTGCGATTCTATTGGGTGTTGTGGTGTCTTATGGTGCCTTATATAACCCGTATGGGGTCGACAGGTACAGACTGATGAAACATGGTGAGCCCGGTCTCACAGCCGGCTCCCAGTATGATACCTACCGGACCAGGGCCTGACCGGACCTGGTCGACTTCCAAGCATCGCAGCTGCATAGCAACCTACACCACGGCTGCCGGTCTACCTACAATGCCTTGCGCTGCGCTGCATTGGCGCGCATGCAGCCCCCATTGTCGGTCATTGCAGGCACATCTGGGGAGTAACAATATAAGACGCGCTGACGATTCCTCTTACCGCCTTTCCGGACCAATTCGAGCCAGAGACCCCGGGCGCCGCAAAGTCCTACCAGCTAGGCTAGTGGGACGACAGACTGAACAGCGATCCATGCGGCCGAGCACAACAGCGTGGCGGCTTGCAGGGCTTCTAATTCTTGTTCGGCATGGTGGCATCGCGACATGGTGGGGTCGGCGCCCTTGATGGGACGGTGCTAGAGGCGTCTCCTTGCAACGTCCACCAATTGCGCCCACGAGGGGTCACCATCAGCCGTGATTGTAGCCATACACGTAGGCGTGCCGACGACCGATAGACACCCTGAAGACCAAATGAGGCGACGTCGGTAGACTTACCTGGATATGAGTGGTTGTGCGTCTTTGCGACAGGATGGACAATGTGGAGTGGTAGCAATCATTCTTATATTGCTCTTCGTATCTGACGGAATCACGTCAAGGTCTCTACGGTGTTCATTTGGGATGGTGTAAAAGGAAGTGTTATTATTATTCATTTAGATAGCCCGCGAACTTGGCGGATTCTGACAACTCCCCATCCAGACATCCGCCTCGCATACACCACCTAGCCAGGTGGTACTTGATTTCTGTGCATGAAGCCTTCCCCCACATAAGCCAATATAGCAACGAACACACACGGTATCTTACCGTGATAAACCCGACTTGGCCTGACTAGGGGTCCTTACTTCACAGGTGCTATTAGGATAAATACCTAACTCTGTCAGATTTTCCACGGCGTGCCTGGAGGTGCCTTGCAAGTGATGAAATACGAAATACGGATACTGTACTTAGGAATCTGATCTTTCTAAGTAGAACCGGGAACATGAACATGAACAGGGACAGGGATGCTAACTTCCTGATTCGGTAGGCTGCTAGAAGTAGCCAGTTACCTAGTCGGGCTAGAGGCGGCAGCGCTCAATCAAAATAGAGACGCGTGAAAAAAATCTCTGATACTGTACCTAGGCAGGCAGGCAGGTATCAGACAGACCAGCATTAAAAAAAATTGCCCCGCCAAACCGAGGGACGATAGGAAGGAAGAGGGGGGGTAAAATTGCATACCTGGGCCGTCGACTCACTCACTCAGTCCATCCCACTTCGAAAATGCTGCCCGCGCACTCGCTCCCCACCTGGAGCTGATTGATGTACCTCACCACCATCGACCACCCACTCTCCTCGCGCTCCCACTCGCTCGCTCTGCTTTTCGTCGTGTGCTTATCGACCGCGACGCCCCGGGTGCTTTCAATTGGTCCTGCGCTCGTTTCTAGCTGTCATTAGCCCGTGCTAGACACTCGACATCTCCCGTTTCTTTTCCGCATCTGTGCCGCCGTGCCTTGCTTGTCCGGTCCTTTCCCCCCTCAAGACTCACCAAGCTGCAGCATTTGATTGCAAACCCTGGCCCGTTTCAACAGTCAGACAAGGCCACACGAAACATACCCAAACTGTCAGGCAGACAGGCCACTGTTGCTCCTGGACGCCTCTCTCTCTCTCCCTCTCTCTCTCACCGTCTCCTCTAACACCACTGCCGCTGCCACTACCACCACCACTCCCATTCCCGCTACGCCCGCTACCCTGTGCTTGTGTGTGCTTGTGCTTGTGCGTGCGTGCGTTCGCTCGGCTGCGGTCACCCTAGACGCGGCCTGGTCGACAAACCCAAATCTGCCTGCCTAGCTTGTTGTCTTACTTCACTTGGCTTGTCTCTCTCTCTTCACACTCCCCCTTGCGCGCATTGTTGCTTGGGCCACACCCCCGAAAATTTCTGCGCTGCCACCCGTGCTGTACAGATATTGCCCGCCGTCCCTCACACCTGCGCGAAACCCCCTCCTCCTCTTTCCTCCTCAGCATGAGCGCTCCAGTTCCCACAGACGGCAACCAAGTTGAGACTTCGGCCGCCAATCCGTACCAGCCAGGAATCACCGCCTCTACTATCCTCGATGCCTCGCGAAGACAGCCCGCCTCCGCCACCTCCGGTGCCACCGAACTCGCCAGTCAACCGATAAGCGTGCTCTCGCCTGAAGACCAAAAGAAACTCGTCGTGGCCAAGAAGCTCGTCATTGATAACCTACGATTCGTACCCGACTTCCCGATTCCCGGTATCAAGTTTATCGACATACTCCCCATATTCCAGAATCCCGTCGCCTTCAGCTCTCTTCTCGATGTCCTCATCCTTCTGATCCAAGAACGTTTCGGCAGCCAGGTCCCAGATGTCATCGTGGGTCTGGAAGCCCGTGGCTTTCTCTTCGGGCCTACACTCGCACTACGTCTCAACCGCCCTTTTGTGCCGGTCCGAAAGAAGGGCAAGATGCCCGGTGCCTGTAGGACCGTTGAATACACAAAAGAGTATGGGAAGGACGAGTTCCAGGTCCAGACGGATGCTATTAAGCCTGGGCAGCAATGCTTAATTGTGGACGATATCATTGCTACCGGTAAGCCAACATATTCCTACATCCCAATAATTTCCACTTGCCTTGATTTTGTAAAACAAAAAAATATTTATGCCACTCTATCCTCTTTTCCCCCTTTCGTACGTTTTGTGCCTTGGTCAGCCTGTTTGTTCGGCGCAATCAAAACACTTGCCACGTGTGTTGCGACGAACGTGCCCGACATCATCGACAGCATCGTCACGACTTAACCCGGAAGTTGTCACGCTAGCTTGCTAAGCAGCAGGCGATTTCATCCCTTATACCTGAACCTTCGAGGATTGTCCCAATAGTCTTGAGACAAAGGAGTGGCGACTTAACTAAGTACGAGAAACTTCTTGCGAGCTCCTCATGTTAAGCGAAAATGATGCGCCTGCCCATCTACTTGTGTCACAGGAGTCCCGCAGAAGCCCAATTTAGGGTGAAGTGCTTCGCCTATTTGCGTCGATGGCTTTTTGGGGCGTAATATACTAATCCTCATTCTAGGAGGCACTGCCGCAGCTGCGGGGAAACTCGTTGAGCTTTCTGAGGCACACATAATGGGTTATCTCTTCATGATTGACATCATCAACCTCAAAGGTACATCTCTACTCGGCGAAAAACCCATCATTACTCTCATCGAGCATAATGAAGAAGAATAAATGACCTTCGAGGTCTTTATCTTTGTTGGACCACTCTACACCAAAAAAGATTCAATCTAGTCTACGGGAAGAAGGATTTCCCCACGAGGCAAGCCACTACTTCATTTCTTGATAGAAAGCACCAGTCCTATGTAAAGCCAAAACTCAGGCCCGACATTTCACTTCACTGAGATTCATCTGGGCCGAGGCATCATATAATTCCTTAGAGCCGGACCTAGGTTGCATGGTTGGGCGTTACGGGACATTTTACCACAACAATAGGTTATGAGGTCGTTGGGTTTATCATGTGCGCTAGCTAGAGGGACAAACACAATCCCACCTAATTAAAAATAAATACGAAAATAATTCATCGCAGTTCTCGTCTATGATCCAACAAAAGTATTAGCACCTCCTGTATAGAAAGGTTGTTTATTCCTAATTAGGCCTATCTAATGAATGGCTATTGCGACAGTAGTCGAGGAAATCGGCTAGTTTAAACTGTGTAGGCATTAGACTAGTGGCGTCGATTTCACTCTACATATATATATATATGTGTGTGTGTTTTTTTTTTGCGCTGGCTACTTTTGACGATGTCCTCGCTCATCCTTTCTTGGATTCACTTTTTTGACTGATTCGATCAGTCCATTTCCCTTGCTTTCTTGACAAATGCCTTTACGCTGAAACAGTGCGGATGGCCCGTTGGCAAAATCAGCCAATAAGGGGCTCCTTTTCGTGTATAAAAAAAATTGAGTTTTGCCGGAAGATTAAAAGAAAGGGGGCAACTCAAACTTAGCCACCTTCGCTCTCACAAATAGCTTTTACTGAGTTATTCATTGCCTTTTTTAATTAATATTTTACTGTTTTTACCTTGGTCAAGAAGTCATCCTATTCATTGAAGTGACCATTCCTAGCCTTGGATGCGTACTGTATTGGCGGCCTACCTCCTTGGCTTGAGCCCATTGCAGGTGAGTAAGCCACCCGGGCCGATTCAATAACAGATGCGTAATTCGTGAGCCTTGCGCCTTACCTATGCTTACGTGTAGGATGAAGATTGTTTCTGTAAATAGTCAGGTACCACCAAGTTGTTCTACTACCCCGGCGTGCAGGAAAAGGTTTTCGGCCATTGCAGATAGAAAACTATGTTCTTGTCATAATGTAAGGTTTCTATTCAACAGTTTCAACGTAGAAGTTCAAAACTCTAGGTTAGGTATGAACTCCGGGCACGCCGCTATGGTTTTCGGTATTCATGGCTAACTTCCATGTGGCATCTGGCATCTAGTTTGCTCAGCCTATCTCCTCGGCTAGGGCCCAGAATCGGCGATCAGCGATCAGCAACCCGGGCCAATTCAATGTCACAATGCACATGGACAAAGAACTTTTGTATATAGTTAGACAGCGTCTACGAGGGTGTTTTAGAAACCCTCGCGCAACAACAAAGTGTCTATTGCCTACCTCAAGTACAGGGTTCCTGACAGTGGATTTCTTAAAGGACCCGTATAGACCCTTGATACCAGTTTGACTTGGAAGTGACTCTTAATTTTTTTGGACTCGTATGATATCTAGCGATTGTTGGAAGTCAGATTTATTCCATCGTAGAACTCGGATTATCAGCTTGGTTACTTCATAATGACAAAGACGTCATGAATGTCGCCGTGTGATCGACGCCGAATAAATAATTGTTAATTATCTATCAAAGTCTCTATTCTGTCTTAGATTTTTATACACGCGCGAGCAACGATCCTCATTGTTCAATACGGCGCCCAGACTAATAGCGTCTCACGGCTTTTGGGAAGGGGCCTCGTCTTGCTCAACCAACAATAACACCCAAAGCAAACAGAGCTTGAAAAAAACTTAGAAAATGCTTAAAGAATACTTTAAAAGAACAACTTGAAAAAAAGTAAGAAGTCTCTATTATATCTACATGCCTACATGCCGAGGTTAATACCGGGTACATACCAGGATGCGTTAGTCAGATCTACGGGTATAATGCTAGCCACATCCAGCATTAGGTAGGATCATCACCACATTTACATGCTCACCGCGCAGTTCCCTATTCATCCTCCTGAAGACGCTTCTCGATTCTGGATCGCTGCCGAATAATTAATTAACTTTGAACAATGTCCGATGAATCCGCCCCCTTGATCCCCACCTCAACATCCGGATCGAGAAAGGCCAAGAACATGTACTGGACGCTGGGCTGCATCTACGGCGCGACGGCCGTTGGCTTCGGGGCTTTCGGGGCTCACGGGTTGAAGAAGGTCGTCACGGACCCGGCGAAGATTGCGAGCTTCGCTACGGCCGCTCATTATCAGGTTCGTACAGTGGATTGCTTGTGGAATCTATTCGCACCGTCTATGTTTCTTCGTTCATTCCTCCTTGAGCATAGTCCTTCACTCTCTTCCGAAATTGAAGGAACAACTGTTTAGTTCTTTTTATTATGGGACGACGCAAGAGTTACCCGGACATGTCGTGATATTGTAGCCATGATCCTCTGAAAGAGTGGCACAAGAGAACAAAGCGATACAATAACTACAAGAGTCAATGCCAAGTTCAAAACCAGCTAACACGTAGGTCCTAGCTTATCCACTCCGTTGCCCTCCTCGTCGCGACACGTGCGGCACCAGAGAACAAGCTTGCGGCCGGCTTGTTTACGGCCGGCATGACTAGTATGCCCCCCTCCGTTTTCTGTTCCGTGATACATGACACGAGTAGCGAATCTAACGCGGCTTTCCCCTCTAGTGTTCAGTGGCAGTATATACGCTCTGATCTTAGACCCGGCGCACTTCCGATTTCTGGGTCCGATCACACCTCTCGGTGGGCTCTGTCTCATTGGTGGGTGGGCTGCTCTCGCTTTCTAAGGCGAGAAGAACGTTGAACCAGGCGACAACGGCTTGAATCAGGGAAATCCCATCTGGTGTATGATTTATCGGAACGAATCAACATCAAGCTGCATCTTCGAAAGAGAAAGCGAGCTGGCTTCCTCCGGGAGGCGCGAACGCAGTACTTACGAATACGCTAGGGGGCGTAGCCGACCTATGTACATATCACCACTCATATATAATTCATAGAAGATTTATTTGTTTATGGTAATTGGGTTGGTTATCTGTCTGTCGCGCCGCTGATTGCTAATGATACTTCGAAGGAAATGAAGCTATTATTGGATATCTTAACGTACATGAAGCAACGTGCCCAGCAAGATCATACATAGCCTTGGCCGGATATGCAACTTGCCTCTCCCTGTTAGTATTTGGGTATCGGCGAGTTCTTACGGAAGACTTTGCGCCTGAGAAACCTGGAGAACCAGTACGATTGTTTTTCACTTTCGGTGCGCTTTGTACTGTGATCTGATGACGTGGTGTCACTATCCTTAAGCACATGCGCCTCTTCCTCAAGCACATGTGCCTTTTCCTCAAGCACATGTGTTTCTTCCTTAAGCACATGTGTATGTGCCTCTTCCTCACTTTCGCTCTCGATTGAAAAGATATTCTGAAAACTTTCTGCCCAGTCACTTTCCGGGGCTTGTGCCCGTCTCATGCGACTCTTCCTTCGATTCGCCTTCAAGACTTCCCCGTTCCTGATCTGTGTCTGAATTCGCTCCGGAACGGCCCTAACGACCTTCAGGACCACTTCGCCGTACTTTTGGCCATTTGTCGCACTGATAAAGCTTTGTAATGCACGGTGGCTCTTGAAACACACGCAGCCGCAAGTCATGTGGATCGAACGAATATACGAAGGTGAGTGTCTTTTCTCCCTATTCTTTGCGTTGCTACAGTCTGCTGCCACGCCGATCGGGTTGAACTTTTGAAATGCGAGAGCGAGTTTTTGAGCCGAGTCGATAGAATAGGGAAGGTCCTTCCCGTCGACATGCAGGAATGCTTGGTACACTTTTGACTCGAAATGATTGATCCTTGATTTTACCTTGATTCCTGCAAGATTTCCTGTAAATTGGGATTGCCGAAACACAATATTCGTAACATTCTCTGAATTCAATAGGCCGTGTAGCGCAGCTAACGTCCTCACCGCATCATTGGCTGCTTGATGCCTGCTACCAAACCCCGTATCCGTGCGCGGATAATGTAATAGCCTTAGAGCAGTACCTAGACCGGTATTGAGGATCGTCGGAGCGAGCGATTCTGCTTTTATCAAGGTCGAGAGATCAATCCATCTTGAAAATAAAGTAATGATTCCCGGGTACTCTAGACATAAACGCCAAAAATCATTCTGTACAGACAGCCCAACCAGTACAAGTTGCTTTTCAGGCACCGCTCGGCGGAATAGTTCGATCCGGTTGATTAATGCCGCATCGAGCTCCTCAATATCAACGAAATTCTCTTTGCCAAATCTCAAAGGTTCCATAGTTCGATACGTATGGTCTGCCGGCATTGATAGTAACCTGTTGCTAATATCATCGTACCGGCCGTTGATCTTGAAAGAGGTAGCCTCGACTCGATTCTTGTCAACAAACTTCTTCAAATTGGGATGATCGTCTCTGCTTGAACGTGTAGGGTTTATTTCCGGTAGAAAGGCGAGACCAACATCAGTGGTCTTGTAGCAGTGTGGTACGGATCTGTTCGGAACGTGAGTAAGTAAATGCCGTTCGAGGCTAAACTCACTATCGAGGGTGGACGAGTACGCAAGACTGATAAAGAAATGGGGTTGGACGCCGTACTCTGTGTCGAAAGCAATAAATGCTGAAGTAGAAGCGATGCCCTCTAAGGCAGCTAATGTTGGAACGTACCCAGGTAATAAAGATGAGAGCCGCTCGTTGTAAGGGATCGCTTGAATGTCTAAGTTATGCTTGAGTTTCTCGGCCTCCCACTCCATGTTGCCTAAACGACTTCCCGACAAACGGGTTGCTGCTTGGTAGAGAAAAAACAAAAAAGAATGACTTAACAACACTTTGTTGTCACAGCTATCTCCTCTGATATAAAGTCTTGGCCCCTTGGTTTATTGAAGTGCTGGTTATGATATAAGGTGCTTATTCATGCAACATGTAAAGTCGCCCCAAAATTTGCTAGGGCATATTTATACTGAGATGGTGTTGAAGCCATTGCAGTGTTCAAACAGATGGAGGGATGGTGCTGCTGCTGCTTTGATATCACACCACGACCATGGCCTGATAGGCGGGCGGACTTGCTACTATGCTGTGTGCTGATCATGGCGAGGAAAATAACACGTAGTGTATTGTAAAAAATAAGGACGGAAACTGCTCTCAACAAACGTTTCTTTAAACTGATACCGCGATGTAGTGTAATGATGATGGCACCGGACAACTTCCCCGGAGGCGAACCTAAAGTTATCTTGGTACAGTACACACAGGGGCTGACAGCGTACTGTATGCTCGGGAAGGTGGGAAGCGCCTCAGGTTTGCGCCTTCAGGTACTTACCTACTCGTCTACCTTTATTAATCAGAGATCGGCGTCCAGTAGGATCAACCCCTGGGCAATACTTCTCAGTTCAATCTGATTTTCCCCGCATTTTGCGGATGAACCAAGGGGCTCATACTTGTGAGGTTCCAAATGATCGAAAATGGGCTGATGGAATATATCATAGGGATTACTTGTAATTCTGTGTTTATATCTTCCACAGCCTTTTGCCTAGGAAATCGCCGGTAATGACATACCTATCTACCTACCTGGTAGGCTTGGCCGCGACTTAGACGTATTCAACGGCTTCCCCCATGAGACTGTCATGGACCTCCCATGGTTAATTGCTCTAGCATCTCGTGCAATATGTCATGCAGACACCAACGTGCTTGCCTCGCTGCTTATTATGAGCCTTATGAGTTGCGATTATCTGCTTGTCACTTCCGTATTGTCCGTGATTAAGGTAGGATCGCTGCGAACGATTTGCTGTATTTACCTCTCAGAGACGACTAGCGAAACAATGACGATATTTCCTTCGGATCCCTCGC
The DNA here is from genome assembly GCA_025201785.1 of Xylaria longipes. Lineage (NCBI taxonomy): Eukaryota > Fungi > Ascomycota > Sordariomycetes > Xylariales > Xylariaceae > Xylaria > Xylaria longipes. Next base: position 241,517 of record MU619714.1, on the reverse strand, counting down.
ATTTCGTCGCAACAATATTATATACGTGCCATGCGTATTACATTAAACTTCCTAAAATCCAGAGCAGCGAATTTCCCCCTCTGGACTAAAACCCGCGAGCAAATAATTTCCCATGAGTATTGCCTAGCCAGCCGAGAACGATATTTGTATTATGAGCGAGGATGGATGAGGGACAGTGTTGCACAGCGTCAGAACCCCCGCCTCGAGGAAATGAGGCTGGGCCTGCTTCTTCTCCTACCGCCGAGTCCATTATCACAGTTCAGACAGCCAACTTCCATCGGGTGCTTGATCACTTCAACAGCGACGGAAACCTCATAGATGACAAGAGGACGCGTTTGTCAATCCCGTGCTCAATCTGCCTGCTGAACGATTTAAGCCTTATCAACCCTCACTTAGAGGAGTCGGCGGACATCACACACGAGCATTATACCGTGCTGATGCGCTGTGGTCATGCATTTGGCTATAAATGTCTAACCAAGGTAAGCAATTCCCTTTGCGGCGCTTTCTGCGTAGTTTGGTGCAGAAAAAGCTGGATCCTTGTTTGTTTCGAAGTGTCTGATAGGTGTCTAAGCTAATGTAAAATACTTAAATGGCAGTGGTTTATCGTTCAGAGACTTAACGAACTAAGATGTCCCCTATGCCGGGCACCCGCATTCTGCGAGCAACGGCACATTACACCCCTTGAGGTCTACGGCGGGACTACCGATATGGAGGTACAGTGCCAGCAGATTAAGGAAATACGCAGGAATTTGAATAATCCGACGTGCGAGGAATGCTCATCTCTGAATTCCAATAATCATCCGCCTATTCAGACTGGGGATCCTATGACCGCTCCTATCCGAGTAGAATTAGAAGAAACGAATTCGCGTTTTCTCGAGGCGCAGGGGCAGGCTATCCATTTCGACGAACAAATCGTTCAGGGACTGCAAGGACATATACTATCATCATCACCTTTGTCGATGATAGGAAGTAATTTTCCTCTGTTTCCCCAAATAACGCCAGACGGGCGTATATACCGGAGGACCGCATCTATAGACTATACACCAGCGTTAGGTGGACAACGCTGGCGCCAACCAACAAACGAGAGACGTACCCAGTCGGTTACACTTCCCCCAACGGCCCGAGGGAACAACGAAGACCGGACAGGACCGGCTACACTAACATTCGGACACCCATATTTTCAGTCTCTAAACCGCTTTTATTGGGAACTGTGATCTAGCCGAGATATCGCGTCGCTTTTCGCGCTGATACGTGGCGCACTGCTATTAGTGAGGTATCTGTGTTTCTGCCGAGAGACTTCACACCTGCACTAATCAAACATTCTTGATATATACATACGCAATAGCGATATGGAAAGAGGGGGGGGGGGGCTATTCCAATAAACGAGGAATAACATTTGGTGGCAGTCCATGTGTTTGTTATTCGGGTTATTTATATTGCAACAGCATTATGCGAGACGTTTGGCTTATATCCCCCTTTTACCTTGATTTCACTCTGAGAGCAGAGGGATTAGCTGGACAGGCGGACGAGGACTAGCATGCCTAAATAGAGCGAAGCATTAGCCACGAATAATCATTCTATGCGCTTTTAACTTAACCAACATGGGTTTCTTTTACCCGGCGAAGATATTCATATAAGCCTGAACAGACTTCGTCCAGCACTAGAACGCGTGGTATATCACGACGTGCAATTCCGAGACCAATCCGCAATTGATCAATTGCCGTATTATCACCAAGGTAAATGATCCAAGTGCATCGTGGTGGCATTAGTTCGACATGTAATTTCGGCCAACGTGCCATAGTACAAGCCCAACCCGCCCTGGATATAATAAAGCAGCCAATTGCCAAATGCTGGGTTCCGTGATGGTTTGGCTGTCGCGTCGTAAGCATGTACGTTATCGAGTGATTTGATTACGTTTCACACTATCCTACCTACTTTCGGGTAGACCTGAGCTTCGCGTTGGGACGGAGAATGCGACGGTGCCAAGACCGGGGTTCTGCGTCGGCAAGTCGGATTTGGAGATATTATGTTTTGATTTTCAAACATCAAACTAGCCCTGTTTGGCCACGTCCCCACACACCTATATTAGCTGCTGCGAACTATACTTAATTTATATAAAATTTGCAGCAGGGGCTATAAAGTGGTAGGAACGTCGAAAATTAATAGTTTAGCTAGGTTACGGTCGGGCGGTTATAAATATAAGTGATTTATAAGTATAATAAATTAATAATAGTTATTATTAAAATAAAAGTATTAATAAATTTAAATTATTAAATTTAATTAAAAGTAGTTAATTTAATTAAATATAGTTAATTCGATTAAATTTATAGCTTTTAGTTAAAAGCAGTTAGTTTAATTAAATATAGTTAATTTAATTAAATATAGCTAAAAAGATTAAATATAGTTAAAATTAATAAATTAGCTTAAAAACGCGTTTTTTATTAAAACGGTTATATATATATATTAATTATAAAATTATTAAATTAGCTAATTTAATATGTTTAAAATTTTTATAAATGATAAATTATTATTTAAATTATATATAAAATATGTTTAAAATAAAAAGTATTATTTTAGCTGTTTATTATTCTGATTAAAATAAGTAATTTATTTATTTATTAATAAAAAAATTAGCCTTTTAAAAGCTTAAAATATTATTTATGTTATTTTTATTATTTAAAATAGTAGCTATTAAAAAATTTTTTATAGTTTTTTAAACTATTTTTTATTATTTAGTTTTTTTATAAAGTTATTATTATTATTTTATAAAATAGTAGTATTTTATTATTTTTATTTAGATTTAAAACTTTTATATTAAAAAATAATAGCGTTAATAATATTAACGGTAATAGTTATTAATAGTTTTATAGTTTATTATATTATTTTTTATTTATTAAATTTAATTTAGCTAGTAGTAGTAGTAGTTAAGCTAGTTTTTATTGTTTTTTAAAGTTTGTAGTATTTTTTTATAGTTTTATTTTATATTAATTAAGTATTTTAAAATTATTAATAAATATATAATAGCTAGAAATAACGCTAAATATATTAACTTATTATAAAATAATATTTTTAAGCTAGTTTTATAGCTGTTTTTGTTTAATATTATTAATTAATAATAAAAGGTTAATTTATATTAAATTTATTTAAAGCTATTAATAATAATTAAAATTAGCTAGTTTAAAAGTTTTATTTAATAATATACAAGTATTATAAATGCTATTAAGTTATAGGATAATAATTATATATTTATAAAAAAAATAATAGCAAAAAAGGTTTTATTAGTAATAAAAATTATTAAAATAACGTAATAATTTAAGTTTAAATTAACAAACGATTTTTATAGCTTTATATTAATTATAAGCTTTTTTTAAAGCGTATTAAAATATTTTTAGTTTAATTATTTTATTTATAAATATAAATTTTTTATATTAAACAGGTTATTAGTTTGATGCAGAAGGCTAGGGGGTAGCCCTCCGAAGGAGGGGTACACCCGGCCACAGCCACTGCGTGGCTGGTGTGGCTTAGTCCATAGATTAGATAGCCTCTGGGATCAAGGCTAAGGCTAGCGCCTGCGGCGCTGCCAGCCTTGATCCTCTCCTTCTAATCTACATCACACTATTCAGACTTAATATTGCCTCACTACCCTTAGTAATCTTTACTATAGTTGTTTTAATAGCTTTAAATTTAATTAAATAAAGTTTTTTTTAAATTGGTAAAAATTTAAATCATTTTATATAATTATAGGTTATTAGTTTAAGTGTTTTAAAAGTAGTTTTTTAGCTCGGCGTAAAAGCTTTTAATTTTTAAAGTACTTTAAATATTATAGTTATAGTATTTATAAATATAATAGTTAGTTTACTGCTTATAGTATTATTAGTATATAAAGCTTAAATAAGCTATAATTTTTAACTGTTTGTTAAATTTATTAATAAAGTTATTTTAATAACGAAAGGCTTTAGTTTTAATTTTATAATAAATTAAATAATATTATAAAGTTAAAAAACTATTAATATTATAATTAATATTAAATAGCCTAAGGTTTTTATAACGCTAGTATTATAAAGCTTTAGTAGCAACTTGCTTAAATGTTAGTACTACTAGTAGTTTTATAGCTTTAAACTTTTTTTTATTTATATAGTTTAGTTTATACTAGTATTTTAATAAATATTAGTTAATATTTAAAGGTTTATAGCTTTTTAATAGCTTAGGTTTTTGTTAGCGTTTATATATACTAGCTTATATATTATATATAATATATTATATATATAGTTATAGCTGTACGTTAAGCTAAATAGTTTTAACTATATTATAAGCCGTTTTAAATTTATTAATAAAAATAACTAAAAGTAGTAAAATTATTAAAAAAGTTTAAAGTTTATTAAAATAATAAAAGGTTTATACGTAGGAGTATTTTTTTTTATTTAAAAGAATACCGAAAGTTATATTAAAAGTTGTATTAAAAGAAGTAATGTTAGCGATTTTAAAAAAAAAAGCGTTAAAAAAGTTAATTTTATATATATTATTTAATAATATTATTTTAAGTAATTTTTTTTATATTTGTTAAGATTAAAAAAATAACTAAAAAAAACAAGATATTTTATTTTTAATAATATAAACCTTATATTATACGTTATTATTTTTTAATTTTTTAATAATTAAAATATAATTAATATATAAACTTTTTTTTTTATATTTTTAATTTTTTATAAAGTTGTTAATATTATATTTAATAAATAATATAGTTAAGTTAAAACTTTTAATAATTTTATAAATATTTTAATAAAGTATAAAATTATTAAAATTATTAATAATAGCGTTAATTATTTAAAGTATTATATATTATTAGTAATAGGTTAAAGTAGTATAAATAAATAAATAATTATATTTATAAAATATAACTTAAAAAGTTTACGAATTAATATTTTTATAACGTTTAATAATAGTTTTAAATTAATACCTGTGTTTAATTAAAAAGGTCTTTTTAAAGGTAGTTTTTAAAGGTATTATAATAAAGTTAAAGATATAATATAAAAAATAACGTGTATATTTATTTTTAATTTTATTGGCTGGACTGGTTATTTTAATAGTATAACTTTCTATAAATATATAAGTTTGTTAAGCTTTAAAGCTAAATTTAAAAATAAAAAAGTTAAATTTAATCGGGGGTATAAAAAACATTATAAATAAAGTTAACTAGTTAAATTATTATATTAAAAAGTTTTTTAAAATAAAACGCTATAAAAAGTAAAAGTTTTATAAAAAATATAATAAGTTTTATTTAGTGTTTATAATTATAATTAGTAGTAGTTAATAATAATAAATAGTAGTAGTAGTAAATAATAATAAATAATAGTAAGTAGTAGTTAGTTATAATTAATAATAGTTTTAATTTAAGTTATAAAAATTATAAAAGTTAAAAATCTTATAAAAACCGCTAAAAATCTACGTTTAAGTATTTTTATATAAAAAAAATTATAATTAATAGTATAAAATATAATAAAGCTTAAAATAACGTTATTTTAATAAAAATTATAAAACGTTAATGTTTTATTAATAAATAAAAATAGTTAAAAATAAAAAAAAGTAGTAATATAAAAAAATAAATAGTAGTAATAGTATAAGTAGGTGGTTATAAAGCTATATAATAATATAAGTAAGTGTAGGTGTGGAGTAGCTAGTGGTAGCTAGTAGTAGCTATGTTTATTTATAGTAAACTTAATATAAATTAATAAGTATAAAGCGCTATAAGTTAGTAGTATTAATAGTAGAAAGCGCTGTAAATTAATAATTTTAACGCTATATACTATTAAACCTACTATTTTAAAATGTTATAAAGTGCTATAAAGCTTTATAGGGCTTTATAATACGCTATAAAACGTTATAGGTTAGTATTTTACTACGGTATTATAAAAACAACTATATAAATAAATTAATTTTTTTTTATTATAGTAGGTATATTAAGGTCTGCTCCGATCTATATATAAATTAGGTGTAGATTAGAGCAGCTAAACGTGTGGGTGGGGTGCCGGCTAGAAAAGGCTAGTTTGATGTTTGAAAATCAAAACGTGATATCTCTAAATCCGACTTGCTGCGTCGGCTTTAGTTCTAGATCAAGATAAGGGGGCAGGGGTTGGTGTGGATCTTGGCAGTACTGAATACTCTTGGGATTCGTATTCTTGAAAGGTGGCTGTGCGTGGTAACGGTTACAGAAACAGCAACCTTTCTGCTGATACGAGTAGGTATCTCTATCAAAGGCATGATAGGCACATGGTGAGTAAGTGTAACGTGTGGCATGGAGAATTGATTGGCATCACTTGTTTGAGCTTCGCCATATACGTGGAGCATGTACGTTACCGGTGGCCCTCTTGTACAGAAATATCATACACCGTGATTCACTCAAGATGGGGTCGCCACGTGGTCACGATATATGAGTCAGTTGCACATACTAAGTGCACTCGTGCTGCATTATGAATAAAAGGATGCAGCTAAGCGACCGTGGAGTGTCACTGACTGGGCTAAATTGAATAACGTTGAATCTTCTGGGGACGCAGGTTGATATAAACATATCAATGGTAGGGCCAGATTGTAACGGGGGGTGTATAAGTCCATTACCTAGGTAGGCAGATGATCAAACGATTTCCAAGACCTCAACCTTTAACGTCGACGTCCAGTGTAGGACAAGACGGCAATTAGCCGCCGGTAGGGAATGCAGTCAACCCTATCGGAACTACCACAACACAGAGCCGCCGACCCATGTGTTTGGGTATTGGTGCTCATGCTGTCCGAACACTTGGCCCAAGGGAGGAAAACAGCCTAGATTGAATGAAACCAACTTGGTAAGTAAGAACCTTGAAGCTGTTGAGAGTTGTGACGAATCTGCGACTTGCATAACAAAGATTGGACCTAAGCAACGCAGCCGTTGGTAGCGAGCTGCCTAGAATATTAAGAAGGTCTTATCAAGCATTCTAGTGCAGTCGGAGCAAGTGAGCTATAATCCGACTGCTCGTTACCGATCGTTGGCTCTAGTGCACGCTAGAACATAACTTAGTGAGGGTTCTCAAATATTACCTAGTGAACAGAGTGGACTGGAATCAACTCCCATCCCCTCTACATGACTTATCCATATGAGAATCGCAAATCAAAGTGGACCCTGACTTTATGTAGATAGTGACTGGAGGGAGACGGCAGTTACTTAAGCAGCTTCCAAGGTTCCTGTCCCTGAAAACCTACAGTAATGCATTGACCTGTTAACGTGGCTGCAGGTGATCCGCTTGCCGATCAAAACCGCTTTTCCGCCCGGTAGAGTAATCTTGGCCATGATCCAAATCTTGACTTCCTGTTTGGGGTCACACTCCTCGAGGCGCCCAACCAGAATGAGGAATTCTCATACTGATCCAAACTTTGTTCTGAAATGAAGGGGGGTGTGCGCGTACATAGTACACATCAGTCGCCTTGGTCCCCTACACTATCTAGACGACAGCATTACACTCGTACGTAACTTAGTAGGCGTCTGCACTAGATACCGAGGCACCTACGCTAGCAGTCCCACCCCTGAATGTAAGTAGGTACCTATCTTAGCGCAACCCCCCCGAATGCGACTCTGGCGTGTGTTCTGATCCTGCAAATCACCGCCGACGCCCTTCATTGGCCTCGCTCTCCGCTGGCCGACGCAGGTACACGATGCTAGCCCCCGGCCCCCATTGGTCGTTTCCGCTAGAACAGTGAACAACAATGCACCTTGGCGCCTTGGAAGCGTGGCTAATTTGAGCTCATTTCGATGCTTACCCTTGCCGGTTGGACCAACAGGACCAACAGGACCACGAGCATTGAATGAGGATGGGGGCGTACATCGTCAACTGCCCCCGTTTCTCACTCCCTCCCTCCCTGTCGCCGCCAGGTTGTGAGGTGCTCTTCTTTAATTTAATCCACCTTTTCCCCTTTACCAGCCCTTCACTCATTAACCCTGACCCTGTGCCTCGCCTCTGGACGCTTTGTCGTGATCCCTTCTTCCTTACGCAAGCAATTTAGTCCCTCATTGTACTGGTGAATTATCACCAAGCCGCTCATTAAAGTTACTTGAATTGGGGTTACTCTCCTTGTTGGGATTGTCGACTTGCCACGTTCGTTTATTTCACCGCTTGCAACTGTACGCATATTTGCTCTAGCCCAGCTCAGGTTCGACGGGTCCGAGCACATTCCAACTCGTCCTCCCTTGCGCCCTCGACGGCGTTTTGCTAGACACTGAAAAGCGCGATCCTCTGTTTCAATCCTAGCCGCACACGACGACGACGTAAACTCGTTCAAAATGCGATACACTTCCGCTGTTCTCCTCGGCGGTGCCGCTTCGGTGGTCTCCGCCGGTGCCTTTTGCTCTGACTCGGTGCAAGATCTCGTCGGCAACTTCTTCTGCCAAGGCGGCGTGAAGCAGATCAAATATGATGGGTTGGATATCCCCGGCAAATACCGCGCCGTCGCGAGTATGGACAGCACGGGAACTTGCACGTACGAAGACAAGGACTACTCAGGTCCCATCGCTCCCTACGATGAGGGTGTAAGTCTGCGACCTAGTTCTAACCTTTTGGGCCTTCGCTAAACCTTCCAACAGCTCTCACTGCACTTCCGTGGACCTCTGCACCTGAACAACGTCGCCGTCTACACTCCCGGGAAGAGCAGCAAGCGTGATGCGCCCAAGGTCGCGCACTCCAAGCGTCACGGCCACCAGCACCTGCACAAGAAACATCACCAGCAGAAGGAAGAGCGAGCTATCGGTGATATGGTCGTTGCGACAATTGAGGGCCAGGTCGTATCTTGGGCTAACAACTATGCCGGTCCGACCGCCGACCCCGTGGCTGATGCGGCTCCTGCGGCCACCACTGCCTCGGCAGCCTCTACCGCTGCTACGAAGTCTACGAGCACGCCTTCTACAGGAAACACGGACAGCACTCCCATTACTGGTGATTTCGTGCGATCTGCCTACTATTGCGCCGCCGATGGCGCCGCTGATGGTCTGGTCTTCTTGGCCAATGTCGGGAGCCCCGGTGTTTCTGGTACCTGGGACACGTGAGTTTTGTCTTCAGACAAAAATCATTAAATATGTCGATTACTGACGCTATATACCACAGTGTCTGGGGCTCCAGTCTTGCCTACGTGGACGAGGAGGGTTCCAGCGCCGCGGCCTCCCCCACCGTTTTGAAGGACAAGCTGCTCGACGATACCCAGGAGATTGCCATTTTCTCCGATTCCCCGTGCGATGCTTCTTGCGGTGCTACCCGTCCCGACTCCGTTGCTTACAGTACGTTGAAATCCAATATGCCGGTAGTAATGCACAAATATCTAACCAAACTACAGAGGGATTTGAGGGTGCTTCCAAGGTCTTCGTCGTCGAATTCAGCATGCCTGACAGCGGCAAATCCGGTGCTGGTCTCAACATGCCCGCCTACTGGCTGCTCAATGCTGCCATTCCCCGAACCGCCCAATACGCCTCTTGCAGCTGCTGGAAGGGTGACAACGAAAGCCCCCTCCAAGGTGGCTGCGGTGAGCTTGATGTCGTCGAAATCCTCACCTCTGGTGACACCCGTGCCAAGTCCACCTTCCACTTCGCCAACGGTGTCGGTGACTCTCACTACATTGACCGCCCCGTTGATGGCCCCATCAAGGTCGCAGTCGTTATGGATGCCGCCTCTTCCACTGTTTCTATCAAGGTCCTTGACGACTTTGACTTCGGCACCAGCCTCACGTCTGAGCAGGTCCAGGCTATGGTTAACGATGAGTCGGATGTCAGTCTTTTCAGCTTGATGTCATTCGTCCTGTAAAGGAAGGCGGAAGAATAGATAAAGAGGAAGAGGTCATGGGACCTAGCATCATATATTCTTATCTCACTGCACATACGGGTCTGTGAATAATGTTCGTCTTGAGAGCTGGGGGCTTTGGTAGTTCTTGGATTGAAAACAGATTTGAGTGGCATGTGGTGGATTTTCTGTTGTTGGATTTTTACGATTATAGCAGGCGCTTAGGTGAATGAAACGTGCAATTTGTTGTCTTGTCTTGTTTATCTACTTGATGGTGATCTGGAATTGGTGTATCTTGTTTGAATGCTTGCTTCGGTTTACATTGCTTCCTACATCATGGTTATTGCAGGTGTCTCTAGAATAACCTCGCCGGCTTCAAATCCCCGAATGAAATTCGGTGCACTGTAGGTCTTGCCCAGACTAGGACTGCGTGCCTATGAATAGATGGTGCCTATAAGCGGAAACATAGACCTACAGGTGAGTTTCAAGACTCAAATCACCGGTGTACGGACAGCGATACGGTTAGGTGAAGGGCCTCGGGCCAATTACTGGGTCGCTTGCAAACGACAGGCAAGTTGATGACAACGTGAAGAACCGCTGCTAACTAGCGTTACCATAGTAAAAGCCGAGTTTCATACGTGCTGTCTTATATGCAAGACGTATACTAAGCGATATTAAGTCAATTGCATGTAAGTCTCGGCTGGCTTGATACTATTTGGTACCTAATAGCTCGAGAGCCAATAGGGCGTGTCCTTCTCTCATAATGGACGTACACTCAGCATCATCTGATACCTCACTAACTAGAGTTATGCAGTCTTGTTCACAAGATACCACCCTCAACTTATTAACCGGTTACTCCGCTGGTTGGTAAGAGAAGGAAGACCACATCCAAAGTATCTGGGCAGGTTTAAATGAATAGGTAGATATAAACCCGAAAACTTATACAGAGGACAAATCCAACACAACCCGTCCCATGATTTTCCCCTGTCCCATCTCCTCGAAGACAGACTGCAGCTCACCCATGCCGACGGTGCGAACAGGCATCTTGATGACTCCGCGTCTTGCCATCTCTAGCGTGTCAATAGCCTCACGACGGTTCCCGACCGCCGACCCCAAGATCTTGTACTGGCCCGCGACCAGGAACGACGGGAATGCAGTCGCGATGGGCACCTGCTCGCCCTCGGGCATTCCCACGCAGACCAAGGAGCCGCCGTACCGGAGCATCGACAAGGCTTGCGCATATGCCCTGTTGTTAGCCGTGCAGACGACCACGGCGGCGGCGCCGATGTCCGTGAGCCTCTTGACCTCCTTGCCGATGCCTGTGTCGTCGAACGCCGTCACGTCGACGAAGTGCTCGGCCCCGGCCTCCAGGACGCCTTCTCTCTTGCTCGGCATGTCGATGCCGATGACGCGGAACCCCATCCCCGCTGTCGCGATACTCGTCGCTACCGTGCCGAGACCGCCGCCCGCGCCGGAGATCACGACCCACTGGCCCGGGCTCGCGCCGCACTTCCGCAGCGCCGCGTACGTCGTCACGCCTGCGCAGAGCATAGGGGCGGCGAGCTCTCCTGGGAGAGACTCGGGGATGGGCGTTACATAGCTGGAGAGCCGGGGTTACTTACGTATCATATTGGATTGTGTTTTCCTCGGAAGAACCGAGCCGAGCAGAGCAGAGGGTGTGAAGCGCGGCGAAGACTTACTTTGCGGGTCCGAGAACGTATTGTTGAAATGTACCCGGTGTGTAGTACCCGCTAATCTTCTGCTTGAAGCAGAGGCCCTCCAGGCCTTCGGTACACGGTGCTGACAGGGGGGAAGGACGGATCAGCTCAGCGTTTCCATTTCCTGGCGCAGCGGAGAAGCACGGAAAACATACGGCAGGCTAAACACGCTGATGAGATCCATTTGATGCCGACGCGATCGCCGACTTTGAAGCCCGCCGTTTCGGAGCCGTCGCCTAGCTTCACTATATGGCCGAGACCTTCGTGTCCTCCTACCTGGCCTGGTTGCGTCTCGAACGGGAGGTGTTTCCACTACAGGCGGGTTTGTCCTAGTCAGCTTCGTCCATGTGTGCCGTGGTATGGTCTATAGTGCGTACACTGTTCATCACTTTTGGCGTGGTGGGTTAGCTTGAAGTTCGGGTGATAACGACCCGTGATTACCGGACTAGAGCAGCTTACTTATTCCGTAGTCAGAGTGACAGATTCCCGAGTGTGTCAGCTTCACCAACACCTCACCTGGCCCGGGTTCTGGCGTCGGGACATCCTGAACGGCGACGGAGCACGAGCCAGGCTTATCATAAACGCATGCCTTGTGCGTCTTGGGTATGTCGACTTCAACGTCGGTGGTCGACATGGTGGTCGACTATCAGATTATTGGCACGATGAAGATACGATAGTAATAGTCCACAATTTGTACACTGCTCATGAATCCCATAGAACTGCGAAGTGTAATAGTTCTAGTTAGATCTGCCGACACAAAATTGTCTATATAGATTGTACGTATATATTATCGCAAAAGCAAAGCTGGTTTTGCGTCCCATCCGATATGAAGCTAGATCGTGCACAATGATAGGTACCCCTCACCTTGGCTTCGTGCTATCCTCGCCAAAAACCCGGAATGTGGGAAAAGGTGTGCGCCACCAGTTGTTCCTTTCCGGTTCGAATAAGTGCCAGTAGGACGTGTAAACCGGATAGTGAGTTGTTGAATAAGAGCTTAGCTTTCCCCGCAAACCTGGGCTCCCCGGAAAGCTATCGCAAGTGGCAAGTGATCGAATAGCCTATTCGATCGACTTGTCTTCCCCGCATTACGCACATGGTGACGGGTATACCATCGACGGGATGAGGTGGGGGATCGGACAGGGGATCGGACTTAGTAATGGCCAGGACGTTATGTATCTCTGACGGAGTTTGAGACATGCGCTGAACCCGAATTAAAACGCGGTAACTTCGGAATTGGAGAAGACGCAACATCGAAGATTGGGGGCTGTTCTGGTGTCTATCTCAACACCAACCTCGGGGCCGTATAGTTTAACCTGAATCTGATCAGTACAGCTTGTGGCGTCTCGTACTGCTGAATACGGGGAACGGTGGATGTTATTGATTACTTCCCGAAATACGAATCCCGGTCAGCCCGCAGCATAAGCCGAGGCACATAGCTTCACGAACTTTAGAAATAGTCCATTATGAGATTACACAACCCGCTCAGATCCAGACATAGTCCTTCATCTAACTGGCTCTGTATGCCGCAAATGTCATCGGATTCATCTGGTCTCATGTCGAAACCCATTCTGTAAAGAGTAAATTCTGTATATATACCAGTATAAGCAAGACTCAAAACCCATTCTACCCTCGGCGTCGAAATAGTCATGGTCGATCATATCCTGCGAACGTCGCCGGGTTCCGATGCGTTTGGTAAGAAATTCCTTGATCACAACGCCATGCTATGCTGTCTTTCAAAGGCCAAATGCTGCTGGAAAAGGATACGTGAACTTGTCTAGTTCAGCGACGGCGCAACTGATCGATAAGTTGCCAAAGTCGACTTTCCGCTCTCGGCACCCGGGGATCCGAATATCGTAACGCCGACCCCTTCATCTCCAGAGCGTCGTCGACACTCATAGCGACGACGACATTATTAAGACACACGCCATAACTACAGCATTCCTCGGGTGCTAGCCTGTTTGCTATGATCTCGTCCACTTTATGCTGGGTAATGTTAGCTTTTTAGTCAAGGTAGAGCAGTAAATTAGACATACGTCTGGGCAGCGCATAGGCGAAGTATGACCTTGTTCCGTTAAGAATATAATAATGGTAAAGACCGATATCAAGAAGTTGAACTGCATTGGTGATTTTTTTGGTCTGACGCTCGAGCGTGTTGCTGGTTATATCTTGCTTTTGCAGCTTTTGGTTCGATTGGCAATGAAGCGAAACTGATTCGTGCAAATGCTACTCTAGAACGCTGGGAAGCTGAAAGATATATGAAATTGGACGAGACGAAACGATTGGATTCCGACAATTTCCATCTAGGAGGTCGTATCGTGAATATATCTAAGCCGCCTATAATGAGAGAACCACCTTGCAATGTGTGAGCGCCACACATAATTACGAGCCCTACCTGCTGACATGGTGAGATTCGTTGACCTATGAAACGGCTAGGAAGACTTCGAGCTAACCCACAGAGGCTATGAATCTCTGACGATGGTAAACTGTCGCATCAGAATTCGGGCAGTGTCGGCAGTAGTATCCAGGTTTGGCTGCAACATCAGTAGTATCGGTGAAGACGAAGAAAATCGATTTGAGGCTCCTCTCGTATCGCAATCGCCCTTGTCCTTTTCCCTACTAGCATAATAATAACTAGCGAACTAGGGTCTCGTATAGAATTCGTTGGGCGATGCGTGCCAACACACCCATGGTGAAGCTAGTAGCCAAGCTTCTATGGAGGAGAGCTAATAGGCATTCCATTCCGTACTCTCGGATGTTGCGGCGCTCAAGCATCGTCGAAGTGAAATGTCAAGCATAGCGATTGACATGACTAAATCGGACTGCCGACAAGATATAAAACGACATGAAAATCTGGACCCATACCTCCGGGGGCAAGAGGATCCATAGGCTGTCATCGGATAGGGCATTTGATTGTGCATCAGCTGAGAAAGGAGAAGCTAGTTTTGGATTCCACTCCGGGTCGGTTTTCATGCAACAGCAATTGTAAAGATCCTGGGCCGATGCCTTACGCAAGATCTCGGTTTGCGGGGCGGTGCTCGAGGCACGAGCGGACATGTTACGAGCTGCTAGATCTTTGGCGGCACAATATAAGTCCTAACCTAGGCCTTTCCACACTATTGGCTTTGAATACATGATTTTATCACGTTGGTGGATCTGCCTACTATCCTGACGCCGGGCTGTCAATTCCAGCTGGGTTTTGTGTCTATGCCATCTCCAACTACCGCGCCTAGGAGTTCTGATGTGAGGCAGACAACAACAAACATGAAATAGCGATATTGAGTAACGGCGTGGCAGCTTCAATCCTTAGAATTGAGAAAATCATGCTCTTCATATATATTGTAATTGAAAATTGCATTGATATCCACAGGTCGGGCGTAGTCACCCTCAGGAGAGACCTTTTTTTTTTGTGTTGGTGTTCCCTGTGTTCTTGGCATCCGTCATGACCATGGCTTGCGAATCACTAAAATAATCTAACGCATATATTTATCTACCAACCTCTATCTATCGTTTCCTGTCTCAGCACCTGAGGTTTTCTTTTTTAACCTATTAGTTACCTCGAGGGACCCCTATAGGCCGGCGATCGAGAGGAATGGTGTACCCTAGATAGCTCCGGCGAAGCGTGTAAATAGTGCAAAGGAAGTACTGCCGCATCCCCCGCCTGTATATAGGTTGAGTGTGGCCAACAAGCACCGTAAGAATGCTGGTACGTAGAGATTTGCGAAGTCTGGGGCTAGGTTAGAGTTTGTTCTGAGTGAACGTTGAACTTCAGGCTAGCGGCACATATCTCATGACCTACAACACCTTCTCTGCTCTCTATGCTCTCTATGTGTAATCTCTTCACATACCACAAGTCCAATAATTTTTGCGCAGCTATCAATAACGGCATACTGAGGGGGATACCCGTGCACCGTATCCAGCCAGTCTGTAACCGGCGAACGGGAAAAGCTTGCCAATGACCATCACACCTGGTTGGACCTCAGCGGCGTGTTTTATCTGGATACATACCACGTGTGCAAGCGGGGGATGTGAACTAAACGTTACCTACGAGTGCTCTCTCATTCGTGCGTGACTCTACAATTCTGCAAGGCTAAGCCGACCGGGCAATTTAATCAGTGTTACGTACCTGTGGTGCAGGCTGACTACTTTATAGGGACTGTATTACAATACCAGTTGACTGACCGGAATATCTCTTCCAACTACAATGGATTTGGCGTTACCGCCTTTCCGGACTCCGAGGTGAATCAAGCGGTCGTCTGAGCACGGCATGTCACTGTGCGATTTCAATTCGACTGCCTCCCTCTTTCGTTTGATACATTTTATGAGAGCGGGCTCAAGAGGGGGGGCAGAACTCCGCCAAGGCGCTCAAGTTCTTGTTTGTCTTTTGTCTACTCTCCGCGTTCCCGACGGGCACAGAGTGGCAAACATCCATCACCTTCCAAACGAGGAGCTTCATAACACGAATGGGGGGTTTTTGTCGTTTCTATAGGTAACTGACCCGTACCTCCAACCACGCGTGAAGCATAGAGTGAGTTGTCCTGCGCGTGCCCGCCGCAAAAGGCCACAGCAGGGGTTTCAGATCCAGATATTGTGTACACGTGGAGACTCCCGAGACACGACAGCATGTTGGCATACGGTTGACTACCACTCCGGCTACAACTCGAGTATGAGCGTCAGAGGATCACAAAATGGGGGTCGAGTTTCGCGTTGTTGATACGGAATACAGGGTCTCGATACCTGCTATGAGCACCACTAGTAAGTATATTCAGACTGATGGATTGAATGGTTTGATACCTCGACGCTCACATAAGTCCCACATTGTTCTTCTTACGCCAGTGTCAGCTAGGTAGCTCACAGATACACAAAGCTCAAAGTCTCGGACCTGGAAGTTTACGTCGGATACCGGAAGCCAAGACGGGTCTTCAAGACAAGACATAGTCTGACAGGGGCGCCACCAAGAGATCTACCTAGTGGGGAGCACCCTTATCTGCTACTCAGGGCGCTACCTACTCTCTCCAGATGGAGAATCGCAGGCGGGCGATCCCGATTCGTTGCGCCTTTGCGGAGTCGAGCGAACTCATCCCGCACATCTTCCGTCAGGGCATATCCAGACATCGACCTTTTTGAAATGCCAATTCCTATTGTTAATCGTTCTACATTCCGCCAAATCCCTATCATTTGTTTCCCTTTTACGATACAGGGGTCTTATCAATCCTCGATGAAGAAGGTGGTGCAACATTAGTGTTCAGCTCCCAATTTTGACCTTCAACCATGGATAATGAAGCCATCCTGGGTAAGTATTTAGCCCATTTTCGTGTGCGCGAAGTGTCTTTTTCATGGAATAAATGTAGAAGTGTGCTAGGCTAATACCGTCCTTTGACTAACCTTCGCTATAACAGATAGCTATCTTCATCTAATTGTGCATTGTCCTGACTAGAAAACAGCGGTTCTAAATCCGTAGATGGCTATTGGGTTCGAGGACAACATAATCCATTGCCTAATTTTCAGCTGCCGGAAATAAACAAGTTCGCTGCAGTTTCCGGTGCGAGGATAGTCTTTGTGTTCTCTACTTGGGTACACAAGGAGCTGATCCTAGGCACGTGTAGCCGGGGACATGCTCATGCCGCTATACCTTGCGAGTTCTACGGGACAGACCATGGGGTCCACTATGCTAGGAAGACAAGGCGTGGGTTCATATTGTCATCCCCGTCATTGTGCCTCCTTATCTTGGAGCCTGGGCCAATGATCACCGTGGGTATATCGTGGAGGTGGTAGACTGCCTGCATGCTCGCGCGCGAACTTACCCACCATCACGGATAACTCAACCACATCGGCAATCATGGCTACTCTGACTTATCTTATATCGCGGCTTCTCCCACTCTTAATGATGCTAGGTAGTCGGCCTCTTCCGTCTCTTCTTGAGCTTCAACTTCCGCGGTTTTGACTTCGGCGCTACCCTACACCCCATAGGTTGGATGCTTGGCCTGAGATACTTAACAGGGCACGATTCGCGTAAACTTTGAGAGTCTCGACACAATCTTTTGACATTGCTGACGGCTTACATCTGAAGGCACAGCTCGAGTGAGACTCACTGGGTGCTCCGCTCTTGCCGAACATACCCCCTCCTAATTGCAGACATGGCGTCTATGGGAATGATACACGACGAGAAGGCGAAACGGTGGGATTCCGCTGGTACGGATATTGAGACCGGACAAGTTATTAACGATGTCGATGCTGTACATCATCACACCCCCAAGGAGGACAAGTCGCTCTATGCCAGGCTTCAGGCCTTTGTGGGCAAGTACGGCGTTGAACAACGAGGCATAGAGAGAGTCCCAAGTGGCGAAAGGACTGACTCTAGCCTGAGCCAGGTAGGAACCTTGGTACGGATTCTATAGTGCCCCTATTGATATAATTCCATTTTAACTGATATACAGTGGCTATCTGCGAATATGGTCGTCTCTTCTTTCGCCATAGGCGCTCTCGCCATCCCGGTGTTTAACCTTGGCTATGTTGACAGCGCGCTCACAATTATCTTCATCAACATTCTCGGCATCATGCCAGTTTGCTTCTTCTCGACCTTTGGTCCCAGGTTCGGATTGCGACAGATGGTACTCTCGCGTTTCTACTTTGGCTACTACGGAGTTAAGCTAGGTGAGACATTCCAACCAACATTTCGGTCAGCAACGTAAAGTGCATTATACCGACGAGACACTCACTAACTCAATTTCCTGCAGTGGCTTGTTTCAATATTCTGGCATGCGTAGGCTGGTCGGCCGTGAATGTCATTGTCGGCGCACAGCTTATCCACGCAATCAACCACGATGTGCCAGGCTATGCTGGGATTCTCGTGATTGCCTTCTCGACACTATTAATATGTGCTTTCGGCTATAAACTCGTTCATATATATGAGCGCTGGTCATGGATACCAAGTTTTATTATATTTCTCATTGTGCTTGGAACTTTCGCGAAGTCCGGCAATTTCGACGCCAGGCTTCCGTCAGCCACCGGCCCAGCAGAAGCTGGTGCTGTGCTTTCGTTTTCAGCTTCCGTCTTCGGCTTTGCGACGGGCTGGACGACCTATGCGGCTGATTACACCGTGTATCAGCCAGCAGACAGGCCGCGCACCTCTGTCTTCTTCTGGACATTCGCGGGGCTGCTATTCCCTCTTGTCTTCACCGAGCTCCTAGGGGCTGCAATCGCGACGGCAATAACCTCACATCCGGCCTACGGCGACGCATACTCCGCATCTGGCGTTGGTGGACTGTTGGCGCAGGTCCTCGTGCCAACTCTCGGTCGTTTTGGAGAGTTTTGCATCGTGGTACTCGCGCTTTCTATCATCGCAAATAATTGCCCCAACATCTACTCCGTGTCATTGTCTCTCCAGCTCTTGGCACATACCACGGAGCGTGTGCCTCGCTTCATCTGGACAGGGGTCGGCACAGCTGCTTACATTGCGATCGCAATACCGGGGTATGATCATTTTGAAGCAGCGCTTGAGAATTTCCTATTGCTTATCGGGTATTGGCTCGCTATATATGAAGGCGTCTCTCTTATAGAGCACTTTATATTCCGTCGCGGGTTCAAGGGGTATCGGGCTGAGGATTATGCAACTCCGAGAAGGCTACCACCTGGCTTTGCGGCAATCTCGGCTTTTGGTGCCGGTGTAGCTGGTGCTGTGCTTGGGACGGCGCAGGTTTGGTTCACTGGCCCTATTGGCCGACTCTGTGGTGCTGAGTTTGGTGGAGATGTTGGCTTTGAGTTGGCGTTTTCTTTCACTGCGGTTACTTATTTAGGCTTACGGAGCTTGGAGACGTGGTACTTTAGCAGATAGACTGAAACAGTCATGCATGAAAACAATAGAATGGTTGACTGTAAGGTAATGACTGATGGGGACTGACACTACGAGGGCGGCAAACCATGAGCAAAAGTGATCTATATAGGATTGCCTATATCCATACCATGTGCGTTAAGCAAAGCCAAAAAGAAATACTAATGAGTTAATCATAATACTAGCCATAAAGCCGCCCATCTATGACCCCGAAAGTGGTATCGGACGAAATTCTTGATGGCCTAGATCAAGAATAGATTATTGGATGGTTGTAAAGACTGACTTGCTCCGCTTCACAACGCTCTTTGCCAACTCAATCAACGAGGGGCTCCCTAACAAGTTGAAGATGCTCATCTCAATGCGAGCATTCGGGACGAGCCAATTGCGCAGCTCGACAGCAACCAACGAGTCCACTCCGTACTCGCTCAACGGGAGGCCGGGATTGATGTCGCTTTCTTGAAGTACGAACATGTCGGAAACCTTGGCCACAACAGCTTGCTGAACAGCCGCAGTGGCTTCCTCAGCCGTCTTAGCTTGTGCGATCCGTTCGCTCCTTTGCTCGACCCTGTAGTACGACCACCGGCTCCTCCTACGCCGGATTGTCCTGCTGTCTATCTGAGAAGGGCGAAACGAGGGTCAGAATTTATGTCCCTAAGACCTGAAGCTACCTGGGATGTGCGAACAGAGCGACGGAGTTTCCTGATGCTGTGCTCAACTAGACCTATGACCTTAGTCTCGCTAAGGGGAAGATGGCCAGTCTTCAGTAACTGATCTTCGACGCCGGCTGTTTCCGCCACGAATCCAACTGACTGGACAATACCTAAGTCAGTAGTCTTTAGTATCTTGATCATTGCCTCCAACAGAGTCTTGGCAGACTGATCCGTGTGACAATGCCCGCCTAAAACTAGCGATTAGTATTCACGAAAACAAGCCTAGTCAGTATTGAACACCAGAAAATTAGTTGAATTTAAATAATAGATCGGCTTGTCGGACGGAGATAGCTTCATACGTACCAAGCCCAATAGTTACCATAAATTAGCACCCCTACAAGTGGTAACCGCCGGATAGTAGCCTCGTATTAAGCTGCGAGCTGTAGCTTTCTTGGCGATCCATGTTCAATTGGTTATCATAACAGTGGACGGCTCGTAGAGCTAGCACAATATTCTGTCGCCCGGTACCTAAGTACTACCTATTCCTATGCATATAAGCTGAGTGGCGCTGATCGGTGATATAACCCTTCCATTCATGTATAATAGGTCGACTCAATAGGGAAATCTCCGCAGCACCCCGTATGCGTATAGCATACTTGTAGTTGTGTCCTCCCGTCTCAGCTCCCAAACCCCAAGTTTCCTTGTGACATCCACCAACATAAAATCCAATCCCAAACTGTCAGGAAGCCTGTGCTTGTGGTAGGCAATAGACATTTTTTATTGCGCGAAGGCCGCTAAAACATCTTCGTGGGACTAACCTGGCTATAAACAATGTATCTGTCAGCACTCTGGACTGGGGGGTTATGGCCATACTTGGTAATTTTGTTTACTGCTGCCGTAAGTTTCCGATAGCAACAGTTGGTTCATTAGGCAATCACTAACAGCTTTAGTCTCTGATCCGAATAGTAGGAAATGTTATATACAATCTCTTCTATCATCCGCTAGCTCATTTGCCTGGACCAAAACTCGCTGCCATTAGCAATGTAAGACAACATATGATCTTTTGTGTTACCCTCGTTTACAGCATTTCCATGACAGTTACCATATAGCTACTGGTTTTTAGGCGGTCGCCAGCCGTTTAAGATACACGATTTGCATCTTAAATATGGTGCGTGTTTCTCAACACCCACGAGATTGAGGCAGTCAAGTCACTTGGTATCTTCGCAGCTTCTTACTATATGACAGGCCCCGTAGTGCGAGTAGCCCCGAACGAAGTCTCTTTTAATACTGCAGGTTCTTGGAAGGACATCTACACAAGCCGGCAGACACAGAAAACTTTCATTAAGAGCGACTTCTACGATGGAGGAAGTTTTGCAAGTCGTGGAGTCCATTCGATTGTCACCGAACGTCAACCAGAAGTCCACGCCGAGATGAGGCATTACCTTTCGTCTGCATTTTCAGACCGCGCATTAAACGAGCAGGAGGATCTGATTTCGCAGAGTATAGACAAGTTCGTCGACATGCTGCCCAAGCGGCCGGATGACTGGAACCTGACGAAGGGTTACGAGATGCTCACCTTCGATATCATTGGCGACTTGGCATTTGGGGAGTCTTTTGGCGCGATTGAGAGCCGTAAGTATCTCCGGAGTTACTAGCCACCTTGTTACTAATACAGGGTCGGAACGTAGCTAAGCCACATCCCTGGATCTCAATTATACTTGGAGCGCTCAAGCAAGGAGCTCTAGTAGATGTATTGAAGCGATTTCCCACTGTTGGCAAAATTCTCACAATTCTCTTACACTATCAAATCAAGAAACTGACAGCCGACACTGGATCGGTTGAAGAGATGGCAATAGACCTTGTTGAGCGGTTAGTATCACTTGACTTTATAAAACTGATATCCTTGACATCGTTCTTCAGTTTACCACTATATGTCGATACTAAATATACTCTAGACGCATCGAACGCGATTCTCAGCGCAAGGATTTCTTGACGCGGCTTCTCGAAGACCGTGTTGAGAAGGGCATTTCTGCCTTACAGCTAGCGGCCCATGCTTCTGACTTTGTCATAGCTGGAAGCGAAACTACAGCTACGGCGCTTGCGACAGCGACGTACTACTTGCTCCGCAATCCCGAAATCATGGAGAAGATGCAGCAAGAAGTTCGATCGAGCTTTAATAGCTACGACGAGATCAACGGTAAATCCACTCAGCGTCTTCGGTACTTGAAGGCAGTTATGCTGGAAGCCATGAGAATATATCCACCATTGCCGTTAGCTCCCCCTCGAGTCGTCCCCTCACCGGGCGAGTCGGTTGATGGCCACTACCTTCCAGGAGGGGTATGTATCTCACCGAGCAAGGCCTATTATGTGACTAACGTATTACAGACTATCGTTTATACGAGCCCCTACGCCGCTAGTATGGACCCGGCTAACTTCCAAAACCCAACGCGCTTCACGCCGGAAAGGTGGCTTGGGGAGAAAACGCGGGACATCCTCGACGCGGCACAGCCGTTTTCTCTTGGAAGCAGAGGATGTATGGGGAAAAGGTAAGTCGATTTTCTTAATTGCATATCGTCCTATGTTGAACTATGCTCACGCATGCCAGCCTCGGACTGTTGGAATTGCGGTTAATCATGTCTAAAATCGTCTGGAAGTATGATTTGGAACTCCTTGATACGTCTATTAATTGGCACGGAGACTCTGAAATGCAGACACTATGGCAAAAGCCGAAGATGAGAGTCAAAGTCCGGGATAGGATCATGAATGTTGAGTGAAGATAGGCAACACCCATAGTTGGCAGCATCTAAAATCAGCGTGGGAACATAGAACACCTAGCTAGATTATTCTATTAAGAGATGTACGCGGCTCAAACGCAGCTTGAACTCACAACACTATACCGCTCCTATAATTCTGAATGCTGAATACTTAAGGAGCAGGAACTCTAGTTGTGGCATCCCCTGAGTCATCTTCGTTATTGATGCTAAACACTATAGTAATATCTTTAATCGGTGCAGTGTTGGCTTTTAACTCGTACCAGAGACTTCCTAAATAGTCAACGTCCCGTTGAATTGGGGATAAAATGAAGTGTGAACGCCGTTGCCGTGTGTAGCCATTGGCCAAGAAATCTCGGCGACCAGCATAAGTAGGACACGATAATGGTGGCGTTGACGATCAACGAAGAATAAATCCCATCATTGGAGGGCAAAGTCACTCTGATAACAGGTTTGTTTAAACTACGTAATCGAGTTGAGCACTTCATTCACCATGCACGTAGGCGGCTCCTCCGGGATTGGGTTGTCAACGACTTCAGTTTTAGCTAGAAAGGGGGCCGAAGTGCACGTTCTAGATGTTAACGAAGCGTCCGATCCTTTGCCCCCCAGTAAAATTCACTTCCACAAACGCGACATGGGAGCAACTTCGCGATATATTCGACAAGATCCCTCGGATTGACTTCGCGTTCGCCAATGCCGGAGTATCTGAAGAGATCGACTACTTCGCTGACGCCTCTGACGATGATGGTATATTACAGGAGCCGGCCTGCGCTGTTCTCGACATCAACTTCAGGGCAGTAGTGAATTTTGTCAAGCTGGCTTGGGCGTCAATGCGCAAGAACAAGATCCCGGGAAGCATAGTCATCACGACCAGCGCAACGGCATACGCGCCCGAACAATCGTTGCCTGCATTCTTGCCTTGGTCCATTCCGCCGCCGCACACCAGCGCAGACGCGGGGAAGTATATGGAAAGGAGGTGGAGGTTGAGGTTTAGACCAAGGAAAGATGGAACGGGCGAGTAATAGTAACACTTGGAGAAGGCTGTGACTCGACTGCAACAAGCTGTGACGGACTTTCGCCCGGTAGGGAAAATTTTCCGAAAGGCGGGAGAGTGACTGAGCATTTCACCTAAAGTGCCTAGGTTCTGGGACGCAGGGCGACCAGGGACCAGAAAACAGGACACAAGCACGCAAGAAAGAAACATGTGTTAGGGTTAGCCACTCTGCTTTATTTCTTATGTCTTTAGGTATTTCTGCATGTCAACTTAAGAGGTATTCTTTCCTCGTAAAACTATATTGCCATAACAGTGTCAACTTTTTTTGTGGCTGCAATGCTATGTAAGTCTCTCAAGCTAGTACCACTGTGAGTTTCTAGCAGGGTAACCGCAAATATTCGGCTCAAAATAATAAACGGTAAATTTGCCGCTCAATATAGCGAGCGGCTTATATTTAGAACGTTTAAAGCGTAAGCCGCTCATTGACCTAAGCTGTAAATTCACCGCTCCGTATAGGAGCGCTGATGGATAGTATTGTTGACGTAGGTCAACAGGACGAGTCAAATCAGGACACTTCAAACGACTCAGAGGACGCTTCAGCAAAGTTCTTGTCTTATGGCGAGCAAAAGCTGTTTGAAATCGTAGCCATGGGGCATGCTTCTCCAGGCGGCAACGGCATGCCTGCTGCGGTTGACTAGAATGGAATACTGATACTTCTGTCTGGGCTTAGTGGCCCTTCCAATAAATTTTCGAGACATCGCTAATCAGGTTTCATTCCCGAACAGATGATAATTAGTGGCCAGGGATTACTCTCTGTCTTGATAACCTTGCTCGACCGTGCATTGGACCAAGTGCGTGTCGGGGGTTCATATTGTGGGAAATGTGCCCGTACGATGCAGTCATCGACTTTGACACCGCGCGCCTAGCACCGGCATTTGGCTCCGTTTCGGAATCAGAAAGGTTACCATCCAGCCTGCGACTCGATAATCGCTGTCTCTTGTCGAGCAACGCTGGAGGTCATGATGCAAGAACCATGGACCTGTCCAGCCAAGTACGACATCGTACGCACGAGAACAACCGAGATACAACAGCAGAAACGATCTGGGTCAGACCTGGTGGTATTGAATACCGAGTTCTCGCCTGCGTCCTTACAGCTATGGGAGTTTGCGATTGTGGAGAAGGTATCAGGCATTGGAACTGCCTGATCGATACCTGCATCAAACATGAAAATGGCTTGAATCACGACTCTCTTACTCGTGTATTGCACACTGCGAGCGAAAACAAGGCCAGCACGGTTTACAACTCACCTCGGCGGACGACTGCGTTGACAGCAGATGAAATTGCTGGAAACCTGTCGCAGCTGTCACTCCGGACACAATGTTCATAGTTTGGCATTACGGTAAAGCCGATCTACAAGCTTTGAGGGACATTTTGGAAGGAAAGGGGCATACCGGGATTCTGCCGAAAAACAAGAACTGCATCTCTTTATTGAATCTCTTTATTGAAGTCCTTCCACGACAATCTCATGGTGGCCCCACGCGGCCTTGAGGCCTTTCCACTGAGACTTGAATTGCTCTTTCCGATCTTCTTCCCGCGCCATGATTTGATTGGGTTGAACCACCGAGCTTTGGAAGACGCCTTGCAAACGAGACTTTTAGCTCTGGCCTTCGACGAGCTATGCAAGTCGAGAGAGGAACGAAACGAGAACTGGCGGCCTGAACATCTTGCTCCAGTCACACAGACATCTATCATGGACTTTTACCAGCGCGAGAAAGATTTACCCTTGGATCCGCATCTTTCCCAGTTGGATACATGAGAGCACTAGATAGTGAAGCGAAGGCTATGGGGCTCATTGGCAGGAAGGGTTTGTCCCAAGGTGACAAGATTCATCACCCACATGTCGAATAGCCTGCGCCAGCCCTGTCTGTACCTTGGACAATCTGCAAGATGCCAATTTTTTGGTCCACTGAAAGTCAACGTCCTTCTCGAAGAGAATGCCTAGGTGTAGAGTGCTTATGCTGTACCACTGCTAAGGCTGAGCCCTAGGATCCCTGTATAGAGCTAGTTTCTTCCCCCATTCTACAATTGATCCTCATGCTCCTACTTCCGTACCTTTTAGGTACTGCAACTCGGCATTATCTTCTCGAATGCCTCATGGCAGCAGTCTCTTAGGTGTGCGAGGATAATACGCCGCGAGGTGGACGCTTGGTAGTCCCAGAAACCAAGCAACTATGCGATCAAGACCAATGCCACCTCCACCATGCGGCGGCACACCGACCTGTTGAAACGTCGTCAGGTACTCCTTGATGCCTGCACTTTTCGGGTCGACACCCTTGGCGCGGATACGCCCCTCGAGTTCAGCCGGGTCATGAATTCGTTGACCGCCGGAGAGCACCTCCTGCCCACGGAGGAACATATCGAAGGCATTTGTAACACGAACACCATCTCCTACCGTAGCACCGGCATCGTCAAGCTTGGCATAAAATGGCCGCGCCGTCTCAGGGAACTTATCAATAACGTAAAAGTCCGTTTTATACTTGGCGCGGACGACTTGGCCAAGGGCTTTCTCTTGGGGGGTGCTCATATCTTCATCGTCCCGTGCATTTGAGAACTCTGGGGGTCCTTCCTCTCGTAAAAGCTTTTGTGCCTCGGCGAAGGTTAAGCGGACTTCTTTGCCTGGCTCGGGAAGGAGGAGCGGTTCCGAGGAGTACACAGATCGGACTATATCAATTTCGTCCGCACATCGCTCTGTATTGGCGACAAATCCGGTTAGAATATGTACACAAAGAAGTCTTTCTGAAAGAATCTCGGGAACTACTAGGTGGATGAATACTGACCTTGGATTCCACGGAAGATGGACAACAGCACACCCTCCAGTATGGAAAGAACTTCAGTGTAAGAATCCTTGATTTCCATCTCAACATCAAGCCCCGTAAACTCGGTCATGTGCCTCGGTGTGTTGGAGTTTTCGGCCCTGAAAACGGGGCCTATGCTGAACACACGCTCCCTGCCTCCTGCAATCTCGAATTGTTTGTAGAATTGGGGCGATTGGGCGAGAAAAGCCTCCTCGCCGAAATATGGGAGTCGAAAGACATTTCCGCCGCCCTCAGACGCTGCGCCGATAAGGCAGGGCGGTTCAAATTCCTTAAAACGGCGGGATTCGAGGTATGAGCGAAAGAGCCTCTTCACTTCGATGCGGATATCCTGTGCCGTGTTAATGAGTACCCAGATTATAGTCTATTACTAGCACCGACGTACTGCAATGGCCTGCTGAACAGGAGCGCGCTTGTGCATGGCAATGTTGTTGAGATGAGTGAGCAAGCTTGCGGCTGGCGTCGTATTCTCGGCATCGGCAGCGGCCTCAGCAACTTTCCCGGTGTTAACATCTCCCACTTGGGCACTCTCGTCGCTAAAATTGACGATGGGCTGGCTTGCGGTCCTTATGGTCATGCCAAGCGTGGCGGGAGCCGGCGCGAGCACGAAGCACTTTGTGATATGAAGCTCGAGTTCCGAGACTCGGCAGCTCTTGACGGGTTCGAGAGGTTGCTTCACCTTGGCTTCAACCGCTACGAAGCTCTCGGGGTTGATGCTGGCTACCCATTTAACCATCTGTCGACTGACAACGGGCTCCTCCTCAGAGGCCATAATGACGCCCTGGATGTCCCAATTGCCCCCCTTGCGGAGCTCAACAAAGCCCATCTTGGCACTCTGTACGCGAGACTTTTGAAGCCATGCACGCACGACGACCGTCTTTCCATTGTAGGTTTCGTCAAGGGAGCTTATTTCGACTTCTTCGGCGCCCTGATTGAAGGCCGAGGTCGTGGTCTGTCTGTTCCCATAGTTGTCTTTGGCGGGGTCGTCCTGGAGATTGGCGGCGGCGGCGGCGGCGAGTTCTGCAGCACGCTGGGCTTTCAAAGCCTCCTTCTTCGCCTTAGCCTCGGCCTTCTTCGCGCCCTTCTTTGACGTCGGAGCGCTCGACTCTTCCATGATGCTAGTGTTTGTCGTAATTGGTGACCGAAGGCAATACACAAAAAACAGTCATAGGGTTGAAGGGTTGAGGGGTGGAGGGGTAATGTGGGGCAGGGTCATTCTGCCACGAGCCCATCACTGGCAGAATTGCCTATTTAGGAAGGCGGTCAAACATTACACTTTGGCTCTGGCTGGAAAAGCACTTGCCAAACTGCTAACGGCCCGAAATACCGCTTGCCGAACCGCTGCTAACCCGTACCTTCCACATATCCTTCTTTATTTTTTCCACCACTTTAATAAGCTATTGGATACCTAATACGTAGATACCTAGCCCTAGGTTATACTTTTAAAGCTAAGCTTCTCTTTTGCCACCCATTCAGCCTTATAAGTAATCCTCGCAAAGTTTTTCGAACTTCGACAAATTTAGTAGCTTAAACCGTGTGCAATAAAATCTTTTCACACTATGGGCTAGGTATTCTTTGTAGAGTTGTTATTTTTAACTTATAATTTAACAATGATGTGTTTTATATTTTTAAACTCAGTATTTTACTCAGCAAAACATAGTTTGTGCGCCATTACCACTTGTAAGTAGGGGCACTTAACTGTTTATTGCTTAGTGGTAATGTAACTGTTTGATTTTTTTGATTTTTGTTAAAACGGGTTTTTTTGCAACCCTAATTCTCTGCGAGGATAGCAATATCGAGAGTTGCTACCTAAACTATCTAAAGGAGAAGAACTTCTAACCACCACCACCGAAGAAGTGAGTGCTGGATCGCTAGAGATTCCAACAAAAGGTTGAGAGTTTCTCTCCGTAAGAAGGCGCACCGCATGTCGGGCAAACCTGACGAATATATCTTAATCGCTAAAAGTGATCACGAAAAGTCAACAAGAATAGGAGATTGGCTAGAGGACGAACACAAGGAAAATCGTATATGGTATTACAGGCATAAGGAAGACTTGGATAATGAGAATTGACATGGTCTCTCAAGTCTCAGCTTCTACTTTGACAATAGAGTTACGACTGGAGAACCACCACTCCAAGGTTTCCCCGGGATGAAGGTGAAGCCATGATGATTCATCCCGTTCGGTCGGGATATGTACAGAGATATCCGCCACGTATAACAAATGCGCCTTTGTTCTTCGAGTACCAATATGCATATCCACACTATTATAAATCGATATATGCGTAAGAGTCTTCTCGAAGCGGAACTATCCTAAGCACGTTGCATAATCGCCGCTAGACTAAAGCAATAGCCCTATGACAGGCCAGTGGTCCAAAAACGTATCTCTCCCGTTGCGATTGGGTAAATGAAGGTTGCCATGACTCCGCGGTTATATGCCTCTAGCACATCAGGCAACCGAGCTGACAGTGTAGCACCTCGAGCTCCAGCCGCACCTGCAGCGATGATTGCCTCGGGGTCGATCCCCGAAATCATGCCTAGTGCTGCTCGAAGACTGCTGGAGAAGATATTCTGAGCAATAGAAACTCCAATGCTGGAACCTAGAGTCATAAAGAAACCAACTAGTGCGTTGCCAGTAGGTACATCTTTCTCTAGAAGCGAAGACTGCCAACAGAGGCATCTGGAAGGCGGCGCCAGCGCCTCCCCCAGAAAGAATCTGGTATCCGACCCATTTCGGCTGCAATGTATTAACTTACAGTATGTACATCAACCCAGCGCCAACTGTGAATACCGCCGAACCAAACCACGCAGGTGGAGCATAATAGCCGATAATTCTTACCACTATTCCGGATACAATAGCTAGGAGCGAGATATCGGCGACGTAGGGTCTGGTTCGTATACCTGAGTCCATTGCCCTTGTTCCTTGAACGACCTGGAAGTAAAACGGCAGGTAATAGAAGTGGGCACAGAGTCCAATTGAAAAAATAGCTTGGAAAAGCGTACTAATGACAACTCCACGCCGGGCTATGGTCCGTGGTGGTATAGTAGCACTATACTTCTATTAAGGCTAGACCATGATGATTGATTGGAGTTATACTTACTTCTCGCCTCGATAGAGTTGTGTCCCAACGAGTACCGCTATGATGAGACCAAAACCGAGAAAGGTGCCTCAGACCCTTTCGTTTGCGTCGGTCGATTCGTGGAAAACCATCTACGGATTCCCGCCCCCTGGCCAACCTCACCTCGTGAAGAGCGAATTCTACGATATTTTTGGGGCAAGGTTTAAGACTGGCTGCATCGGCTCCGAGAGAGGCCCCCAGCAACACGCTTTGAAAAAGAAAAATCTCTCTGCGGCATTCTCTACCAAGGCTCTCAACGCCCAAGAGGCACTAGTCCAGAAATGTTGGGACCAGTTTGTTGAGAAAATCGGGCCTTTAAGTCGTGCAACACCAGAGGGCATTGACATTATAAAGTGGTTCGAAATGGTCACATTTGATATCCTTGGTGATATGGCTTTCGGGGAGAGCTTCCACTGTATCGAGGAAGGTAAAACTATGTCTCTGATGTTGCGGTGTTAAGTGTTATCTTAGCGGGCTGCTCGGCATTTTCTGCTTTCCAAATCTTTTCTAGGAGACCGTAATCCGTAGAGTCCGGGTGAAATTCGAGAGTTGGTCCTATATCTCGACTAATCTGCTGAAGCGACTGCGCGTGCTTTGCCCATAGTTTCATAAGCAGCGCACCGCTGTGTCCATCAACTAATGGATGAAATATACCGAATGCAAGCAGTAGACCGCCTTCAACGAAGTCTGCTTGTGATAGAAGCACGCAAGTACCTTTTTCGTGAAGGTCCAGTTCATATATCTGCCGAAGAAATAAAACTTGCCCATCTAAAGTGTCCTGCTCGAAACCAGAGTCCACGAGCTCGTTGTAGTCTGGCCATGTATTGGATAAGTCATTGAATACCAATTCGGGTACCCAATCAGCGTTTCCCTTCGCCTCTAATAGTCCATTTTTTTCTGAATGATCATCTAGTTCGGCAATGAAAACAGTCCGGCGTAGGACAGGGAGCTCATCACAGGTACGCCGGAGACTTTCTTGGAGCAAGCTGTGTACTGTTGAAACCGGGCCAGGATTGAGACGAAAAGAGAGTATGAAATTTGCATAAATTCGGAGCATCACATTGTCCATAGGACTCATGCGCATCGTCTGTGTTCCGGCCATGCTGTGAGGTTTGAGAACGAAAATTCATAAACCGCAACACCCATCAGCGGGTTCAAATGTGATTCTGGACGAGTATTATAGCACATGTCTACCTAGACTAGGTCGAAGAAGGTACTTGTGTATACCTATGTAAACGCCCTTGTTTAGAATTGGACCAATAGAAATCGTGTTTGGTAGGCGGAAATATCCCAATCAGGCTAGTCCCCGGCAGTCGACATGACCATGTCGGTACTGTTCTGTTGAAATACTCAATTCTCGATTGCGCAAATATTTCACGACATAGTCCTTCCGCATTCATATATGTAGATATAAAAAGCAAACGACAGGTGTGCATAACTAAGCAGAATAAGCCAGGTCAACCAATTTTTGCAGTTCAATGATTGGTTGCTAATCAATAAGACCGTTAAACATGTAGGCAGCTTACGCTAACTTACCCCTAGCCCTTCTCGTTACCGAACATTTCACTGAGTGTTCGATATAAATATAAGTGCAAACTATCAAACCCTCAAGTACAAGTCGATGTAGAAGCACGAAGCTGTTTACTGAAACCGGTTTACCTATTTAATCTGCGTAGCTGTAAAAATAAGAAGAAATTACTAACTCAGTTCACATCGTTAGTGTTACAAGGGCTTGTGTTCAAGGGCCTGAGAAGTGTTCATATTGACTGATAATCATCTATGCGATCAAGGGGGCTCTGGATCTCTAGTCCTCCTATCTAGCCAGGCGGGCGAACTCCAGGCTATATATGCGAATAGCTTCACCTAGGCCAGCCGCCTAGCTTCCTGGCTTCCTCTTGCCCTCGCGCCCTCGTATTGCTGTCTCGGATAGATTAGGACATATAAGTACAGAGAGATGGGACGGGACGGGATGGCAGGAGACGGGAGGCTCTTCCACCCGATCATATTATTATTTACATGATACGAATATGCACACGAATATGCAATTCGCCAGACCTAGGGGCTCAGATCTGGTCCCAGTCCCTTCGGTTCGTGTGACATTTGTTGTGCCGCGAAGGGTTCCAAGACACCATGGGATAGTCTGGTCTACATACAGAAAGCTCTTCGTCGTGCAGTTTCAAGCCTTTTGCCTAGGATTTTTTACAACCTCGCGGCGTCACCAGTGGTAATTATCGTTATAGGGGCATTTTTTCGTATAAGAACGGTCCGATTATATTCGTTTTCGGGGGCCGGCGTTGCACCCCAAACCGCAGCTTCCAATTGCCCTTCATTTCCTCTACTTCAGTGAGGGGTCAAAGAATATTCCCTTGAATAGAGCTTCCAACTCATCGATCACATTTGTATCAACAGGTATCACGGCGCAGATCCATCCATCCGGTCGTATCACGAACACGCAGCCCTGGTTTGGATCTACCCCGTATCTCTGATAGCCTGGCTTGTCTTCGATATCAAAGTAAGCGTGTCCAAGTGATCCATACACTGATGGCGATTTTGATGCGAGGATAGTCAGGTAAGCAATACAGCGGCCTTGACGGGGCTTAGCATAGTGTAGTCAAACATTGGTTGGTACTTACTTTTGATATATCCTTTGAGGAGTTTTGATTGTTCTACTTCTCTAAATCGTGCGCTTGGCAGCATTTGAGGGCTCTCCTCAGTAAAGAAAAGCACATAAAAACAACCAGCATTAGGAGTTTCCCGAATCAAACGCGTTCGCTCAAACGTTCCAGGTCGTAAGAGAGGGATATCTGGTGCTCTCATTCCGGACTTTAGTATTCCGGATGAGCTGCTGGGGCGAACGAGCGGGCTGTTGACCAGAGGTTCGTAAAAGATACCTAAGCCGCTGCTGAAGGTCCCAGCCTCGTCCATAATCTGCCCAAGTACTTTGTTAACATCAGCATTTGGATCTCCTCGCCAGCCCTCAGGCAAGCGGTTAGTCATGAGACGGCTTATATCTGCATCGTACTGGATGAGCTTCTGGACATTCGGCCGCCTCTCCATCTCGTAGGTCTTCAACAATGCAGGGAATGCCAAACCCCTAAGCACTAATGAGAGCTTCCACCCGAGGTTTACCGCATCGTGAATACCGGTATTCATACCTTGTGCCGCCCCCGACGAATGTGTATGACAGGCGTCGCCGACAAGGAACACGCGATCACCAACAGAGAAACGCTTCGCAATCCGCTGTCCCACAGTATATATAGTCCACCAGTCGACCCGCTCGAATTCGATAGTAAATGGCTTGACTGCTGCGATGGCTTCCGCAATGGCAGCTTGCTCGTCGAAATCGGCATATGCACTGGCTCGATCGTCACTGAAGGCGTAACCTATGCGAGTTGCGCCGCGGTCTAAACCAACCCACAACACATTACCGTGAGTAGGAGACTCAATGGAGCAATATGTGCGGGGCTTTGGCAAGTTCGTTTTGACGTGGCCGTCTATCCTCACCCATTTATCCTCGCTCGTTGAGCCCTCGAAGGGAATCGCCAGCAAACGCCGAACCGACGAGCGTCCGCCATCAGCTCCAACGAGACATCGACAGCGTATAATTTCACGATTATTTTTCTTAGTGTCTTGTACCATTGCGGTAACAGAATGAGAGCTTGAAAGGGCTGTAGCGGGAATGTCCACCCCGATAAGCTCGACGGGGGCTTCGACCTCAACCCCGTATCGCTTCAAGGCATTCCGGAATATTTCCTCTTGGTACTTCTGCCTCAACACGAGCGCAAAGTCGAAGGCGGTGTCCTTCATCTGATTCATGAAGCTCCAACCCCGCCCATGTACTTCTTCGCCCCGCGAATTATACGCTGCGGTCTCTCGACATGCGAAGGCTTCCTGCAGTAGCTCGTCTGCCAAGCCCAACTGATCCAGAAGCTCGCTCGTCCGCGGGAAAAGCGTGATAGCGCGACCATACGTGTCTTGGACGGATTTCGTATGCTTCTCGATGATACGGACGGAGAGACCGCCGAACCGGGCCAGCTGGTAGGCTGTTATCAGACCGACCGGGCCTGCGCCGACCACTAGCACGTCTACAAGACTTTCGTTGTCGGCCATTTATGTTTCCTTGCGGATCTCGTGTTTATTGATAGCTGGAGGAGTAAACCGTTTGAACTACAATACATATCTCTTGCTATTAATATTCGCTATCTTGTTGACGCGGCTTTGTTCCCTCTTTGGAGCATGTTCCGCTTAAGGTGGCAGCCAAGATGTTAGCATCATTACGTTATACATATAGAAGACTGAACCTGAACCATGTTTGATTCCGATCATGATTCCGATAGACAACAACTGCAAAAAAGACAAGAAACACAGGGTATCAAGTGAATGTTCCAGCACTCCAGCATGCCAGGCTGCCTCTCTCAATTCTTTGCGCTTAAATGCAGCCTACCCAGCCCGGCCCCTGAATGAGGGGACATACATACGTTAGTCATGGGGAGCTAGGAGCCGGTGGCTACCTCAGGTCATTACCTAGGTATGTACCTAGAGACATCCATTGGCAGAAGCTGCACTGCCCCGCACACGTCATCTGGCGATTTCAGCTGCTTGCTTGAATGGTGTTGTAGGTACTCCGTAGATGTTTCAACATCAGAATAAATATTCTTTGCTACCTGCCTCTCTAGAACCTTGTCTCTTGTAGCCCTAGCATAATCAATCTACGCAATCGATCCTTTTACCTTCAGAGATTCTGTCTAGACCATCTTCCAAACAATGGACAAATTACAAGGTACCTGAAACACCCCGCGACACCACCTACATACATACAGTACCCCGCTCTAGTTACGAGATGCACGCTACGTGATGCTATACTGGCGACAAGGCATTGGGGACTGATGTTTGTGCTGAAGATCAACGAATGCTGACACGCAATACGTACAGATTTCCTCGGCGCCGCTGGCGGTAACGGTAAGGAATTATTCGAGAGAAGGATTCATGCCCGAATAATATGGTCATGGGATGGGAGTACTGACAGTTCCCAATCCAGCTACTCACGGCGGCGCGTACCCCGCCGGTGGCCCTCGCGCAGACGACGATGACTGGAGAGATGCAGCCCAGCACGCGAGCCAACATGCCGGCGATTCCGGGGATACCGACTTGTTCTCCAACCTGCTCGGAGCTCTAGGACAGAAGAAGCAGCGCCTAGCTGACGAGGACATCGACGAGGACGGTTAGTGCCTTTTAGTGCCTTTTATCGCCATGGCTATTCCTATGCCGAGAACAACAGATGCACGGGTATTGGCTCGGGGAGGCAAAGCTTGCTATAACCTGAGAACCAGACTAACGATGCATACTTCAAGAGGCCGTTCGAACCCACAAGAAGTACTTCCAGGGTGATGATGACGACAAAGACGCCGACGATCGATCCATGGGGTCCGCGGCAGCCATGCAGGCTTTGAAGATGTTCACAGGCGGCGAGAGCGGAAACACTGCTGTATGCCTCCTACCAGCCTTTATGAGCCCCGGCCGCTTTGGGGAGATGGTACTAACTCGGGCACAGAAAACCAGCAGCCAGGGTGCCTTCGTCGCTCTTGCTATGGCTGAAGCCAGTAAGGTAAGGGGAAAAGATTACCTCACATGTTCATATGTGCTATTCCCGTGCGCATGTATACTAATCAATACTTGGGTTTTGAAGCTGTTCGACAAGCAGGCTTCGCAGGGCAAGGTCTCAAGCGATAGCAGCAAGGAGTCGGCTGTGATGCAGGCGGGCGAGATGGCGCTGAAGATGTACATGAAGAGCCAAGGTTCATCGTCCTCGGGTTCTTCCCGTCTACTGGGGCTGGCTTCTAAGTTCATGTAATAAGGCTCACATCTAACTCGCTACTTGGTCGAGACTGGGCGCGAGGTGGGTGGATCACGGCCATGGGCAATTTGCAATGCATAATTGTTAAGTCCGAAAAACACCCTGGTCAGTGGTAGTGATTTAATCCTTGGCAATATCCTCGCGATGAAGTATTATCTACATGATTTTAAGATCAGCAAATGTATTTGCAGAAGCCGCAGACATTGCGTCCACGCTATAGTCTACTTGAGATACCTAACAAGGTATGTCGCAAATACTTGTGATTAGCAAGGAGCCAAAGATAGTAAAGAAGGGAGATCATCTTGGGATAGTATTACTACTGTACGAAGTAGGTATGTAGACTAATCGAACAATCCTGGGGAACCTCGGCACAACTCCAGCCCCCGGTTCAAGCTCACCTAACCTTGGCTCAACCTTCGACAGATCGCGAACTACATAAGCTCTATAGACCTTAAGAACTCATAAATGTACGAAGACTACTAGTTTAGCCCTTATCGTCAAATTCTTGCTCTTTATTTATCATTAAATTGATAACTACATATGGGAGCTTGATAATAATCACCATCTATCCACCACATACTCACGTATTCACACATTCCCTCTCACCACCATCATCAACATGGCTCAACCACAGCATCCAGAGTCATACGCAACATACACGGCGCTGCCGGAAATAAGCTTCCAGCACGTCCCCGCGACCTCCCCAACAGCAACGCGCGTGATAATCCTACGTCTAGACCGGCCGAAGGCCAACAACGCATTCACGGACACGATGATGACATCCCTCGTGTCAGCCTTCGACCTTTTATCCGCCGACGCGCGCGTGAAAGCCATCGTGTTCACGGGCGCGGACCCGCGCAACCGCGTCTTCTGTCCGGGGATGGACCTCGACGCCGCCTCCGCCTCCGCAAGCGGCGGCAGCGGGGGGCCGGGCTCTCTCAGCCTCGGCCCCGGCTCCGGCTCCGGCAACGCGGCCGACATCGCGGCCGCGCGCGCCGCGTACCGCGACGGCGGCGCCCAGGTCAGCCTCGCCATCTACCGGTGCGCGAAGCCCGTGGTCGCGGCGTTGAACGGGCACGCCGTCGGCGTGGGGATCACCATGACGCTGCCGGCGAACGTGCGCATCGCGAGCGAGGCCGCCAAGGTCGGCTTCGTCTTCAGCCGCCGCGGCATCAGCAACGAGGCGTGCTCGTCGTACTTCCTGCCGCGGATCCTCGGCGCCGGGCGCGCCCTGGCGCTGCTGACGACGGGGTCCGTCTACGGTGCCTCGGACTCTGCCGTGCGGGACCTGTTCGCGGAGATCGTGCCGCCCGGGCGCGTCGTCCCGCGCGCCGTCGAGCTCGCGCAGGAGATCGCCGACAAGACGAGTGGCGTCTCTGTCCGGGTCATGAGGGACATGCTGTACAAGGGCGCCCCCGCGACGCCGGAGGAAGCTTTCTTGCTCGAGTCCCGCGTCTTTTTCGATCTGTTCCGCGGCCGCGATAGCGTTGAGGGGATTCGCAGTTTCCTCGAGAAGAGAGAGCCGAGGTTCGATGCTGTGTGGGAACAAGATCGCCCTACGGCCTGGCCCTGGTGGGAGGAGAAGGACAAGGATGCCCTTAAACCTAAGATCTGATGGGTGCCAAGTACCTACCTAGGTAGGCAGCTGTCAGATAGTCGCGTGGTGTGATGCATTGCACCTAACTATGCATATAACAGTAGTGCGAAATATTACACTCACGATCAAGTCTCATATACACAGCATGTTGCAAGGAATAGTCTTGTTGCTTTGACTATTCGACAATACTGCATGTCTACCTAGGTACCTAGGTAAATCTTGAACTCCGCAGACCTATTAACCTAAAAAAAATTGTTGCTAGTGTGAGATGTCTGTACCCTCGCTATAGATGCAGCCAAGCCAAGACAAAGCCAAATCAGATCGTAGCCGGATATCTCGAGAATTAAATGTTAGTTATCGTAACCAAATGGGAGAACGGGATCGTCAGTCCCTTTGCGATTTCAAGGCCCAACACCATAATCGCCAACACACAATGACAAGTCCTAGTGAAGCGTGTAATGTTTATCTCAGGAAACGCCCTCGACAGATCAAGTCTGTGATTTCCACCGTGAAGCGACACAAATATAAAAGAAAAAAATTGATCATATATCACCAGCCGGCATTGATAAAGGTGCAGCCGCTGTGTTCGTCGACCCGTTGGCATTTCCCTTTTTTTGTTTCTTAGCCCAACGAAGACCGCATGCATTGCATAATGTCTTCGGTCCACTGGGACCTTTTCTCCATTCAGGTGAATCCAGCGTACCTGTAAATATACGACATCAGCAAAAAGCTTACCCGTCTGGCATATGTATAGGACGTACCGCAATCTGTGCAAACATATTCTTCTGCAATCTTAAGTTTCTTCTTCTTTTCGCCAGTCTTAGGATCTCTATCGACTGGAATGGCTATCCCGATGTCGCCTTTGATCAGCGTCAGGCTGGGACTTCCCATGGTAACACCGCGGCTCCGTTCACCTGCCATATATCGGAGTCCGGTGTACATTTCAATCGGGTCTGTGTAAGAGGCACCCTCGTATCGGGCCATCTTATCGCCTATAGAATCCGGTCTATTCTTTGCCGTAGCACCTTCTAGATTCTCCCTTGTCAAGCTTCCGTTCAGCGGCCCATCAGGGGGAGGCATTGCGTGTCCATCGGCTGCGGCTTGTCTGAACATGGAGGCATTCAGTGGGGTGGACATGATGGTATCGTCTGATGGTGTCACATCCGAGCGAGTATCCTGAAGCCAACTTTGTTGAGAGGCCTCTTCTTCGTCCTCTTCCCTGCGTAGCTCGGCAATGCGCCGTCGTAATCTTTCATTCTCGATCTTGTGTTCTAGAAACGAGTCTAGTAATGATGCGTTTCTGGTCGGGTAAGGCCGGGCCATAAGGAATACAGCTTGGCAGAAAGGAGACCGGTTGCTAGGGTTAGGGGCGAATTTGGCGGCTGCTATATGTGCGTGCCCGACAGCCTCGAATATAGCATACTGTTGATCCTTCTTCTTCATACGATAGAACATGCGCAAGAGATTCCCGGTAGCTATGCATTCATTCATCTCGGACGTGAAGGTACCAATATCGTCAATGTGGACGATGTCTTTTAAAAAAGTATCCACAATCTCTTCTGCTTCGTACCCAGTAAGCGAGGAAATGCTGGGGGATACATATTTAATACGGCCGTTCGCATCGAGAATATAAAGCACATCTTTGAGCTCTTCGACGACCTTGGCGGGCCAGTTTCTACGCTTGGTGAATTCGGTCAATGCACTCCCACTCTGCGCGGGCTGTACCGGTTGTGCAGATTGCTGCATCGAACCCCCCAATCGCGTGTTCAGGGGTGCTGGTGCCCCCACTGGACTGTCTCCCGGGTTGGACGAGAACCTCGAAGGGCCGTCGGTAGGAGCTAGGGTAGTTGGTGGGGTCGGATTCGAGGTATGCGCGAAAGCTTGGTCTTGGGGAGGAGTCGGTTCTCCAAGGTCTTCGAGATTCATGTGCACGCCATCGAAGCCACTCATATCGAACATGGACATCATGTCATTCGGGACCATCATGTCATTCTGGGCATCCGCATCTAACTGTCGTGGACGATCAGCGAATGTGGCCGGGCGCGCGGGCGGGCGCACATAGACTGGTTTATAGGCAAACAATCGGGAAAGAGAAATGAAAATGAAAATGGAAATGGAAATGGAAATGAAAGCGTCGCAAAACCAGTGCTGCCGCCCCAAACACAAGAAATTCAAGGGAGCAGCAAATCCGCAGTATTGACAGTTGACCTTAAGCTTGGGTGGATTGACGTACTGGGGGCATGGACCCTGGGGCTGGGAAGCCGAAGAACATGGGATTTGGCTGTCCGGGATCCATGATTGCGACTGCGCCCGGTATCGATAGCGGGTTCGGCCGGGGTGTTCGTGCGGTGACGGCGCGGTGCAGCGCAGCGCAGTGCAGTGCAGCGCGGTAAAGTGCAGTGCAGTGCAGTGCAGTATAGCGCACTTCGGTGTGGCAGCGCAGGTATGTAAATAAACTCGCTCAGCGGCGGCGGCGACGGCTGCGACGGTCTCTGCTACATGTAGGCCGCCGATTTGGCACTGCGCATGCGATGGAAAGGGGAGTGGCGCTGCGGACTGGACCAGGACAGCGCTCTAGACTCGAAACCTGGCTGCGCATCTGCGTCTCTCCCGGTCTAGGCCTTGTATGCCTTGTAGCTGTGCAACGCCAGATTCAATTCAATCACATGGAACCAAATGCACTCCGGCAGGCGATCTGACAGGTCAGATGCACGGCGCAGAGACGGCCGTCGTCGAAGGAACGGCGTTGCGGATGGCAGACGAGAGAGCGTGGTAAGGCCGGATGGAAGGGGGGTGGGTGTTCTGCAGAGGCGGAATTGTATAGAGGATGGGATTTTTCATTTTCGATAGTCAAATTGGATCAGGCAGATTGCCTCTGCACTCGACCCCAACAGACGAATTGGATGATTGGACGGCGATCGGAGGGGGAAACGGGAAACGAAACTTGGAAGAGACATGGACAGGACGGGAAAAGGCGGGGCAGGGGATCAGATTGGATCATCATCAGATGGATCATCAGATGGACGGTGCAGTACGTCAGAGCACATCTTGTTGCATTCTAGGCCACCTACGCAATAGGTGTAACCTATAGACCTATAGGTCCTGATAGCCTGATAGGGCATTTATAACTAACTGGGTTATCATGACCTACCTACTCAGGTACGTATACTGTACATGGGATAGCTTCTCTCTTACTACCTAGGAATTACTGTCAGTGTGCCTCCCGTCATTGCACATAATAGACGAGATGATTCCCTGTGCTTTCATTCAATTCAGGGGCTCGTTGTACGTATAAGTGCAGATGGAGACAGGCGGCAAATGTGACTCGAGTTGGACGAAAAACTAAGCTTGGATTTCTACTTCTAGCATGGGTTAAGTGGGCTGCGGAGCATTTAGTCCTTCCCTGCTGCGCACACCTATCGCGTTTATAAAAACTTGTCGATTTAGCTTCGTGAGCCTTAAGGTATGAAATATAATAAAATATATGTAAATGTTGATGACTTAAAAGCCTCTAGACTAGACGTTCTAAGGCTGGAAAATAGAAGCCTCCATACCCCTTGCGACCCAGTTAAAGAAATCTCTCATATATTGGAACCCTCGTCCTTTAGCTATAGAGCTAGATAATCGAACTTCATCGCTACTGCAGTCGTTACTTTCTGCCATGTTAAATTCACTAAGGATCATGGTTATATAGAACAATACGATCCAATACTTACTAGTGTTTCTATCCGAATCTTCTTAAAAGGGATAAAAGTAGCTCGGCAACATCTCGTTAGCGATCAATAGAAAGAAGTAAATGTAGCGCTGCATATAGCAACAAAACGGTCTAGAGCTGCTAAAAAAAACTAGACGTTACGATCGCACTGCTCAATTCAATACGGATCCAAGCCATCTACTCTACGGGGTGCATTTAAGAGCACCAATAGGCAAACTATGCCTCTTTTCTGTTTATGATCGTTACCTTTATGGTCAATCAAGATCTCCCTGCCTGCAAATGATTAACATATTCAATTATCATGCTTAACGGATGCAAAAGGGGATCGTTGAGCTAACTAATTCTATTCTGTCGGACTACCCAAGGTCCTATCGGATACATATTCTTGATTGACTCGAGAGATGGATATCATTCCACATATGCCCAGTCATCCTAGTGCCTGAGGCCGCTGTGGTTCACGAAGTTTGAGAATATGATTGTGACTAAAGCCATGAAGTTCTCCTAACTGGCCTGCCGTATCAATGCCCTGCTCCATCAAGGGGCAGTCGCATTGTCCGTCTCAGGGGCAAAGTCAAGCCGCTTATCTTACGACCAAGTCCATCGAAGAGAATATGTTCCATTACGCGCTTCCATGAAACCTGCGGCGCGATCCACGCCATCCTTAATTGACGTGGCAATAGACAACAGGTCTCCTACAAGGGTGAAGCCTTCAGGAGGACCGTCGTTCGCCTACCTAAGAAGAGCCGTCCTACTACGTCCTCCCTTTAGGCCTGAGGATATATCCACGTCGTGGGTTTTCGCCGATTCTGATGGGCCGAGAAGTAGTGAAATGACACGGTCCTATCACCTGCCTGAGGCCAAGCCCCCCTATGCACAACGAGGATTAGTAGGTTACTTTAGGCTGAGTTTGAGTGACAAGGCGCAGACATGGTAGGTCACTGCCGCGACGAATAAGCCGGCTAGAAGAGAGTTATACGAGGCAGACGAGGTATTGTAACTCGTACGAGAGGTGGCCAGGAGCGCCCTGCTGGCTTTGTATCCGCTGATGCCCCGACCAGCCCAGACTGTGATACCTAGGCTGCTCTCTCGGTAAAGATAACGCGGGTGTGATCTTTCCAGTAACCAACTTCAGGCCTCTGTTATTACTTTCGGGTACGCGGCTTAGCCAACTGGCACGAAAAGAATACTTAAGGCAGAGGGGGAGACTTGGGCATTTTTAAGGGATGCCAGCGTTGGCCACCTTACCATCTAGGGCCATATTGTTAGCATAACAAAGCTGGGAACAGACATTACAGATTACAGACACACCATCTTGAAGCCTCATCAAGTATGTCGAACAATGCTACAGACTAGAAGGGCAGGGCGATGTGCCAGGCGAGGTACGTTGTCAAAGATGTATTTCAGCAATGCACTATTATCTTCCACTACATTTTGCTCGCCGGCACTTCATCACGTTTTACCTTTTCTACTCGGAACTACTTCTCACCCCGCACATCCTACAAACGCACCCGGAAATAATGTTAGCGATACAACAAGACACTCTACTGGGTAGCTACATAGAGCAACTGCTGTTATGGGCGTCGATACACCAGACGATAGCCATACACTTCCCTAGCCCGGCTCAGAATAAACAATCGACGGTGTTGCTAGAGGAGTTGAGAAGCGCGGCAAAGTTGTGTCGTCTAGATGCTAGCAATTAGGTTTCGGCACAAGTTAAGTTACCACGCGCTGCCGGCATGTCCTGGCTTACAACCGAGCAGAGACGTCTTTATACAGAGAAGAAGCAAATATTATTAATAGGTACTTAAGTAGGTAACCACATTGACCACCTTTTCGTCAGCCCCCCCATTTCGACAAAAAAAACCTCATGTAATCTAACTAATCTACTTCAATCAAACTACATTTTCTACTACACATACTGCTTATTTTTATATAAAATAAATACCTCCGCAAATAAAAAAAAAAAGTATATTTTACGAGCAATTTTTTATATAAAAAATAACAAATTAAAGTTTTTTATAGCCCGTTTATATATAATCTTTTATATAACCCTTATTTTACGCTTTTAAGGCTATAAATTATATTTTAAAAGCTTTATTTTATTTTAATAATTAACTCTTAAGTAAAAGCAAATTATTGTAAACTAAATATTTTTAAAAAAAAAGTATAGCTAGGCGCTTACTTGTTAAAATATAAATAATTTTAAGTCTGTAATTATTAAGGTTTAAAAAAAAAAATATCCGCTTAGTTTATAATAAATAAACATGTTTATTAACCGTTATAAAACTATTTATATTAAAATTAAACAAGCTATTAAAGCTATAAAAATTAAACAGATTAAAATAAAATAAATTAATAAGTTTTATAACCTTTTTAAACATGTTTGCGCGAAATATAAAATTAAACCTTTAAATAAGTTTAATATAAATAAAATAAATATTTAAAAAAATAAAATATACTTTAGTATAGTTATTAATACTAGCTAAATTTAATAAATATAAATTATAAGGTTTAAAATAACTGTTTAAATTATATTTATTTATTATATTTCTTTAAATAACTTTTATAGCATTTTAATATATATTTTTAATAATATAAATATATAAACGTAGTAGTTCTTAAAAAAAATACTTAAGTAAAAATATATAGCTACGAAAAA
Organism: Xylaria longipes; assembly: GCA_025201785.1. NCBI lineage: Eukaryota > Fungi > Ascomycota > Sordariomycetes > Xylariales > Xylariaceae > Xylaria > Xylaria longipes. Next base: position 197,954 of record MU619714.1, on the reverse strand, counting down.
AAGCTAAAATAATAAAATAATCGTTAATAAATAGTTAAACAAAGTTTTTTTACTTAAAACAAAGCTTTAAAATAATAAATAAAAACTTTTAATTTTTAATAGCTATAAAATATACGTATACTTAGAATTTATATTTAAAGTTTATACTAATAAAATAATTTTATTATATTTATTAGCTTATATAAATAATAATTTTTAACCGTTTAATATAAATATTTTTTTTTTGCTAAAAACAGCTTATTAAAATAAACTTCGCGGGTATGTTTTATATAGCATAACAACGTTAATATATAAATAACGGATAATTACTACGTACTACTAAGCTATTAATAAAGCTTTTATATTTTTAAATATATATGCTAAGTAGTAAAAAAATAGTTTTTACCTTTTAAATTATAAGTACGTGTTTTTATTTTAACTAAACAAACTAAAAAACATTCTGCTACCGCGAATATTTAATATATTTTTATATAAATTTTTAGAACTAGTAATAATTACGCCGAAAAAAACAGCAAATATTATAAAAAATATATAAAAAATCGCGAAAAACTAAAGGCTACTTTTTTATAATACGCGAATACTATTTAAAAAAATAAGCAAAATAATTGCTATATTAAATACTTAATTTATAACTAAATATTAAAATATTATTTATTTAAATAAAAAACTTAAAAAATATAAGCCCGATAAACGCTAAACTGTTAAAAAAAACTAAAATAAAATCTTTTTTAGCTTTATAAAAATCTGGTCGGCTTAGAATAAAAAAAATAAACGTTTATAGCTACTTAATAAATTTATTTAAATAAAAATAAATACTTTTATAAAATATAACCTTTTTAAATTAAATAAAGTAAAAAAAACAAAAAAGTAATTTTTATATATTTTTAAATTAATTAGTTAAATTACTACGATTTATTAAAATTAATAGTAAATATCTAGTAAAATATCGAAATAGGGGGGCTGACGAAAAGGTGGTCAATACGGTTAGGTATTAAAGGTGGTCAATGCTATATCGGTAAGCCTATCGGCACACTAGGTATTCAATTCACCCCACCTTCATCCCAGGATACGTCCCCGGGGATCCTGCCCGGGGTCTTGGCTTGCATCTCAGCCCCACCGTGATTGTTCAGGGCCCCCAGGCACCCTAAATTCACTACCAGGCAACCCACTCCATGGGCGCGTCCCTCTACCATTAAAAGTTACATCAACACGCGTCTTCCACTTGTCTTCCACTTCACCTCTTGTCCTTCAGTTCATCACGATATCAAGTGCCTAACAAACACCAAACAAAGGGAGCCCATCTCTGACCTGATCGCTTATCCTAAACCGACATCTCTGTCCGTTACCACTGCTGCGACACCTTGCATCATCCGAAGAGTGCTCCCCACGCAAGGTAGAAAGTACCCATCCGTATGGGGCCCGGCGCGACCTGATTTTGGAGTTATCCCACCGCATTCCGTCATCATGTCTAAGATCGACAAATTGTCTATCCTGGGCATTCGGTCCTTTGACATCCAAGAACGCCAGAGCCTCAGCTTTTTCACCCCCCTCACCCTCATCGTCGGCTACAACGGCTCCGGCAAGACTACTATCATCGAGTGTCTCAAGTATGCCACTACCGGCGAGCTTCCTCCCAACAGCAAGGGAGGAGCCTTCATCCACGACCCCAAGCTCTGTGGCGAACGCGAGGTCTTCGCCCAGGTTAAGCTCCGCTACAACACCCCGCCCAACACAAGCTACGTCGCTACCCGGAGTCTACAACTGACCGTAAAGAAGACAACGAGGTCGCAAAAGACGCTTGAGGGCACCCTATACAGCAACCACGATGGAGATAAAATGTCCGTCTCCTCTAAAGAAGTCAATCTAAACAAGCTTGTTTCCGACACCCTCGGCGTCTCCCCCGCCGTTCTCGACGCAGTCATCTTTTGCCACCAGGAAGAATCCTTGTGGCCTATGAGCGAACCGGCCGCTCTCAAGAAGCGATTCGATGAGATCTTTGAGGCGATGAAATACACAAAAGCTATTGAAAATCTCAAGGTGCTTCGGAAGAAGCAGGGCGAATCCCTGGCCAAGCTCAAGGAGAGGGAGCCCGGCGAAAAACGGGACAAGGACACGGCAGAAAAAAAAGAGGCACGTTGTGTTCAGCTACAAAGCGAGATCGAAGATCTTAGGAAGGAAACGGAAAAGCTCGAGCAGCAGATGAAAGACGCTGCCCAAAAGGCCAGAGAGCGGCGTGAGTCGGCAAATAGTTTTCTTCTGATTGTCAATGAACTGAAAACGAAGACGGACGAACTTGGCTTCCGCAAAGTAACTCTTGAAGAATCGAAGAATAGAATGGATGAGGAGCTAAGCGAATCCGACGAATGGCTACAAGATGCATTGGCTCGCTACGAAGAGCGCGTAGCTCGATATGCGCAAGATATTGAGGAGGGCAGAGTCCAGTACAAAGAATTCAAGGACAGCCTCGATGCGTCTCGCCAACAACTATCCGAAAAGCTCGCTGAGCAAGGCAGGCACCAATCCGACAAGGCGAAGTACGAACGCCAGCTCGAATCGCGGGTTAAGCTTGTGCAGCAAGCTGCGCAATTACACAGTATTCGTGGGTTTGACGGTGATTTAGATGACCGGAAGGTGCAAACATTCTACGAGCGTATACAGAGACTCTTGGCCGACAAGAAGCAGGAGCTTGACCGCCTGCAGGCGGAGCATGCGAGTGAGATGGATAACCAGACAACTAATATAACTGAGTTGGAAGGCCAGAAATCAAGATATACCCAGAATCGGGTCTTTGCGAAGCAGAGAATCGCTGCTTGTGAGAAGAACATCGCCGTTCTTCAGAGAGAACTGAATACAGTTGAGGTTGACGAAGGAGCCAAAGCAATACTCGATGCTGAATCCAAGGATCTTGACCAGCGATTCCAGCAGATATCTCAAGATTTACAGAAGGCAGATTTTGACCGCAAATTACAGCAAGAAGAAGCACATCTGCAGCAACTGGAGGGTGATAGTAGCAGGCTCAGCCGTGAACTTGTGGAATCGACAAGACTACTCTCTGACCGCGCGCAATTGGAGGTTCGCAAGGAGGAGCTGTCAGAGAAAAACCGAAGGTTGACAACATTGAAGAGTACTTGGAACCAGAAACTATCTGCGCTAGTTAGTGAGACCTGGGACACCCCCACACTCGAGCGAGAGTTCCATAAAGGTCTGCAAGCCAAGATCCAGGCTTTTGACGAAGCTTCTCGTGAGCGCGACAGTGTGTTGCAGCAACTTAAAACGGTACAGGCGAATCTGACAAGCATCAGAGAAAGGGCCAAGAAACGCGATGGAGAGATCATGAAATGTAAGAGCGCTGTTGTGGAGGTACTCAAGAGTGTAGATCCAGATGCAGAGCTGGGCGTTGATGCTCTCCCTGTGGAGATTGAGCGTCTCGAAAGCGATACTCTGATCATGAAGAACGACTTGTCATTGTCCACAGCGTTGAGCAATTATTATGCAGGCTGCAGGAAAGTGATGAACGAGAAAAATAAATGCGAGCTTTGCGAACGACCGTTCACCAATGCATCCGAGAAATCGAGGCTAGTTGCGAAGATTAGATCCGTCCTCGAGGAGTTTGGGAAAGATGAGTTGAAGCGTGAATTAGCTGAGAGTGAGCAGCTTCTGGGTCAACTCCGAGCAGTCCGTCCTCAGAGCGAGACTTACATGCGCTTGCTCGCGGAGAAAAGAGAAGCCGACAAAGAACAACAGGGAGCGCAGAATAAGGAAGCTAGCACTCTTCGTCGCTTGGAGGAGATGGATGACACCGTCCGTATGAAGCAAGAGGAGCGACAGGATTTTGAATCAATGAGTAAAACTGTCGCCAACATTACTCAAACCTATAAGGACATTATAGAAGCCGAGGCCCAAGTCGACCGAATCATGTCTCAGCAGCAGTCCAGTGGTACGATCAGAAGCACTCAGGAAATCACCGAACTCCAAAACGAATGTGGAGAGCAGCTCAAGACCGTAAAGAACAAAATCAGCAAGCTCACGAATGACAAACAACGCATGCGAGATACTGTTAACGCGCTGGAACTAGGGCGCAGCGAGTTAAGAAACAAGTTAAGCCATGCGGTCCGACAGCTCGAGAGAAAGAAAGAGTATCAGGATCAAATCCAGGCTCAGAAAAATGACATTGTGAAGCAGAAAGAAAATATTCAGGAAGCTGATAGAGACTTAGAATCCGTGGAGCCCGAGATCTCCAAAGCGCGTGCCATTAGAGATGATATTCTACAGAGAGGCCGCGAGAAAGAGAAGAAAGTCGCCGGCGAGCGAGATGGCCTCGCCAGCTCCGTGAGTGAGCTGAAGATGATTGACAGTGATATTCAGAACTACATGAACTGCGGTGGCCCGTCAAACCTCAGAATCAACGAGCAGGCAATTGATGCACTCCAGAAGACCATCAAACGTATCGATGACGACATGAATGCTTTGGTTGCCCGGTCAAACAAGATGAAAGAAGAGATGACGAGTAGCGATGGGAAAAAGAAGAATATCATGGAAAACTTGACTTATCGCAAAGCAGCGCGTGATATCGACAGCCTCAAGCAGGCAGTTGCAGAACTAGAGTCTCGGAGAGCCCACGAGGATTATGAACGACTTGATGATGAGGCCAGACGTTTCGACGACGAACGTCATACGAGGAATGCCGAAAAGGGAACTATCATTGGGACTATGAAATCCAAAGACGATGAGCTAGCCAACTTGATGAATGAGTGGAATACTCAATACCAATACGCGGCCGACCGATACCGTGAGACGCATATCATGGTCGAGACCACCAAGGCGGCCATTGAGGATTTGGGACGATACAGTACAGCCTTAAACAACGCCATCATGCAATATCACGCAATGAAGATGGAGGAAGTGAATCGGATTGCCGGCGAGCTATGGCAAAGCACATACCAAGGCACAGATATCGACACGATCTTGATCAAATCGGACAGCGAGGCCACGGGCGGGCGCAGCTCGTACAACTATCGCGTGTGCATGGTGAAGCAGGACACGGAGATGGATATGCGAGGACGGTGCTCAGCTGGCCAGAAGGTGCTGGCGTCCATCATCATCCGCCTCGCGCTCGCCGAGTCGTTCGGCATCGGCTGTGGACTCATTGCTCTCGACGAGCCTACGACTAATCTCGATCGCGACAATATCAAATCCCTCGCCGAATCCCTGCACGATATCATCAAGGCCCGCCGCGCCCAAAGCAACTTCCAGCTCATCGTCATCACGCACGACGAGGAGTTCCTTCGACACATGCGCTGCTCTGACTTCTGTGACGACTTCTGGCGTGTTAGTCGTGACGAGAAGCAAAATAGCCGCATCGAGCGGGAGAGCATTTCTACGATTCTTTGAGTACCGACTGCGTTAACCGCGTAGCTTGGGGATGAATAGCTGCATTTGTCTTGTTTTGATATGACCTGCCCTGGAGTTCACAGGTTGGAGGGTAGCTATCTGCATAGCAAGGCGTTTTTGACGGGAAGTTCTTCTGTACGGATTTGTCTCGTATCTATTTTGCTTCATGTTTGGCGCTGGGGCTAATGGCTGGCTGAGTACTACTGTATATTATCAAATTTGAGACCAATTCTCTCAAGTTCACAAGTCGGGCTTGTTAGTTAATATATCACTTGATTAAGATCTCTCGGCCCGTGCTGGTGACATTCCCGGTTCCTGTAGTTTGATCGTAAAGTGATGCATGATGCCTAATGTTAAGAAATCACAACAATACAACCAACGATACATTGAGTATGGGCTTACCTTTATTACACATGTAATTGCAATTCCTAAAATCTTGCAAAAGAATTTATATGGTGTTGTTTGCATAATATTGAGAAATTTTGATGAAATCGGCCTCCACCAACATTTACAGTGTCTGGCCGAGCGTCATATTCGCATATTTTAGTAATATCTTGGGCGGAGGAAAGAGCACAATACATCATATACACGAATTAACTCATTCAATACCTTTGATAGATACCTTTTCTTTCGTGATATCGACTTCATCTTTACTTGTAACACCCACCAGTTATCCAACCCGTACCGTCGATTATTGTTTTAATAGAGGTTATCTATTCGCCATCAAGCCCACGACGTACCAAACTCACCATTACACACATTCCTTCATACATCCACCTCACCGACACACACAGCTCGCTCGAAGATATGATTCTACCGCCCCCTCGTGTCAGGCAGGCGGATAGATGCGTGATCGTACACATGTCGGGGTGTAGAATCGTGTGGTGAGATCATGGTCTAGGGTTCTGGCTCTCCCCTTGTACGAGGTATTCACGATATCCGAATGCTCGGATCACGGAAGTGATGGCGACTACCCATAGTTCCATCGGAGAATTTTCTTCCTTGCTAAGGCCGGCATCTTCTACTTTCAAGAGAGATAGCTAGCCAGTTTAGTCGCACCCAACTTGATCATGAGGGGATCTGGTTTCACTTCCGACGCTTTGGTAGCTGTTATATATATATATATAAGGCCCTTTTTGGTGTACTTTATCGCTTCAGCTATAGCTTGTTCATTTCTTCGGGTCAATCGTATCTTAACTACCTACCTACCTACCTACCTCACAAACCTCAGCTTCCGGACCTTATGAATTCTGACTAGCCTACTCCTGTGGATCAACATAGCTTTGGCCTCGCTACAGCTACTGATTTTATTGTTTCCGAATGACGTAGTGTGGCCTTAAATAGACATTAAAGAAAGCAAAATGTTGCTTCCTACCCAGTGCCAGGCCCTCGCCAACCGCAAATACACTTAGTTAAGCCAGGGAGGATATTAAGCTAAAAAGGAATTGATATATTTCCTATATCTGTTAACCATGTCATTAATGATGGTTTGAATTATTTGCCATCCAGACACCTGTCGATTGATACCCATTTCGCCGAGACACCACCGCACGAAACCATCCCAGTTTAGTTACGGAAAAAAAAAAAAAAAAAGAGCGAAAAAACATATTCTACCCTCTTTCGTTTAGGTCTCTTCTTCCTCGTTCTAGACCTGTTCTATCCGAACTTTGTATCCCTGTCCGCCCTTATGTGTCCCTATCATACTATGGACTTGGGATATCAATTCGAGCCAGGAGAACCAAACACGAATACTAGTCCTTGTCCATAGCGTCCCTATGGCCGTTCTCTTCGCTTTCGGGTTCGGTTTGGGCAGGCTTCGGGTCCGCATCCGCAGGGTCGGGGCTGAGATCTTCCTTTAGCTTCTTGCTCGCCGAACCGCCGAGCTGATCCCCCGCATCTCGCTTAGGAGTCGAGGCCCTCACTTCCCGATCGTTCTCCTCAACGTCCATCTTATCATCGTCCCGGGTGTCTGCGGTGTTTTCCTCGCTCTTCGAAGAAGCTGGGGTGTCTAGGGGTTTGCGGCCGACGGCTGCTTGGATGTCAATTCCCTGTCTCATGCTGCCTGTTGTAGTCGAGGCTGGGAGGGTTGATGAGGACGCGGTCTGCGGACCCAGATCGTCTACCCCAATCTCCTCAGGACCACGTGCATGTGGCTTTTCCTCGTCTTCAGCATTGTTGCTGTGGACGGACCCTATTGCACCTAGTACCTTGTCAGCAGCGGCGCCCACACTCTCTCCATCGAGAGTTGCGGAAGACGGCGTCGACACGGTATTAGAGACGGAAGTCGGTGAGTCAGGGGATCCCACCGAGGATGGGGCGCGGGCTTGATTTTGAGATTGTGCTAGTGCTCGTTGCTGGTGAATACGGGCTTGAATCTGTTGCTGCTGCTGTGCCACGGCGCTTGCATTGGATCCCACATGGATATGATGGCTAGGCACTAGCTGGCTGATAGGGACAAGTCCAGCCTCTTGCTCCTGTCGCAATAACTCACCTTGGGTTACGCTGACACCTCGGGCTCCCATAGAGGGGATGCCATTGACCGACACCGACACCGTCTCGACGCTCCCTACTCCATTGGGGCCGTCAATTGTCTCGGTGCTCTCGGTCCGAACCTCTCCTTCAAATTCTGCCGTCACTTCTTGAGCGGAAGCTGAGGGCGGCGGCTGTGGCGGTGGCTGCGGTTGCGGCTGCGGCTGCTGTTGCGGCTGTGGCAATTGCGTCTGTGCTGAGGAACCTGGGATGGGTCGCTGGTTGTGTGAGATCCAAGGGATGGGCGTAAGGAGAGCCCCTCCTAGCGCTTCGTCACTGCCGGGCGAGGCCCATGGCGATGGGCGGGAGGTCGTTTCTAGCACGCCGTTTGCTAGGCCCCCCGGAATTTCTGCGTGCGTTGACGGTAATGGGTATATGTTTAATCCTGAAGTAACACGAACCACGCGATCAAGGGCGTGAAGGTAGCTGGTCAGCGAGCGATAGTGCTGCTTCGGGTTTATCACGAGCTCTGCGACACGCTGTATGGTGTGCGGCGGATACGCAGGGAATGTATATTTGAGGTGCGATGTAATGTCGGAGAGCATAGAGGCGAGCTGTGGCGGTAAAGTGCCGGGCGGGAGCAGAGCGGGGGTGGTTGCTGCTGGGGCGGGAGCGGGAGGAAGGGGCGCTGTCGTCTGCGGTGCGATGGGGTTATTCTCCTTGTTTGTGTCCGAGGACGGGCTCGATAGGCGGGGCTCCGTGGGCGACGACGGCAATGGCGCCAGGAAGCCTTCTGGTAAGTCCAAGTCGGGACCGCGCGGGACAGAGGATGGTATCGTCGTTGCGGAGGACAAGGGCAGCGGCGGCGGGGGCGGTGGTGGGAGATTGGGTATGGGAAACTCCTCGTGGGCAATCTATCTCCGAGGTGTCAGGCTTCGGTTGCTACAAGCTGGGGTGAGCGCTGACCTTCTCAATACGCGGGATCACACGCGACAGCAAGGCAGGCCACGCAGAGCTGTCGAGGTCGTAGCAGTCAGCAGATTGTGATGTTGATCGGCGGGCACACGGAGAGATTGGAGCTCACTAGTCCATGGAGCGGCCTGCAGAGAGGGCCTGCAGAATCTCGTCATCGTCGATTTCCATCATGCTGAGGCTATCGTGGCGGTCGACAGGAGAAGGAGGGCCAGCTAGAAATAAATTGACGGTGGCTTGCGACAAGCTTCGAATTATCAGATGCGGCGGTCACGTCAGGGAAAGCAGCCCACGCGACGACCGAGCAAGAGCGACGCAATACTATTGGGTGTAGTGGGGGCCGTGCACGTCAGGGCATCAGGGCATCTTGACAGGGAGGTGCTAAGGTTCCGTTCCCCGGGACAGCGTCGAAGCACAGCATGTACTGTAGGTAGTGTATGCACCTACCCACGCTATTACCTAAGTAGGATAGCCGGGTATCTTTAACTATTGCCATGTCACGTGCAGACAGAATCATGAAATCTTGTACGGGAATTTCTCGCATTGCATTCCTTGAAACATGGGCATCCCGTCGTCCGCTGTCTAAGCTACCGGACGTGGCTCGGCTCGCAGGTATCAAAACAACATGTTTCAATTGCAGGCATACCTGGACTTGGCCAGTATCAAAGCTGCTATTTCCTCAGCTACAAATCACTAGCACTATGATAGGTAGTCCTGTGAAGAAGCGTACAGGCGACGCTGCGTAAGTACAGTATACGATCCATATTACCAGCTTTGGCGGTGCTGGTGGCTCAGCCAACTCACATAGCCTTCCTTGGCAAGCCCTAGAAATCTACAGTAGTTTAGTGTACAGTACTACTTAGTCTAGAACACTTGGCCCATGTGAACAAACTCTGGCTGGCGGTGGGCGCCGCTTCATGCATGAGTGAGACATTGGTTCATAAGAAGATAAATCGGGCAGGTTTGATAAACTCCTAGCATGCTTCAGGCTTTAATGCTCCCATTGAGATTATACCTACTTTACCTGGTAGCTACCTACCTATGAAATACAAGCTGTCCGAGCAGCCAACCATGATTTCTGCGGCATAAACGAGGGTTGATTCTGGTCTTGATAACTGGAATGTGCAGTGGCTGTGCAAATATCTACTTACCTACGTACCTACTTAGGTAAGTAAAGACTCCAGATGGGGTTCTTCGCAGGGGCAGACGCAAAGAGCATTTAAATGGGTTCCCTCTCTCATCTTGGCATGGTTGGCTAGGTAAGTACATCATAATACCTACCTACTAAGTACTTACTTAATGCTCGCTGTCAAGTATGCTGTGCACTAACTAGGTACCTAAGGTAGGTACCTAGAGGTAATATCCTGATGCTGTACGCTATGGATGATGTCTCTCTAGTGGATGCACAGCCCGTCCGTCGGTGGCTCATGCCAGACTTTCCACTGAGCCGGGATGTCAGTTAACAAGGTTAGCAGCACTGGTGGTCCCTCCGCATTATTTAGCTTTACGGCTACGTACCATAGGCCTTAGCAGCACCCTCTACCCGCGGTACCTGGAGACAAGGTCCCTTGTCCCTTGTAAATCCAATTTGGTCCCTGATAGTGATAGACCCCAAGCTTGAGCTGCGTCGTGATTTGAACAATACAAGAAACTCACCGTTCCCTCAATTACCTATTTACTTGCTCGCTTTCCATCTTTGCTGCGATTTCTGCTCCCGCTCTCGCCAAGATAAAAATTACATCATCAAGCTTTAGCGACTGCGATACGAGGAGTGCACTTATTGTTTGCCTTTCGCTAAATGACCTTGCGTGTGTCTCCCACCTGACCGAAGCTGCCAACCACCTTAAGTCGGTTTAGGTACTCCCGCCAGTACATTGACCACATACCTAGGTACTCAATCTACCTACCTAAGGTAGTTGGTCGCGAGACAGACAGACGGCGATAACCGCGCTGGTCTATTCAGGGTCATCTTGCTTCCTTTTTTTTTGTGTATGTTTCGCGCGTAGTGTAAGGCATCTATCTAGGTATCTGGTCTGCTAGTCCAGCCAGTCTGCCTCGCAAGACAAAACGCGCCCGCATCTGCAGCCCACGGACAAACCACCCCCTGCTTCACCCCCCCCGTCACGGCTCAAACCCATCAGACTGTTTCAGCTAACCCAACACTGCAAAGTCGACGGGGCCAGGTCTTTTCATAGCACCAGCCCAGCCAACCCGACCCTGCCCCGACGTCGTGCAGCCAATCCCCAATCCCCCCGGCCAAATTGCAACAAACTCAACAACTCCTTCGCTCGGCATCTCACATCTCACCACACTCGGTCGTTCGCCAAGCCATCATCATCATCATTAACCTCTTCTAGCCACTCGTTTCTCGTTTCTCTTCGTTCCTCTTCATTGCCCGTTCGTTCTTCCCTCTATTCGGCTGCCAACTCCCTTTCTGTCTAGCCAACGTGACACCGACGCCCGCCGTATTCACACCCGTCCCAGCGAGACAAAGGCCCGGCAAACACCCCCTTTGCCACCGCACCGTAGTTTGATTGACAAGTCGACTCCTCCCATTCGAGGAGTCACATCGTCGCCGCCAAGCTGGATTTCAAACAGCAACACCGGCCTTTTGAGGCTGGCGACAACGCCGGCTTCCAACAGATCCCTTCGCAGTCCTACCAACGATATTCCATTGATGAATATCCCTCTCAGCCGGCGTACGATCAGCACCAATACGCGCAATACCCCCAATACCAGACTTCTCCTCCACAACCTCAATACCTCAACAACCTGAACTCACCCATGGCTCCCACTCCGCCCAGTCGGTTGGCGGTATTCAGAAGGGGGACGATTGGAATCTTCAAGAGGAGGTGGCCGCGATGGTTCTTCCTGGCGATTATCGTGCAGGCCATCATTTGTATGGTGTTTGAGGCGTACGTATTATCTATGCATATGGACACCACCCCCCCATTGTAGCCTTACTGACTCAGTCCATCTAGGTACACATTTGGCTTTTTTCAGGCTGGCTTAAAGAATTCACACGAAGCGGACTTCGATAACGCAGATGTCCAGGCACAGCTGAAGACAATACCCACTTTTCTTGGTCTGTTTATTTTGGGCTTCATATACGAAGTCATCCTAGTCTGGGATGCGCTTATCGCCAAGAATACCATTCAAATCATTGGAGTGTGCATTGCGAACCTTGCCTTGCTCGTCTATGGCGCACTCCAAATAGATCAGATCCATATGGCCATCGGCATTCTGCAGGGCAAACAAGTATTCTGGGACAACAATGTCTGGGGCGAAACTCAGGCCGAACTGATTGCCATTCCAGCAATCATTGGATTGATTACACTCGTCCTAAGCTTTATGGCTTGGAAGCTCTATCAGGAATTCGCGTGGGATATCCTAAAGCAAATAGGAGCTGACTACAGGATGAAGAAGCGATTCCTGCACTACCAGGTACGCGATGATGGCTACTTTCCGCTACAGACCTAGGCTAATGTATGTTGCAGATCTACATAGCTCTGTTAAAGTTCGATTTCTTCTTCTTCGTCGGCTTTACGATCCAGTTTCTCGTAGTAGTCGGTGGTGAGAGATCAAGAGTCGAATTCGGTCTGACTGCTGCTGCTATTCCCGTCACGATCGCCATTCTCCTTTGTGCTGCGTGGTCCACCCGTCGTGAGTGGAGGGCGGGCATGTGGATTATCGGTATTCTGTATCTCGGAGGGTTGACATATTTCATCTACAAGCTTGCTCGCATTTACGACCCATCCCAACGCCAGGCGTATAAGCCGGTTCAGAAATCTTTGACTGCATTTGCAGTGCTCACTATTCTTCTCATCATTTTAACAATCATCAACGCGTTGGTTTGCTTGTTCAACTTTGGCCATGGCCTAAAACAACACCTTCTCAAGCCATCACGACAAGAAATGGACAAGGACCAGGCTAGTTACTCGATGCACGATGTCAAGCAGCCCCAAATACCCAGTCGAATGACGATCGATTAAGCTGAATATGCTTCTTCAGATGGTCCTTGCTTTGATATAGATGTACAAAAGCGACACGATTTGATACGACTCTCCTAGCATCTTTCTATTTATTCAGATATCCGGCCGTGGAAGGCTACACAGAATCAGGGCACCGAGACAAACTCGTACAACAAACTTGATAACTATTTTTTCCGAGGCGTTCTGGCGACTACTTATCATTGGCCCCACACTCTCTTTGACGGTTAGGTTTGTTTTTCTGGTTCCAAAAGCATATAACTATGGCCACCCCCGGTGCGCTGGCTCGGACTGGATACCGTTCAGGCGATGGAGAGGAACGCAAGAAGAAATTGAATTGGGAGCTGTAAGTGTCAGGCTCCACCGAACGAAGGAAGTTGGGAGAGGTCAGGATAGATTTTATTTCTTTTGCATCGTTGATGATGCGGCAACTTCCAGTCCTTCAGTCATATGGCTAGCAGGTTCAGAATAACACTGCTTCACATGTCACCTCCTATGAGCTTAATTGTCGTCTGATTCGTGATATAGTAGAGGGTTTTTTGAGTATTCTTTTAATGGCGACGACTTGTCTTTGGGGCTTGAAGTCGATAAACGTCAATTTTAGTATCGTATGCAACGTGCATGATCTGAGTTAGAGCCTATTATGTAGCAAGCTATAAGAGTAGAGTGACAGATAAACCACATAGACCCAAAATATCCGGATCCGTAAAGTCACTTGCTTTAAAAATAGCGTTCCATACCTACTCCAAGCGCCTGCGTTGCAATATATATATAGACAAGAGAACGACTAATTATCACACCAATAGCAATAGCCCATATCGAACCAAACGCTAGCTTACTCTTCGTCAAGCGCCCGTGCTGGCCTGTATATCGTGCCCTATCGTACAACAAACTTAAAGAATGATCTCCTTGGCATCTTTCACGACGCCCTCGCTGGGGCAATAGGGACACTTGTACCTGCTGCCCTTAGCCAACTTCTGCAGACTCTCGCGGGCGAGGACGTGGCCGCACGGCAGGATGACCGGGGGGTTGGCGTCGGTGGTCTGGCCCCTGCTGACGGGGCAGACGAAGATGGAGTGGTAGAGCATGCTCCCGGGCAGCGGGGTCTCGAAGGCGAGCTCGTTCTGCGTCGTCCACTCGGTGTTCTTGGCCTTGTTGATGCTGGTGTATTTCACGAGGTTGGGGAGGGCCAGCGCGCCGGCCGTCACGGCCACGTAGAGAGGCGACTCGGCCGATAGCCCCAGCAGCGAGCAGAACTCGCGCGTGAAGGATGACGCTACCTCCTCGAAGGCGAGTTCCGTGTTGAAGACGGTCCGGTACGGCGACGCCGCTAGGTTCGGCGCGAACACCATGGCGGCGCTCAGGCGCTGGATCTCGCGGAGGTGCCTCTTCTGAAAGCGCCCGAAGTTCTTCTGCCCGTACGTCAGCGCCCCTGTGAGCCCGTTGTCCTTTGTTGCGGGCAGCTGGTTCACGAGCGGGCCTTTGAATAGCCATATGTATTGTAGTTTGCATAGCTCGAACTCCAGGTTCGACCCTCGGGCCTCGAGCTCCGTTGAGTTCTCCCTCGCCCATCTGATCGCGGGGTGTAAGTCATGCTGCTTGAGCGAGCTCAAGATCGAATACATGTCGGCGAATTTCTCTTGTAGTTTCTGGGACTGGAAGGCCGTTAGGTCCGAGGGAATATTTGCGTCCGTTATCATCGCGTCGGGAGGCTCGTCGGAATGTGATATCATTATCGAAGGCGGTTGACCTCGGTCTTGAGATGAGGACCGTGGTGTTTCACTCTGTGGTTGTGCCTCCCCTATAAACGTAGACGCCACGTCAAACTGCCCCTCGCGCAGCAGGTGCATGGCAATGGCGCGGTTGATGAGAGCCGTCTGCGACTCCATCGGATCATGGTCCGTCGGTAATGTTCCCTTGGTTTCCTTGAAGGCCCTGCCGAGGGCTTTGTGGAAGGCATTCTGGCTCTTATGGACCCGGCCGAGATCGCTGCTTATGGTTTCTAGCTGCGCACTGACAGGGTTCTGGAGTTTCGTTAGAGCTAGGCTCGTAGTATGCGGGTCGTTTGCTAGACAAGCATGTCAATCCAGAGGCGTAATCGACTTCGAGATGTGGTGAGGACCATAGTACCTGCGGCAACCTCCTCTCTCGCACTCACAAGGAAGTCGATAAGTCTATCTACATCTTGCACAGCCGCCGTGAGCTTGCTCGCCTGACTGAACTTCTTCACTTCCTTTTGAAGTTCTGGCAGCGACATCGTGCCTGGTTCTGGTGTTGATGAAGCTCGAGTCAAGCAGCGTTGCTCATGGAAAATCGTCGGTGTATAGGTGAGGGAAGGACGGGCGAAACAATGGGATAGAATCGCCCGTATCAGTCTCGTAAGCTTTAAATAGTCCTCAAATACTCGGTCACGGTATTGTATAAGTTATGGGTACGGGTATGTAGACGACATGGGGTGCCCCGCGGCTTGTCGGCTGGTTTACATGCCGCTCCAGGCTCGGCGCTCTCGTTTTTGAACGGTAAATGCGCTGTACGCCGAAGAGATATGCACCACTCCTCGTAGCCGGACAAGCGTGAGGAAAGAAGCCAGAAATGTGGTTAGAGTTGGGGTTGGGTTGGGAATTGAGTTGTAATAAGGGTTGGCAGGTGTTGGTTGGTCTGGGCCGGTTAGGAATAAACGAGGTCTAGTTAAGTTATCCGTTATCCATCCACCTGGGCACATTGAATAATGCTACTGTGCCACTGAGTGATCCACGTTTCACCGTCAGCAGCGCTAAGACAGACCCGGGTAGCAGGTAGGTAAGGTACCTAGTAGCTATAAGGTAGGAAAGGTAGTTAGGTACTTACCTAGGTAAGTAGGTACCTGCTACCTATCTGTCGCTTACCCGTTTTGGGGGAGGACAATGACGCATTACCTGCCTGTACTGTAGGCATGCCGACCACAATGCGCTACCGTAGGTGGACAGGACAGCATTCAGGGGTCTCCAGTTGCTGCCGGTATTCCTGCAACTTAACTCCCGTCGCTAACCTTCACATGCCAGCTTCTCCCTTGCCTTGCCCCCCTAGATCAGTTGTTCTTTGAAGCTTCCCAATCCATACCACGGGTAAAACGGCATATACCAGCCCAAGGCCGATTCTCCATTCCGCAAGCCAAGATCTCGTTCTGACGCCGCTTAAATTGCTATCATGCCCGGAGCACCGTGAACTATCGAGCCCGTCCGTTTGGCCGTCATACATGGAATGAGCCATGTCGTTGAGGAAGAGAGTGTCTTACAATGACGAATCCACGCATCACCGAGATGACGATGCCACCATTGCGCGAGCCCTATCCTACAACGAAGGCCGTGCATCTCGAGCTGATACTCCAATAACCCCCTCCACCTCGAAACAAGTCCCTGCTGCGGAGCGACCAGCTTCCCCTATTTCTGAACTGCGCCATGTCGTAATCCCGGATCCCGTTGCCTTTAGGTACGTCGCCATGCCAAAAACAAACAAAAAGGGGTAGGCTAGGGGGTCGCTGATATTTACCACAATAGGTATTTGGAGGAAGATAAGAGCGTTAGGGTCGTCGAGCGGAAAGCCGAGCTCAAGGGATACGAACTATACTTGGTTGAACAATGGGCCTGCTCTCGTCAGTCGCCGACTCTCGTCATTGTCACGTACACTGGAGATGCGAATCATGGAGTTGTGGTCGGTGTGTTGTCGGTTCCTGCAGACGAGAAAGCATGGTCTCCACGCCTCCGTGTCTACTTCAAGGCCATACATCAATACCATGCGCGACCTAGAGACACAAAATTGGGCGAGTTGATGGTGACAAACCTCAGCAGCTTCCCCTCAGCTCTGACTGTCATATCTGTCCCCGGCGGAAATATTAAGAATCAGCGGCGTACCTTCATCGTCAATGAGAATCTCAAGAGACTGGGTTGCTCTGGGCGGTCTGGCATAACCCTTTCCGAACCCGTACCTGCAGCCAAAGCAAAGTTTCACCAACTTTACAAAACCAACGACAAAGTTTCAACTGAAGAGGCCGTCGTTGAGCTGGTCAAGTTTTGCCAAGTTGCTCTCTACCTGTTTGGCAAGCTTGACCAGGTTTATATCGACGGATTACTCTGTGACGTTACGGAAACCGCCGTTGGCGATTGGTGGACAGAGTTTGGAGTTGAGTATTTCAACGTGGAACCTACAGACGGTATACTTGGGCCCACGACTGTAGCCGCATTATTAGGTTTGTTGGGCGGAGCCAGAAATAGATTGAGTTACTGGGGCGCGCCAGTCCCCAAAGATGCGTTCGAAATAGACTCGATCGAAAGGGGGATATCGTATTTCCAAAAGTACCACAAGCTCGACAGAACACGACGACTTGACCGGCAAACCATGCGTAAACTGCACACTCTCACCGCCAAGGCAGCAGCTGGTGAGGGCTGGGGTGTGCAGAAAGCTGTCAAGTCAACAGTTACGGATATAGGTGGCAAGCGAGGGGAATTAGTCTTAGGGATGGTTGGTAGCCGTGATAAGGGCGGTATT
The DNA here is from genome assembly GCA_025201785.1 of Xylaria longipes. NCBI lineage: Eukaryota > Fungi > Ascomycota > Sordariomycetes > Xylariales > Xylariaceae > Xylaria > Xylaria longipes. The sequence continues at coordinate 180,609 of MU619714.1, read as the reverse complement.
GGTGATATCGAGACGATTGATCTCGACCGTTTTATTGGACTGGTCACTGGAGAACACGCAAAATGGCTCTGGCACGGAAAACCTAAGCGTACACCAGCCCTCGACCACGAAAAATCTGGACCTGACATGATTTTACTCGGAAAAGAGGACCTCCGGACATCTTTCGAAGACGACGCTAGCCAACGTCAAAGAGAGGATTCCCCAGCAGTATACACGACGCCTGCACATGGCTCTGCGGCTAGCGTAACCGACAGCCCCGGCGATAAGGATGCATTGCGCCGCGGGGTATTCAAGAGTGTTGCTCGTGATGCTCGATCAGGACTTGGCCGAATCAAAGATGCCATGACAAGCGGCAGTGGCTTGCGAGGACACGCAAGTCGACCGTCAAGGGATGAGTCTTCCGAGCTTGCTTTTAATGGCTCTCAGCATTCCTTTCTATCTGGTACTTCGGCAGGCTTTGTCCATAGCCCAGCGCAGCTCCCCGGCTCAGCGCAACTTGGTAAGGCCTTCACCTGGAAGAACAAGCCTGAAGAATACTTGAATGCGATCAGGAAGGAGAAGGATATCTCTACTGTAGTGCCTAATACTGGCGTGTTAGTCCCAGACGAGACCTCTGCTATGGAATTGCGAATGCCCGCTCGAATCAATGAAGCCATCCAGAAGTTAGCTTCTCATGATAAGAAACAAGTGTCCCAAGTACAGACTCAGGACAATCCCACCACAGCAGGCACGTCTATTGCCGGGTCCATCGCAGGCGAGCATACGGGCGAGGCCGAGATTGAAGACACTCCAGCAGCATCATCTCGCTCTGCCGCCGCGATCTCAAGTCTACGGCGCCGTCACAGCATTGCTGGCACTCAACCATACCTTAGCCATTCGTTCACCGAAGCCCGTTGGGCTCGAAGGCTGTCATTCGGTGATGCCGAAGAAGCCGTTCTCAAGTGGGAGGAAGTAGTAGATTTCACCGATGCGGAAGTTGTCGATAGTACCACGAAGGTAGGGAATTCGATACGCCTTCTTGAGGTCGCACAGGCTATGTACTTGAGTATTACCGACATCCAAACCAACATTGAGCCCTGGGTCAAGTGCAAGGTACAGGCGATTGAAGCTACTAGCGAGGCGTACTCTCGCCAAATGGATGAGCTACAGACCATGTATCATGAGTCGTCGTCTCTATTTCAGCAAGCGCACCATGATTTTCAAGGTATAGTTATGGACCACAAGGAGAATCTCACCGAGGCGCTCAATCGCATCGAGGGGGAGGCGGCTAAGCTGGAGTATGAGATAACGGCACTCCTGTCACGGGTGCAGGAGGTAGAAGACAGCGCTGCCCAGTTCGAAATTCAAGTAGAAGAAGTTGAACAGAGAGCCGACGAGCTGAAGATGCAGCTCGAGCAGGAGAGCTGGCTGCACTGGGCTGTGAGAACAGTGACTGGCATAGGAACGGGTCCAAACATCACGAGGCCACGACAACGCAGATGAGCGAGCATTCATATCATGGACTTTATTTTCATTTATCCAGCTCTGTACAAATTACCTGTGGTGTTCCCTTGCACCGTAAAACTGGGTTTAGAGCATTTGGCATGTAAGTAAAAAGCATTGATTAGCGTGTGACCAGAGACAAGAGATAGAGCGGTCGCCTGTTTTGGAAATAGATACCCAACTGCATCATAGACAACATTGAAGTTACGTAGATATATTTATATTTTTTCTAGACGGTGATATGATCTCAATTAGTTGTCTGTGGAAGTAGGTGGGCTAGTAGAAGGGATGGTGGTAGCTACATAGAAACCACCGTGAGGGGTAGTAAAAAAGAAAAGAAAAAAAAACATTGCAAAAAGTAGAATATTAATGCAATTCATCATTGTTAAGCAACTAAAGAAGGCGAATATTCGTTTCTACGTCTTGTTAAGCAGCCTTGCAATTACGTCGACTTCCAGAGTCCGATTCCGTACAAGACGACTAGTGTGCCATTTTTAGAGTCGTCTAGAAACGGACACCAGATGTGCCACCAACGTCGATATTTAAAAAGCTAAGGTTCCTCGCGGTCATGGTCCAAGTAAAGTAATTCGTAAGTCAAAGCAACACTACTACAGCTATTTCCTACATTCAACTGCATATTTATCTCTAAGCGCCAACGGGCCAGCCTAGTAAAACTACCTAGGTAATTACTTAAGTAGGTAGGTAGGTTTGTAACCTGCTCACGTGGCTATGCAGCAAGTGAACCAAGTGGCTTCGCCATCATCCGAATCGAAACGCGTTCTATCAACTACATATTAATCTCCAAACGCCAGTCAAGAAATGGTCAGCTACTCAGTGATGGAGCCGCTCGTCGTTGACTCCCATTTATGCTCTGCATAAGAAAGAACCACCATCTGCTACAATGCCTACCACTGCGCCAGACACGACGAGGGCTGTCCTAACTGGCTCCATAGAAGTACGCTCCCAAGAGATTTCTGACGAGGAGGGGATGTACCGCATCCGCAGTGAGCAGCAAGTCTACTACCTGACCATCTCCACCGATGTCTTCGATGAAGACACCATGTGCCGCCCCTACCTCCTCCCCCAATTACCCAGTTTGTCAGACATGCCATCGAGAAAGATCAAACTCGCCCGTAACGAGGATGGCTCTCTTGCTGTAACTGCCTACCACGATCCTTTGCAAGAGATCACATTCATCTGGCTTGTAGATAATATTACGACGATAATGATCAGATCAGCAGGCTAATCGGCTTAGCCTGCAGTCGTCGACAAGTAGTTCAGTTTGTTATAATAACCGTGCTATCTTACTTCTTACTACTCCTCGATTCTTAAGTAGCTCTTTAGCTGGGCCATTAGACGGAGCCCGAGTGCGGCAAAGTTCGATAGCTTTTCAGCTGCCCAGTATATTCGGCTATGTCTTTTAAAGCGAGCGCCTTGTTGTTATACCCTCAAGTAGGCGATAATATGACATGTTATAGGACATATTTTTCAACGTATTCACTAAACGCAAGACCTCTGTTAGGTTGAATTATATATTATCGACGGTCGTGTTGCAGCGCGAAGGCAACGGGCACTCGTCGATAGTGTCTATAGATGGACGAGTTATTCTTTTCTCAAAGTCAGTTGATCGGATGTCTCGTCGTGTCTAGCGATCGATCAATTAGTAAGCTTCGTTCGTACCCGTGACGTCTTAGTTGACCGTTTTGGGGCTGGAACCTTGGAACCGTTTTGAGGTTCATTTTCTCTCTGCATAAAATAATGCACAAATGGCCACAGGGCAGTTCCACAGTCACCTGACTGAAAACTGGCTGCTAAGCCCAATTTTCCGCGCGCTAGTAAATTAGTAAAACTTAGAACCAGCTGCGGCCAACTGTCAGGCCAGCGCCTAACCAGTTTCAATGTCGGTCATTGTTAAGCAATGATGGAGGGAGGCCACGTGACTCAGGCTCTAGTCTGATCCGAGTCGGAATTAACGGGCATTCCAGATAGGCATATCGATAGTTAGGGTGGGATCAAATAAGGATAACCGGTAGTTACCTACCTCTCGCAGGTGGTAGTCCGGGTGGTCATCCAAACCGTCCACTACTTTCTTCCACGCAATTCTCTCCGCAACAACTTTCATTCATTCACGTTCTCACTCGAATTTTATCCGATCATTTCCGTATATCTCGCGCCCTATATAACTGTCCAACCAATCGCTTGTCGACTCTGCGCTCAGTATGAGCGCTTCCACCAGAGCTGCCCAACGGGCTGTCGTAGTGAACCCCTTTGCAGGTAGAATTGCGACCAGGCCCGGACTCGGGCTTCCAACTTCCTACCTTGGACGCCAGGCCCGACACCTACCTCTCGATCTGCCTACGCGCGCCCTGCTGATCCCGCTTCGAAGCATATCAACCGAGCGGCATTCAGTTGGCGGCCATAGTGGTCCCCCTCCCGGGTTCAACACAGAGCTAGCCAAGAAGCCGCTTTCTAAGGAAGAGTCGCCGGCGACAACAAAGAAAGCATCGGAGCAGAAACCCGCAGGGTCGGAGAATGCCGCCGCTGCTGCGCAACTGACCCAGCCCTCAATAACCGAACCCTCTGCCGAGCCCAAATCGTTGGCCGATCTAGCTGCGAAGAAAGAGCAAGATATCGAGAAAAAGGAGGAGAAGCAAGAGAAGAAGTTGACCCTTGGCCAACGGATAAAACATGAGGTCCAACATTACTGGGATGGCACAAAGCTGCTAGCCACCGAGATCAAGATCAGTAGCCGACTGGCTCTGAAGATGGCTGCCGGCTACGAATTGACTCGACGAGAGAACCGGCAACTACGGCGAACAGTCCAGGATCTCGGTCGTCTCGTTCCCTTCTCCGTTTTCGTCATCGTTCCCTTCGCCGAGGCGCTTCTGCCTATCGCGCTTAGGCTCTTCCCCAATCTGCTACCAAGCACCTACGAGGCTCAACAATCCAAAGACAAGAAGGCCGCAACGCTTAGAGCCACCCGTAAGGAGGTTAGCTCTTTCCTGCGCGAGACGATGAAGGAGACCGGATTGCCGTTGTCCCCTGCCACCACGCAAAAGGAGGAGTTCTCTACATTCTTCCGAAAGTTGCGGGCGACTGGGGAGAAACCTAGCACGGATGATGTCATCAAGGTCTGCCAGGCCTTTAAGGACGACCTCACCCTAGACAATCTTTCGAGGCCACAACTGGTGTCTATGTGCCGCTACCTAAACCTCAACACATTTGGCACAGACACTATGCTCAGATACCAAGTCCGTCACCGGATGCGTCAAATCAAGAGAGACGACAGGGCCATCAGCTTCGAGGGCGTCGACAGCCTCAATGTGCTGGAACTACAAACCGCGTGTGCCAGCCGAGGTATCAAGACACACACCGTGTCCCCAAGCAGGCTGCGGGAGGATCTCCAATCCTGGCTTGATTTGCGGCTGAAGCATGGTGTACCTTCTACGCTCCTGGTTCTGAGCAACGCCTACATGTATGGCCAGAAAGCCGAGGAAGGTGGTTTCCACAGCCAAATCGAAGCTCTGACTGGTGTTCTCTCGTCTATTCCTGAGGAACTGTACCACGAGATCGAGCTCGAGGTGCATAATGCTGAAGGCGCTGCGACGAACAAGCAACGTCTTGACGTGCTCAAGGAGCAGCAGGAACTCATCGAGGAAGAGAATGAACAAGAGCAGGAAAGCCAAGACACTGGATTCGCCACTCCTAAAGATGTAGATGACATCGATGAGAAGGAAGACCGCCAGCAAGCCGCTGCAGAGCAAGGTCTTGACAAAGAAGTGGTCGGCGAGGCTGTGGACGCAGAGGCTGACCAGGCCCAGGCAAAGAAGCGGCCCGAGTCTTCTAAGACGATGGAGACAAAGAAAGCCGAGAAGTAAATATAGGCGCCCGTCATGAATAAGTTTCACCAGCGAATATGTATTATACAATTTGCGCGTCGCTTCTCTTTTGTAATATCTTTGGCAATCAACTGCCAGTGTATCAAAGCGGAAATGGAGATAAGGCATGCTCCAGGAGTAGGGGTATGGGTTTATAGATAGAGACCATCGCCGTGGTGTGCAATTAACGATACAATAGACTTGAAATTATGAATAACCTAATGATCTCAGGCAACTCTTTTTTGTGAATAGGGCCATGTTCGGTTGATGAGTTGAGCGCCTTAGACCTCGATGTCGAACACCATAATTTCTTGCCGTAGGTACAGATCATTCCGTGCATATGATACGAGATCAATTCACTTCGACTGTGCATTGCCGACGGCATCGTCCCGCGTCGGCAACTTCCACATTGCAACGCGCAGCGAAGACGAAGCTTCGTGGCGCAATCTTCATCTCCCGTGCATGCGTACAGTACTACCTCAGCTCGGACAACCCCCTTTCAGCCCCAGACGCTCAGCTCGTTACAGATGCACCGTAGATCTTCGGCCTGCTTTTCAGAACACTGCAGTAGAACGTGAAAGACTACAGTCCTATACATATCTCGATCTCCGGTGCAACACCATCTTCTCGCCTATTCTGCGGTGCGTCACCGGTCGACTGGGTGTTTCTCGCTTGTCGACCAGCTATAGTACTGATAATTTCGTCTCGTGAGACAGCGCTCTATGCGTTTTTTTGAAGCTGTTCCTATTTATACGCATATATGTAGTTAGCAAAGGAATAGGACGGCACAAGTATGCATTATAGAGCCTCGTCCCTAGGAATGCGGCCCGGCCCAGCACAGTGAAACCTCCAAAGTCCTCGTGGCTGAATGAAACAGAAGATGTAGTTAAGAATGTCTACTCGATTATCAGCCTCCGCCGCTATTGTTTCGGAGAGACACCTCCACGAGATGCCTACTCGCCTACCCACCTACCCTGCCTCCGCCAGCCCAAGCTTGTGTTCGCTGGCCGAGAGACATCCGGCTCTCGAGACAACGCCGGGAGGCTGGCTGCATTGCATCGCACTGCCAGCCAGAATCCTTCGAGGGGCCTGGCTGTGAAGAACGGGCAAGCCATGTTGTCTATCATAATACAGAGAAGTGTGTATGCAGGGGAGAGAGTCTGCCTGGTGTATTATTAGGATGGTGATGGAAATGGGGATCTCCGCCAAGTGGTTATAATACCGCGGCGAAGCACGCCATCGTGAGGTTCGGAAGACTTCGGTATTGGCAATTCGACTTTCGCTCATTGACACCAACTCCTGTTCACTCCTTTTATCTTTTGGGTTTGTTTTATAATCAGTCGGTTGACGGTAGTTGATGGTAGCTATGCGTGTCCAATTCCTCGCCCTCTTTTCCGCGCTCAGGGGTGTGACGGCGCTTTATGACCTGCCAGAACCTCCGCTAGCTCGCGATGAAGAATACTTCGGCGATCTTTTTGGTTCGATTCAGTCAGATGTGCTGAAGCGAAGCACTCATGATGCGGATTTCCCTCTCAACTTCGGCGTTACGAACCAAGTGTTGTTTAACGGGTATGGTTGCCCTTCACTTTCATTAAAATCCATGAACCTATAACAATATAATTTGAGTTTCAGCCAGCCAGGGACTGTGTCTTGTGAATTGGAATATGTTTACTGATAACTTTCTGTATCAGCAACTTCGCAGGCGGCAAGTTAACGGTGAAATGTGTCGAGTGCAAGACAACCGGAGAGGTCACGGCCTCCGCCATGTTACCAGATATAAACGACATTGACATCACGCATCCCGGTGACATCTTCGACGACTCCATGCTCGGCCTTACTTTCAATGGCGTCGGCGCGACCATAGATCTTGACCTCACGGCGGCAGCGTCTGGGGACTTTTCCATGCCGCTGTTGAAGACGGAGAGCCCAATCGGTATTGCTGTATGTTTCTATTTATCTCTATATTTATGAAAGCGTGTTGGTTATTTGTTGAATTAAACTAACAAAATCTTTGTGGTATAGGGCCCTGGTTTCCAGATTGGCGTTGTGTTCTCCGTGGACCTGGTGTTAAAGATCAGCGGCAAGGTCGAGACGGAAGGTGGCTTCAAGATCGCCATCCCCGATGGCTCATCGTTCATGATTCCATTTAACGAGGCGAAGCCGAATGTTGCCAACTTGTAAGTATCTATCTTTTTCATTCTTGCTCCATACTTCCCATTACAATATACTACAACCTTTTCCCCAAACATCATCGTCAACCTCGTCTTAAACGGAATTATTACTAACAGACTCCTCCCTCAAAGCAACGGTGCATCAGCCTCCCTACTCCCCATAAAAGTCGACCTCCCCGCCGACGTGACGGTTGCCCTGCGTCTGAAGGTGCAAGCGGGCGTGATGCTGCCGGACCTCAAGATCATCGAGGCAAAGGCTCTCGCAGGCGCCTCCATCGCAATCCCAGAGGTAATCCTGAGAGAAAACGCATCTTTCCCGTCCAAGACGTGCGCGATCCCCGTGTCAGCGGAGCTCAACATCAACGCGGGGGTATTTGTAGACATCGGCGCCGACGTCGCGGGCATCGACCTCGGGGACCTCAACCCAAAGGCTTCGACGACGCTCTTCGCGGCCGCGACCAGCACGTGTTTGAAATCCGCTAGCAGCACCAGCACATCCAAGACCAAGGCGAAGACCTCCACGAAGAAACCCCCCAAGAGCGCCAGCAAGTCCCCTTCGAAACATCACTCTGCTAGCGCTAAGCCCACCACACATCATACATCATTCCGCCCCCCGGCTTCGGGACGACCTACGCCGAAACCAAACCCGGGCCCGTCGTCCAGGCCTCCGCCTTCCGCAGGGCCGAAGCCTACTACGCTTGCTACTTCGCGGGGATCGCCTCCGCAGGGCAGTCCGTCTCAGGGCGCCGGTGGTAATGGCGGCGGCAACGGCGGCGGCAACGGTGGTGGTGGTCCCGGGTTCGGAGCACCTAGCTCCTTTGCCGTCGCCGCCCGCACGTACGTACGGCGCACAGCCTACCCCATCACGCTACAGAGTCTGGCGACGCCAATTACGAACTCCGCGGCGGATGCTGCTGCTACCCCGACTGTGGAAGCCGTCTCGGCTGTTTCTGTTGTTGCGGTGCGGCGGATCCTGTTGTAGGGGGGACGGGATGGTCTAGGAGATGTCCGATTACGGTTTGGAGTCGTTCGCATTTCTCTGTCTGAATATTTTTTGAGTTCTGTGTATCCCGAAATTAAGTAGACGTTGTATACTATGCTGTTGTTGCTTGCGAAAGCCTACGATACACGCAATAAATAGGTTATCTGATGAGTTACTTCGTATATTGAAAGCGCCTTCTTTGTCGAGGTAAATAATTTGTTATAGTGTGGCTTCGACAAATAAAATTGCTTGAAAGTTTCTAGAGACGGACGTGATATGTTTTGCCTAAGTACCTACCTAAGGTCAACGTTGTGATTTCTCACGGCCGATATACTTAACCCCCGCCTTGCAGTCCACCAATACCCGAAGAGTTAGTCCATGAAGGCTACCTTTTCCGCGGTAGTGTGATCTTGTCCCTTTAGACGCCCGCCGGCTAGAGACAAAGTTGGTTCGAATAACGCTGTAGTTTAGTATTGTGGCTCCTTGGTCCGGTGCCAGGAGTATCAATTTTAATTTGGCAGCTCGAACTACTATTTTATGCCTTCAAAAATGAAGTTCTTCTTCATCATTCTCCATATCGTTCTTGTCTTGACTTGATATTGGCTTCATTTTCTTTTATTTGGTTGGAGAGTTCCTAGCTACTGCCCGGGGCTGGTGGTTAAGGAAATAAAAAACCCAAATGAAGTGATGCAGGCAAATAAGCAAAGCAACTTAGCTAATAAGTGGCTTTTTACCCGTTATAGGTACAAAAAGGAGAAAAAGAGAGCTGATACCTAGGCAGTCCCTAATTGCTATAGTTAGGATAGTTTTCATTTGAATTTTTTTAACTACAACCGATGAATTCCCGACCATGTCCAGTGTTTCTGGGTGTATAGAAATGCCTGGCTCTCTTTAAATAAGCGGATTGAAACCCCTCCCTAATTCAGTAACAACCAGACATATCCCCTTATTGGTAATGTCACAGTTGTGGGTTCAAGAAACACTACATAGTACGCCTGTGTATAAACCCCCTGTGCCTTTATCTAGCGGTAGCCTGTAGGATCGATTTATGCGAGCACCAATAAGTCTTAATAACTGTACTGCTTTATACCGTGTATAAATGTAGTTGCTTTCACCCTTTTCTAGTTCATTCCATCGTGTTACTACCTAGTTATTTGGAGTCGGTACATTTTTTGACTTGTCTGGCTGCTAACTACCCCCGTGGTAAAACAATTGGTTGACGTGCGTCAAATAACTCTCCAGAGCGTCGGGATATCGCGAAAAGTATTTGATATTATTGCGTGTTCATTACTGGTAGGACTGCAAGCCGTGCCGAAAGTCTCTGCTTGATAATGCTACAGACGCATATCTTTCCGCGCCAGTTCGGCCGCGTTAACTCCACCCGGTTGGTTGTATCCATCTGCCGGACATAAGACCGTGGAAATCAATAATTCGACGCGTGTCATGCCAAGTATTACTTTCTATAATTTTTTCTGGCACACAAGTACAGTAGAGATAGGTGGGTATGCTGCGCATGTAAGTTTGAAGGTGACAGCCGCTCGCTCATGGTTATCCGAGCAGAACTCCGAGGTCTGATACCCACCCATCGGTCAACGGCGGCTAACTACCACCGACATGATGCTTAAATGAGGCCCAATACATGGTGCATGTGCAAGGTTCCCGTGACGACTAACAATTATGGCCCTTTGAGTCTAGACACTCTTGAATCATTTGAGAAAAAGGTGGCAGGAGTGTGAGAAATTCTCTTGAAGTGGGTCGATTTCGTGTCAAGCTTTTCTACCTAGGATCTCTAGTAGGTACTGTAAAAGATTGATTGCGTGAAGGGACTTTTTATCTGCTGGCCCGGTCTACGAGCTTGTTCGGAGATACAGCACGTTTCCTCCGCGACTAGGCTGAAAGCGGAAGTGGCCGCCGAGCCGTTAACACCAGAACTGCCAAGAATTACGGTAGCTGCAACCTACTGGTACGGACCCTGCTGCGGACGCCTCCGATCCTGCGATCTACTATAGGTAATGTCCCGGCTGGGCAAGAGCCTGGGTAGGTCCCTGTTGCCATGTACCTACAGGATGGTAATAAGTAGGTAATATGGGTCGGGGTCGACTGAATAAGGTTCGGCAGTGTATATTATCTGATTTAATTACGGGCAGTGGCAATTCTGGTCCCATTCGAGTGAATGTACAAAACCCCATTGGTACCCCCTCCCTGTGCTCTGGCCGTCTTAATCTGTGAAGCTTGCTGCAAATTCGACAATAACTGGACCGAGCAAAGACATGGCGGCGGCAGACGAGAAACTTGCCGATCCCGAGCGAGATGGCTTCGCCGCAAATGAAACACCCAGCACGCGGATGTCGAGCGACGATAAAACGGAGACAACTACCGAAGGCATTAGTAATGCTCCCAAGGAGGCAGAATCAGCAGCCCAGAATGGCGCGGCAACAACACAAGTGGGTGATGCCAACGATTCGCCGCAGGGGGGACGCTCGGGGTTGGAGATGGCAGCGATCATGGTTGCACTCTGCGCAGCGCTCTTCCTTGCCGCCCTGGATACGACGATCGTGACGACGGCTATCCCCACAATCGTGGGCGAGTTCAATGCGCCGTCGGGATACACGTGGGTGGGCGCAGCATACACGCTTGCCAGCTCAGCAACTGTGCCGAGTTGGGGGAAGGTCAGCGATATCTGGGGGCGCAAACCCGTGCTGCTGGTTGCGGTGGGCATCTTTTGGATTGGGTCGTTGATCGCGGCCCTCAGCAAGAACATAGGTCAATTGATTGCCGCCAGAGCCATTCAGGGAGGCGCTGGTGGAGGCATCATTGTCCTCATCAACATCGCCGTCAGCGACCTCGTTTCGGTGCGCAAGCGCGGCCAGTACTATGGTATGTTTGGGGCTGTGTGGGCGCTTGCTTCCGCTATTGGGCCGATTCTAGGTGGTGTCTTCACGTCCAAGGTACGTCCATTCTGGTTGTTTCAGTGACATGTTGAAGAAGCGAGGCTAACGCTACATCATTTAATAACAGGCCAGCTGGCGATGGTGCTTCTGGATCAATTTGCCCATCTCGGGCGTGGGGTTTGTGATTTTGTTGCTTGTCCTCAAGCTGCATAATCCTCGGACGTCGGTTCGCGAAGGCCTAGCTGCTATTGATTGGCTGGGAAGTCTGCTGTTCATCGGTGCCACGCTCCAGCTTCTCTTCGGTCTCGAATTTGGTGGCGTTAGCTACCCCTGGAAGTCGGTTACCGTCATCGCCTTGATCGTATTTAGCGTTGTCACCTTTGTCGCCGCGATCTTGGTCGAGAAATACGTTGCCAAGTACCCCGTCATCCCTCTGAGACTATTTAAGTCGCGCCAAAATGTCGCCGCCTTCGGGGTTTGTTTCGTGCATGGCGCTGTCTTCATCTTGGGCTCGTACTACTTGCCCTTGTACTTCCAGGCCGTTGTCGGATCTTCGTCCCTTTTGTCCGGCGCGTACCTGCTGGCTTTCGCTCTCCCGCTGTCGTTCGTATCTGCAGGCACGGGCGTCTGGATGAAGAAGACGGGCCAATACCTACCGGCCATCATTTTTGGCATGGCATTCCTGACTTTGGGCTTCGGCTTGTTCATTGATCTCGGTTCACCAGTCAATTGGGCCAAACTCGTCGTTTACCAAATCATTGCAGGTATTGGGGTCGGTCCGAACTTCCAGTCTCCACTGATTGCGCTACACTCTGGTCTTGACCCCAGAGACATTGCCGCTGGAACAGGTACATTTCAATTTATCCGTCAACTTGCGACTTCCATCTCCATCGTCATCGGCGGTGTCGTGTTTCAGAACGGCATGCAGAAGCAATACCCGATGCTGCTTGCTGAACTCGGCCCGGAGATCGCTAACCGGCTATCGGGTGGCAACGCGGGCGCAAACGTGGGTCTAGTTGCCTCACTAAAGGGAGAACAGGGTAGAGTGGCTCGAGACGCATACTGGCATAGTTTACGGGAGATGTTCATTGTATTTACCGCCATTTCCGCCGTCGGTCTTCTGATCAGCCCCTTGGTCGGCCAGAGGAAGCTGAGCAAGGAGCACACTGAGTATAAAACTGGTCTGCAGAACCTAGCTAAGAGAGAGGACAAGGTATCCGAAACCGAGCCTTCGTCAGAAGGCGAAAAATCTAGCTAAGAGACCTGTACTACGGATATACGTGTACACTACATAGAGATAATCATAATATATAGAAAAGACGACTTCACATAATATCAGATGCTGAATTAGACAGTTCTCCCGTCCCCTTACGTTCTGGAGTAAATACTTGGAAAATCAATTGTGATTTTCGCGCTGCGCTCATCCCTGCATTGAGGCTCTGTCGTGCTGTGGGTACACCCTCTTATTGAAGCTAGAACACGCAGGACCCTGGATATTCCACCAAGACACGTCTAGTAAAGGAACGCGTCTATTTAAAGTTGTTTTGTATTTCAGAGTTTCCAGCCAGGTCGGGTACGGTGTATACTTGACAGCCCTGACGTAAATAGCTACGTAGGTAGGTACATCACCGGGTATAACCTTAATGCTACTAGGTACCTCATGTAAGGTTCATTAAGGTTGTTGAGGTAGGTAGGTACTGCAGGTGGTATTACAGCAGTGTGGCGCCGAGGAAAACTTAAAAGAATAACCTAAAAGAGGGGCAGTCGGTAAGGGTAATTGGGGAATGGCAGGTGCAGGAATGGTCGGAGGGGCAACGCGCTAAGAAAGGTAAGTAGAGCTATGACCATGTAAACAAAAACACGCTTGGCAAGAAACCTTAAGCCCACACGCCCTTGTCATATCTGAATCCATCGTGAACCGTGGCCTACTTTCCGAACCCAACCCACTCCAACTTCTGTCAATCATATGTCAGTTACGCATCTGCATCCAGCTTGACACCACTGCTCAGTTCGAAGGTAACCTGTTCTTTCAATTGATTCATTGATTCCATTTCCATTGCCCACATTTGCATCTCGATTTCTCATCACCATCCATTCATCCATCCATCCTTCCGCCGCAATGGGGTCTGCAAGCCCCCCGAAGCGCATGACGCGTGCTAGGGCAGCTGCGGCCTCCGCCACTGCGACCACCCTCAGCACCAAGGCCACCAAGTCAGACAGGGTGACCAAGTCAACCAAAGCAACCCCATCAATCAAATCTACTGCCGCTACTGCCGCTACTGCCGTTTCTGCAAAGAAGGCTGCCGTAGCTAAGAAGGCTACTACTACTACTGCCGCTGCTACCACTGCCGCGAAGAAGCCTGCTGCCACAAAGAAGCCTGCCGCGAAGGGAGCTACGACTACTTCTATGAATACCACGCGCCCCACCACTAGGAAGCGCAAGGCCCAAACATTTGATGGTGACGATGATGAGGACGACCTGTCCAAAGAAGACAACACACCCAAACCTACCATGAACCGACCAGCAAAGAAGCTGCGGGGATCAGCCAAGAAGGCCGTCGATCCCGAATCCGAATCCGGGTCAGAACATGAATCTGAACCTCAACCCAAATCTCAAGAGCAGAACGCGCAGAGCAGCACCACTGCTACCATTACTAGACCCACACGTGGTCGACCCAAGAAGTCCACAGCGACTACCAGCACATCTTCTGCTGCTAAGACACAAACACCATCTACAACCTCCCGTACACGAACGCGCAAAACGACTGTTAAAGACGATGATGTCGCTACTACTGCTAAGCAAGCACCCAAGAAGCGTGGCCGCGCTGCCACTGGCACCGTTACCACAACGTGCACCACCGAACCTACTCCAGGTCTCAAGTCAGCCGTTTCTCGTCCTGCCTCAAAGCTTGCCGGTGTTCTTAAGAAGACAGTGACTTTCCAAGAGCCAGAGAAAGAGAACGTACCTCCTGGAGCTGCAACAAAGGCAAAGGCAAAGACTGAGACAGCTACGACTACTGCTACGGGCATGAGAGCTAAGCCCGTTCGCAAACCTGCTGCCTCAGGCCGAACAACCCGGGCCAGTGCACGTGCAGCTATTGCGGACGTGACAGAGAAGAAGCCTCTCAGCCCTAAGAAGGATGGTCAGAATCTACCTCTGTCACGAGACGTTGGTTCTGATGATGAGCTTGCTACATATGAAAAGACACCTCTTAAACCCTCGATGAAGAGTCCCGTCAAACCATCTACTGGCGTCAGAAAGCTTGAGCTCCCACCCCTCGAGAAAGAGAAAGACGGCAATTCCCCACCAACACTCGAGCTCACTCTTCCTTCAGCTCTCAATAGCCCGGCTCGTAGACCGCCTCCCTCTCCTTTTAAGGATATGATGAAGTCACCGGCGAAGGTCTCTCCACTCATCTTTCCATCTACTAGCACTGAGACGCAAGGTGCTCAATCACCGTCTAAGCCGACGATGCTTCAGTCGCCTGCCAAGCGTCCCAACGTGTCTCTCCAAGCTTTCCAGTTCAATCAGGAACAAGTGGGCGCTACCCGCTCACCTATGAAGACCTCATTGCTTGGTACGCCTGCGAAGCGCCCGGTATCGCCTCTGAAATTACTGGGCTCTCCAGTCTCGCGCACGGAAGAGACGCCTCAGGAAGCCCCTAAGGAGAATACGGACACTCCTATGGAAGAGGAAAACAATGCCCATACTCTTATGGAGGAGGGTGACGATGCTGATAATACTATGGAGGAGGATGATGGTATCCATACTCCCATTAAAGAGAAGGAGGACACATATTCTCCCATGGAAGAAATTAGTGAGGAAGAGCTGCAGTCTCAGATTCGTGCAGAAATAGGATGTATCTCGCCGGACGAGTCAGCAGCAGTCGAGAAGGCCTTGTCACCTATTCAGGAGGTCGACAATGAGGATAGCATTCAGTCTAAGCAACTTGAATCCCCTACTGCCCAGCTCACATTCCCTGGCCGCCTTTCGGCCGTCTTGCCAAGACATGCCGACCCTGCACTCAAACAGAACCCTCTACCTGTCGTATCTGAACCTCAAACTGACGAGTGCGAGGCCAACGCTGAGGAGCCAATTATTTCAAGTCCAACTCAAACTACCCCTCCCAAGATAGCGCGAAAGCGTGCCGCGTTTGGAAAAGGAGGGAAGCACCTGCAAGGTGATGACATGTCCGACTCTGAAGACGAGCTTGCCCTCAGCAATAAAACCATTACCAAATTTCAGGATGCCACATCGACCAGTGATCCTCAGCCCTCGACACCTGCACCTTTATTCAAAGGTACTGACAGGAAGATAAGTGAGAGTGCTGCTAGAGCAGCCAGCAGAGCTATCAGATCCGTCTCGAAAGCGTCTCAATTCGGATTCTCTGTTCAACTAGGTGCATGGCGAGCTTCCAGTCCTCTTAAGGCTCGTCAAACTCAGCAAAAGCCTGGCCCCCAATCAGAAGAAGATGACGATGAGTTCTCACTACTTGAGGAGAAGGATTTCCCCGTTGTCGAGACCCCGCCCGCCAAGGGCTTTTTCGACGATGAGATGAAAATCCGTGACGATATGGAAGAAAATGAGGCTGCTATTGAAGCGCTTCTAGAAGCCGATATTGCCGCTAAGTTTGCTAAACACGAGTTTCGTCTCACGGATGAGGATTTCTCATTTGTCACGGAAGATGGAATGTCGCCCCTCAATACTCGAGAGAGTGACCAATCTCGCTTGCATGAGGAATCGATCTCAGAAGCAAGCCAAGAGTACGGTGACGAGAATGCCTTTCCCATCGACCCTGCCTTGGTTGGTAGCAAAACGGAAACTCAAACTGGTAGCCTTGATCCAGTGACCCCTCTAAAGAGAACTTTTGCATCCAGGGAATTTCATACTGTTTCGAAGGTTCCCCTCAAACGTGGTGATGATTCGCCTCCTCGCAGCGTTAAGAGACATTGCTCTACCGTGTCTAAAGTCTCTCTTCAGCGTCCTGGTCCATTCAGTAATGTTTCTGTGCCCTCCCTGCGCTCTTCTCGGCCAGAATTGGAAGAGCAAACATATGAAGAGTCTAGACTTCCTCTCGTTACTCCTTCCAAGTCTGCCCCTTGGTCTGCTGTGGGCACTCCAGCTCGCACAACACGACCCGATCTCGACTCTAAGCTTCTGAGCGGGGCTATAGTATTTGTCGATGTTCATACTACCGAAGGCGCCGATGCTGGTAGAATCTTCGTCGACCTTTTGGTCCAAATGGGCGCTCGTTGTGTTAAGAGTTGGCCCTGGAATCCCAGCAGCACCGCAGATGGCCAAGTAGATGTTTCCAAGATCGGCATCACCCACGTGGTGTTTAAGGATGGAGGCAAACGAACACTGGAAAAAGTTGTTGAGAGCAACGGCGCCGTCCAATGTGTTGGCGTTAGTTGGGTCTTAGAGTAAGTTTATGTCGCATTCCAACTTTAATTAAATAGAGACTGATAGGTCTGCAGCTGCGAGAAGGAAAACCAATGGTTGAACGAAAAGGACTATCGAGTCGACCCTGCACTTATTCCTCGTGGTGGCCACAATAGACGAAAGAGCATGGAGCCTAAGGCAATTGCTAACATGAACGGCACGCTTGTTACTCCCATGAAGGTCAACTCGGGCATTTCCCGTGAACCTCAGACGCTTCCCAACAATTACATGAGTCGTCGTGATAGCACCGTTTGGATGCGAAGCCCCTCCGATCACGATGAAGATGAAGATGCGCCCAGTGAGCCGAGCGAAATGGACTGGGAGAGCACTAATGCTCCCATCCTAACACCTGTCCCCAAAACGCCAGCACCCGAGATGGTAGCCAAGTTCGCTATGGATATCAGCCCTGGCACGCCTACGATGAGTTCTTTCGCCTCGACACCTGGCAAGGATCAACTTTTCATGCAGACTTGCCCTCCGAAACCAAGCGGCCTTATCAACATCGGCGAGAGCCTCATAAGCCACAACCAGGATCCCGTCTCGATGCGCCTCATGGCAGCACGACGAAAGAGTATGCAGTTCGCACCCAAAGTCGCAAGCCCCCTCAAGAAGCAATGGAAGCAGTTGGATTAAATGTTTTTGTGTCGAGCAACGCACCCCCAATGTCGCAAGCCCACCCTCGCAAGGTGGGACCTGATAGAAGAATTGTATTTGCATTTGCAATCATTGCACTCGGTTTTGTCAAGCCTTGCTTTCATTAGCAGGGATATGGTGAATTTTTTGTATTCACATACCTTGGCATCACCTCGATGTTGCAATTCCTACCTTCGCCGGTTAGGACTCGATTGATCGATTGTATCTGGACTTACTACATCTTGCACTCGCGGTTGCACGCTCGCTATCAAGAGCATACCACTATCTCATTGTATTCGGGTGACTTTATTTGCTTTCTCTGGCTCTGAATAGTCATGGTTCTGGCTACGGATTTACATGGTCGGCCATTCCCATTGTCTGAATAACTCCGATTCTGTTTGCGTTGTCCGAGTATTCTCGATTCCAAGCTATTCCACGGGGTGGAGTGGTTACTTGTATTGTTTATTTGCGGTTTCGAACCGGGGAAGAACTGGGTGAAGGATTGTTTTTGTTGTTTTTGCCATGAATTTGTTCTGGCTGCTTGGTGTTTCAAAGCATGGAACCACATGATGGATTATGAATTGGCCGTTTGGCGTTGAGCATTGTTAGAATACCCCGGAAGAACGGATATGGTTCTCGTCACTTTCTGGGAAGGAAAAGCTCACGATCGTTTGGCCTGGATGGCCGGAAAGGGGAAAGCATTCGGAGTTGATACGGTCCGTGGAAATACCACCGGAAAAGTACTTGTTAGAGTATAATCGAGAACATCACGCATAGCTTTGTGGTCTTCGTCTGCTGACTGACATGTTTTACTTGTTTTGTGGTCTCATGCCATGATATTTGATGAATCGCTAAGTACGTCTTTTTAAGTGATGTATTCCCTAACTTAGAACGTAATGTGCTAAAGGGCCAAACAACAAACACGGTAAACCATTCTTGCTCGGCTTTGCGCTTCTTGTCACGAGCGAGGACCCAAGGGACTAGGACTTGACCTGACCTAGGTCTGGCGAATTGCATATTCGTATGCATATTCGTGATTCTGTAAATGGTCGTAGCCTGATTATTAAATGCTTTGGGGGAAGATATTGTGTAGGTATTCCGTGTCGTTTCGAATTGCTTGTGATGCAGAGGTGAATTCATGTTTGTTTACCTGAGTATATATAGACAGACACCTACTTATATATATAGCAGGTACACGTACCTGAGAAAGCTTAGTTGGTCCTTGTTGAGGAGGCACATGAAACTTGCTTACGTACCTACCTGGGTTAGGCAGGGTCTGACATTCCTAATTTATTCTTAGCACTAGTTAGATAGGTAGTAACTTTCCTCTCTCTAGCTGATATTTCTTTCCTTCCCTTCTTCTGGGTCGGGGAAGTCGTGGGCTGCTGCTGCTGCTTCTGCTGTGCGTTCGTGGGCA
The DNA here is from genome assembly GCA_025201785.1 of Xylaria longipes. Taxonomy (NCBI): domain Eukaryota; kingdom Fungi; phylum Ascomycota; class Sordariomycetes; order Xylariales; family Xylariaceae; genus Xylaria; species Xylaria longipes. The sequence goes on along the minus strand of MU619714.1, from coordinate 161,712 downwards.
GCGGCGGACGGTTAGAGACGCGGACGAGCTGGATCTCCTCGTCCGGAGGAATAGTGGCGATGTGCTTGTCGCACGATGCGCAGTGGATGTCGATGTTCCCCCACCACTCGCCCAAGCCGGGAAGGCAGCGGATGATGAAGCCTAGTAGGCCGCAGCAGACTATACAACACCTGGATAATGAGTTAGTTAGGTCGCGAAGTGGTCATCGCGGGCGGGTTGCTACGCGATTGTTAGATAGGTGCTATAAGATTCATAGGGGTGGGATGTTCTCCTACTTGGCGCGAGTGACTGGTGCTGCCGGCTGAGCCGTAGCCCCATCTTGCTTCTCACTTACGGCGCTCATGTTTACTGTTTAGGTCTGTGTCGTGATCATGCCCTGATCCCTTAATGCGCGTTTTTGCCCCGGGTTGGGATTGTTGCGGATTTGAGAGTAATCGAGGAACGCCGTGTGCGGCCTGCTGCTCAGCACTTAAGAAGGTAGGTATGGGCAAATTAGTTTAACATATAAGTATACAGATACCTCCATGTGGTGAATGACAGCATACGCTTGGCACCGCTGTAATGCTGGTAATAACAAACATAATTAAGTGCTAGGAGTGAAGTTCTATCGTGGTGACTTGACAATGGGCTAGGTACCGCATAATCTGGTGAAATTCGTATCAACACTACTGCAGCCAAGCCAGTAGTAGCCAGTTAGGTGGCCCGTATACAAAGCTTAGCTACAACTACACCGCCATAGCGTAGCCACCTAATTTATATAGGATTAATATGCTCCTAGTATCGCGTACTAGCTAATACCTTTTAATTTATAACTTAATACTACTTATATATTTATAATAATTTATATAGCTTTTTATATTATATTATTTAAAACTACTTAAAATTATTTATTAAATATAACTTTTACGTTTTTTTTTATTTAATTAAATTAGCTTTTTTTTATTTATAAGTATATAAAATTTTATTTAATTTTTATTATTAATTAAATATTTAAAAATAATATAAAGCAGCTTTTAAAAAACTGCGAAATATTATTTTTTAATTTTTATTATATTTATATATTTTAATTATTTTATAAAAAAAATAAATAATAATTTATTATTATTAATAATAAAAATTATTATTATAGTTATTTATTTAATAAGTTTAATTAAACTTATTATATTTAAAAGTAGTTAATAAAACGTAATATTTAATAAAGGTTTTTTTTTAAATAATAAATATAGTTTTTAATAATTTAATACTATTATATATAATATATAAGTAGTAAAAAAATATATATAAATAATAAAATTATAAGTTAAAGCTATAAAATAAAACTATTTATTAATTTTTTAAAATATATTTTTTTTAAATTTATATATAATAAATAATAAAATTTATATTAAATATTAATAAATATATTTAATAAATAACTATTTAAACTTTTATATAAATTAAATAGTATTTAAAATATTAAAATATAACTTTTTTTTAAATTATAAAATAAAGCTTTAATTATTAATAATAAAACCGTATAAAGCAAACTATAATAGCAATTATTTATTTTTTAATATATTTTAAATAATAATTAAAATAATAATTATTTTAACTTATTTATTATATATTTTTAACTGCTTTATTATATTTATTTTATTTTTTAACCTTGTTAGCTTTTTTTTTTTTAAAAACTTTTATAAAAAACTATTTATAAAGTTTTTATAATTATTTTAAAATATTTTAAAGCTTTTTTTAATAGTTTTATATAACTAAAATTTATTTAAAATAACCGTAAATAATATAATAAAAACTATTTTTTCGCGAAATTTAAATATTATATATTAGTTTTTTAATTTTAAATTATTAAATTTAATATTTTTAATATTAATTAAATAATTATTACAGCTATTTAAATAAATAAAAATACTAGTTTTTATAAAGCTTTTAATTATTAAGTTTTAATTTTTTAATATAAAGGTTTATTTTTACGCGTTATTAATTATATAAGTTATTATTATTTTTTATTAATTAATTGTTTATAATTTTAATAATTTATTAATATTATTAAAATTTTTAAAATAAAAATTTATTTTTTTTATATAACTAGTTTTTAAATAAGCTGTTAAAACTAATATTTAATAGTTAAAAATATTTAATTAAACTTATAAAAATAATCGCTAATATTAAAATTTTTTTTTTTAATATTTTTTAAATTTATTCCGTTAAATAAAAAACAGTTAAATTTATTACTAATAAACTATTTTTTTTATTAATATATATAAATAAATTTTTTATTATTTATTTTTTAAATAAATTTTTATTATTATACGTTATTTTATTAAACTTTATATTAATATTTAAATAATAAATAAATAATTTATTTTTAAAAATAATATTTTTATTATAAAATATTATTAATAGCTTTAGCTTTTTTATATATAATTTATTTATTATAATAGCTAATATTAATGTTATTTATTATTTATTTTATTTGTTTTTATTAAATTTTTTATTTATTATTTTTATATTTTTATAATTATATATATATTTATTTAAAAATTTAAAAAATAATAACGTTTTATTAAAATTAATAATTAAATAAAATAGGAATTTTTTAAAACTAATATTTTTAATAAAATTATTTATTAATATAATATTTAAAAAATAACAATTATTTTATAAGTTTTTTTAAATAAACTATAAAAATAAATTAATATAATAAACTATTTTTTTTAATACTTTTATAGCTATATATATAATTTAATAATAATTAATTTAATATTTTTTTAAAAAGCTATAAAACTATTTATTTAAAAAAATAAATAAACTATTATAGCTTAAATAAAAAGTTTTAAATATTATTATTAATTTTTTTTAAAACTATTTTTATAAAACTAACTTATTTTATTTTTTTTAATTATAAAAGTTTTTTTATAATTATTGGCCTACTATAAGCTATAAAAAGTAATAGTAAAAGACTTGCTATTTTTTATCTACTATATAGTTAAAGATCTATAGCTATAAAGAATCGTTCCCGGCTAACGGCTGTCAGCCAACGTCCTGTCAGCTGGCCGCGTCCTGTCAGCTAGCCTTCCCTCAGTAAACTTCCTTTAATAAGCTTTCCATAAGCTTCCTTTAGTAGGCTTAAAAAGCCTACCAGTACCCCCCTTACGACAAATAAAAAAACATCCTTGTTTTCTCGGACCTTAGTAATAAAACAAAAATAAGCGTGGGTTTTATATTTTTATTCTATATTACAAGCTATAACAATATAAAATAACAGCTAGTAAATATTGCTTAGTTTTTAATTGTTTATAAGTTTTTACAAGCTTTTTTAGCTAATTAATTTAATTATATTAATAGTATAATAATTAATAATAAATTAACCTTTTATTATTATTATTTAATTAATATTAAATAATTATTAAAAAATAAAACGGTTACTAAGTTAATTACTACTAGGTTAATACTAGTAGGTTTAAAGTTTATATAATAATTATTAATATTTTTGTTTTAATATACTAGTTATTTATTATAATATATTTTAATAATTTTTTTTTTTAATACGTTTAACTTTTATTTAATTATTTTATTTATTTTATTATAAAAGGTAATTAGCTTAGTTAGTTCTTGCTTTATTTTATATTAAACAGTTTATAAAACAATAATTACTTTTTATATTTATTAAAATATTTTATAGTTTTTTTTTTTAGTTATACTACTATAAATACTTTAAAATATTTAATTTAATAGTTTATATATTTTATTATTAACAAAACTATTATTTATAGCATTTTTTATTATATTTTAAATAATTATATTAATTTAATTAAAGATTATATTATAAATATTTAAAATATACATAAATATCCGTTAAAAATTTAAATTAATTATTATTTAAACGTTTTATAAGTCCATTAAGTTTTTTAATTATTAAATTATTATTTTTTATAATTTTTTAAGCTTTATATAAAATTTTGTTTTTATAATATATAGCGCAGCTGCTACTTTATTATTAAAGTTTATAAATTATTTTTTATTTATCGTATGCTTAGTTATTAACGTTAGAACGTTTTTTTAATAAATAATAGTAAGCTTATTATATATTTAATATAACCGGTTATTTTTTATTAAGTATATATTAACGCTTTGCTTTACTTTTTTATAGCTATTTTAAAAATATTGTTTTTATTTTTCTACAGTTGTTCCAAAGTAAATATAGTTAAATATAATATTTAATATTAAATAAAATAGTTATTTTAACTACTTTAGCTATACTATATTGGTTTATTATAATGCTAATAGCGGTTAAGTGTTTATTAAGTAAGGCTTTATTATTATAATTATTAGCATAGTTATAATTGCTTTTATAATTGTTTAACCCTATAGGTTAGCTATAAAATTTAGTTTAGTTTTAAAAAAGGTTTATCTTTTTATATTAAAAGCTAGTATAAGTGTTATAACTAATAAAGCTTTAGTATAAAGTATATTATTTTTATTAGTTTATTTTTTTTAATACTATAGGATAATTTTTTTTATTAAATCCGTAAATATTTAAAATATGTTTGCCGTATTTATAGTTATTTTTAGTTTATTTAAGAATATTTTATAGCTATTTTTTAAGTTTTTAATAATATAAATAGCTTTTTAAAACTTTAGTTTTATTTTATAAATATAAATATTAGTTATATTAAACTATTATTTTTTTACTTTTTATTAAATAGTTATTATTAGCTAAGCTTTAGCTTTTGTTTAAAGCTTAGTGTTTAAAGGTTTGTTTATTAGCCTTACGCGGGCTAAATAGCTTATAATTTTTTAAAAGTTTATTTATAGTCGGGGTAGTATTATAGCTAAAAGGGTTTTTTAAAATTTTTTTAAATAAGTAATTTTTTATAGCAGTTGTTTATTTATTATTAGTTTATTAAATTTAAGTAGTTTTTATTATTTAAAAGTTTTAATATTTATAATAAAAAAATACTCCGGTATTTTATATATTATATTTTTAAAAATATATTATTTAACTTTAGCGTTTTATATTTTATTTAAGTTAATATTTTTTTTAAAGCTAAAAAATAAAAATCCTAGGTTTAAAAATAATTGTTTACTTGTTATATTATTTACTTTGTTTAGTTTTATAGTTAGAATTGCTGGTATAATTCCTGCTAAAGCTTTTTGTTTTTTATTTATTATTATTATATAAGTTATATGTTTAATATACTTGCTTATTAAACGGATGCTTAGTAGGTTTATTAAAAAATTGTTATTTTATAGTTTACTATAAGATAGTTAGCGGGTAGGCGGTTATAGGATTACTGTTATAAAAAAAAGCTAAAAGTGAAGTATAGGAGCGGTATAGATTTATTTTAGTTAGTAGGAGATTTTTATTTTTTAGTTAGATATTTATATTTATTTAATTAAATAAATTATTTGCTTATATTTTAATATAATATATGTTTTAGTTAGTTTTTATTTATATATTTATTTTAATTAAATTTATATATTAATTGCTGGTATTATATGTACTAGTTTTTATTTATTAGCTTTATTTTTTATAAATATATTTATTTTTTAATTAATTTTTATTAGCTTAGCTTTTAACTTATTTTTTATTAATTTATTTTATTGGTTATATTTGTATACTAGTTTTTCGGCGTTTTATATAAGTATTTTTTAAGAATACTATTAATCGTAGACTAAAAAAAATCTTTTTTAATAAACTAGATATTTTAGCTAGGGTTTTCTTTTTTGTTTATTTACTTGCTGTTTAATAAAGCGTTTAATTTTATAGGATTTTTATTTATTATTATTTTTATTTATATATATTTATTTTAGTTTTAGTTATTTTTTATAGTATAAGTTTTTTGTTTTAAAAGCTAAATAAAGCTAAATAACAGATATAGTTTTATATATTTTTTAATACCAGGGAAAGTTTAGCTTGTAGGCTAGGTTTTTAATTTGTTAAACAACTATTAATAGCTTAATTTTTTATTAAGATTATTTTTTTAAAGGGTGCCCTAGTAGATAATATTTTTTGTATAGCTTTAAATATATTTTATTTTTTACGTTGTATTTAACTAGCCGGTATAATTTGTTATATTGGAGTTTTATTTTTGCAGCAGCAAAATTAATAGCTGTTTTAGCTTTTTTTTAGTATATTTTATGGACGGCTTTATAGTTTACAGCTGCCTAAAAGATTTAAATTATTAATAAAAAGGTTGTAGGCTTAAAGCCTAATATTACTTTGTTTAGGGATTATTTAATGGATTTTTATTTTAAGTTATTAAATATATGCTGTAGTAGGATTATTATTATTGTTTATAAAATATTGGAATTAAAGTAGTAATACTAGATAGTAATTTTTACGTTTTGATTTTTTTTTTTTAACTAGCCGTCTATTTATAGGTAGTATACGGCGGAATATTATAGCTGGGTTTTTATTTAAAGGAATAACATTATTTAAAAGTTGGATAAAAATTTAGTATTTTTATCCGTAATAATTATTTTAAGGATATTTTAGTCCGCGAGCAAAAGCATTTTAGCTACTATTTCGGCCTAGTTTTTTATAGTATATTATATGTTTTTTAAGATTAGTAGTGTTTTTTTGCTATATTTATAAGTAATAATGAGAAGTATGTTATATTTATTAAAACCTTTTAGCTTTTATAAGGTATTTTATACTAGGATAGTTGGTATATTAACTATAAAGTTTATTGTTATTGTATAAAAAAGTAATAACGGTATGCTTATTAGTATTAGTTCGCCAGGTGTTTTTTTTTTATTTGTTTTATTGTTGAGATAGCTAAGATAATAATTAAAATATTTTTAAACTTATTTTATTAAATTTTATATTATAAACTTGTTTAGCTTTTATATTATTTATTTAATACTAAAATAATATTTTTTATTATACGCTATATAAAAGATTTTGTTTAGATAAAATTTTAATATAATTAATTTTTTTTTTTTTTTTAACAGGATATAATATAATAATCCGTTATAATCTAGCTTAAAGCAGTATTTTTTTAGTTTTTTTAATTTAGCGATTATTTTTTTTAGTTTTTTATCCTTTAAATAACTATTAATTAATTAGTTTTTAAAGTTTTTATTTATTTATATTATATTTATTATATATATAAATATTTTATTAATATTATTTAGTTTAGATTTAGTATTGTTTGCGGCTTTTTGCTAGTTTTTTTTATTTTTTATTATTAGTAATTTAAATAAAGCGTTTAGTATAAGATTAACTTATTCGGGGATATATTTTATATTTAGTTAATATTAGTTTAAATAAACTAAGGCAATTATTAGTTTTGGATTTATTTTTATAATATCTACAGTTATTAGGTTTTTTTATATATATATATTTTTTATAGCGTAATAGTTTATTAGCACAAGGATATTTATTTTATAAAATTATAACTATGGATATAGCTGGCAGTATATTTATACTAAGCAGGATATTTTTATTTTTATAGCTTGGTAAGTTTTTTTTTTTTTTATTAATATTTTATTTAAAAATAGTATTAGTTATATTTAATTAATTAGGATTAGTTTTTTATTTTATACATTAGATAAGTAAAAGGTTATTAGCCCGTATTTTTGCTTTATTAATACGTTAATTTTAAAAAACGCTTATTTAGTATAATTTTAGTATACTAGGTATAACTTTTATATAAGATTATGTTATAAGATAATAAAGTTTTTTTTTTTATTATCCGTTAGTTTAAACTTTTAACGGGAAGTTTATTTTTTTTTAACTATTATACTTTTAGTTAGTATTTAGTCCGTTATATATCCTTTATTAAGCATGTTTGTTTTTTGTTTTTAGAAAAAAAGGATTTTTTGTTAAAACTATAGTATATATTTTTTTAGTTATATAGTTATTTTTATATATATTTTTAGTTCTTTAAACGTTTTAAGGAATTTTATTTTTTATATAGTTTTAATACGGTCTTTTATAATATATGTTTTTTATTTATTTATTTATAATCTAAGCAAATTAATTAATAAATATCCGTAAAATAACTTTTTCGAGGATAATATTAATTTAATATTTTAAAACTTTTAGAGCATAAGCGCTAAATATTTAAGGTATTATTTTTTTAATTTGCTATAAATTATAATATTGTTTATATATACGCGGTAAAAAGATTAAAAGTTTTTTAATCAAAGGTTTATAAAGCGTTGTTTAAATACCGAACTATTTTTAAATCCTATTAATACTACGTTAAATACCTTTAATCCCTATAGTAATATAATAACTATTTTATTCCTATATTTAAAATAAACTAGTAGTTAATAAAAGAATAAGGCTGTGTTAAAGATTATTAAAATTGTTTTTTTTTAAATATCCGCGATAATATTTTTTTATATAAGTATTAGCTATATATCCGGAATAATTAAAGCGTTTAAAGCTTGCAGGTTTACTACAACTTTTTTTTTTTATTTTTTTTGTACTATTTTCTACGTTATAAAAACGGAGTATCCAAAGGGCGTTAGTTCTTTTATTTAGTTTAGTTTTTTTTTTTTATATATTAAATTAAAAGTATTATTTAATACTTGTTTATTTTCTAGCTTTAATTTATATGCTTGTGTTTATATTTATTAGTTTTGCTAGCCCTATATTAAATTAACTTTTATTTTTTTATTTTCTAAGAGTTTGATTATTCTTTTATTTATTTATATATTATATTTTTTAAATAAACGTATTTTTACTTTAGTAAATTTTGGGTTTTTATTAAATATATATATTTTATGCTTAGTTGTTTTTAATAGGATATTTTCTAGGTGTTTTAAGCCTGTATTATTATTATTTTTTATTAGGTTTTCCGCTTTTAGGGTGTTTTATAACTATATTATTTATATATTATTTTTATGCTTAGTAAAGTTATTAAAAATATTATTTATAAAATTAAACTTTTATTTATAATAAGCTGCTGCTTATAAGTTTACCGCTAACTAGTTAACCTGTTACCGGCCTTTTATATTTAAGTTTTATATTATTTTTACTTAAGTTTTTTATTATAGTTTAATCAGTTTTATAGTTTTGTTTTTATAAAATATAACTTTTATAAACTTTTTATTTAATATTATATTTATTAGTCCGGTTCCTGTTGTTATAAATATATATTTTTTAATATATTTATTATTTGTTTATTTTAAAAGATCAGTATATTATACTAGTATTAGTATAGTAGTACCTGGGTATATAACTATATTATATTATACTAGGACTTTTTATTTAATAGGGCTTGCTTATTTATTAATTGTTACAGGTACTTTAGCTTTATTTACGGCTTTAATAATTAGTTGTTGCCCTAGGATATTTACTATTATACTATATGCTTTTATTTATAGGGTATTTAATAATAATTTAAGCTTTAGCCGATTATTTATTTATACTTTAATAGATATATTAACTTCAATTTATTTTTTTGTTACAGTATATACTAGTATATTTATAGTAAATATTGTTTTTTAATTTATACAAACTAAACCACTTATACTTTTAACAGTTGTTTTTTTTACAAATATTATAATTTCGAAGTTTATACTTCTTATTAAAAGCTATTAACAGTTTATTATAATATTTAATATTTTTATATTTATATATATAGTTTTTATTTTTTAACCGCTTACTAGCTTTAAGTTTATTTTAGTATACGTAAATCCGCTTTTTAGGTTATTATAATTAACCAGTTTAAGCTTAGATTTTATTATTTTAACAGATAAAATATTAATAGGTTTTATATACTTGTTATTAATAAATTTTTATTTATTATTTTAGCTAAGTCCTAAGTTAATATTATAAGCTTTTTCGCTTTTTATTTTATTATTATTAACTATTAAGTTGTTTATAATAGTTTAAATAAAGTTTTTTTAGTATACTTGTTTTATTTTAGTCCTGTTTTCCAAGTTAAACTTATATAGTATACTTTTTATTATATATTTATTTTTATATACGTAGTTTATATATTTATTATAAAAAAAAAAGATTTTACTATATTTATTATATATTCGGCGGTTTTTTATCGCTACTTAATAAAACGCGTTATAAAAAAAAAAAAGCTGTTTATTAGCTAAGTTAATATAGTTTATTTTTTTTTTATTAGTTAAATTTTTTAATATATAATAACCTTCGTTTACTAATCGGGCTTTTTTAACTTTTAATTTTTTATTATTTATAGTAATATATACTTTATTTTTATAGTATACTTTTTATTAATTTCCTTTTTTAACCTATTAATACTATTATTATAGGCCGAATTATTTATAAAAATAGTAGCCTTTATTTTTATTTTAATAGTTTAAACGTTTAAAATATTTATAACTATAGTTATTATATTTATAGCTGCTATATTTATAATTACTATAGTTATAATTACCGCGTTTAAAATTATTACGTTTAAAACTATTATATTTAAAGTTTTTTTATTTATAAAAATATAAGGACCGGTTTTTATTATTAGTTTAATTATATTATTAATATTTATTTATCCTATAATAAATTTATTTATTATTAATTTATACGTTATTATTATATTTATTTAATAAGCTAAAAAATTAGTTTAAGTTAATTATTAAATAAATAATAAAAGCTAGTAATATTAAACGCTATAGCTATTAAAAATTTAATATTAATTATTTATTTATTAGTTAACTAATAGTAGGTTTTATAAGGTTTAAAAGGGTTAGTTTAGTTTTATTTAATAGTTCGTTTTTATATACTTTAGCTTTTTTTTTTAAATATATTAAAAAATTATTTAATATAAATATAACCGTAAGTTTAGCTATTAGTTGTTTAAAAGATAAGTATAACAAGTTATAAACCTTAAATATTTATTATTTAGTTATTAAACGTCCAGCTGCTTATACTAGTTAAAAAATACTTCCAGCTTAGTTATAAACAAATTTACTGTATTAAATCCAGTTAATTAAAAAAATAAATTAAAAACTTTTTAGTTAATTTAAAACGTTTAATATATTTAGTTTAAATTTTTTAACTATTTTATATAAAGTGTTGTTTAAATTTCTTAATAAAAGTTATTTTATTTTAAAAGTGATTTTTTTTACTTATTAAAATTATACTAAGCTTTTAAATAGTTAAGGATAATTTTTTTAAATAATAGCTTTTCGGGTAAGGTTTTTAAAATGTTCGTTAATACTATTTTTAAATAAATATATATTTTTTTAATATATATTTGCTTTAACTTATATATAATTATTTATTTTAAAGAATTTTTTAATATATAGGTTAAAAAAGCCGATATTAAATATTTTTTATTTTAAATGTTTTTTAGCTTTATTTTTTATTATATTTATAAATTCTCTAAATTTTTAAAGTAAAAATTAAATTTTATTATTTTATAGAACTACTGTTATAGTTTCAGCTATTAAAAAAAAGGGGTAGAAGGGGTAAAGGTATTTTTTTATTAGTTTTATTTTTTATAGTATTAAATGTTTAAATAGTTTATGTTTATAATAATAAATAAGAGGTTTGGGTTAATTTATATATTGTTTTAATTTTTATTTATATTAATATATTAATATATAAGATATTTATTGTTTAAATATTTTTAGCTATTAGTCTTTAAGAGTTTTTTTATTATAATAATATAAGAAGTTAGGAAAAAGCGAAGGAGAGAGATGTTTTATTAGTTAGTTGTTACGTTTTAAGGCCTGTATTTTAACTTATAAATAGCGGTTTTTCGGATAAAGCGGAAAATAAGGTATAGGGAAGTGTAAATTCTGCGGGGAAAGTTTATTTTCGGTATATTTAACAACTTGTTTTAATATTTTATTAAATGTTTTATAAAACTAGTGCTGTATAAACGGGTTGTATTCGTGTAATAGTTTAGTTAAATGTTTATTTATTAATTTTTTAATATATAAAGTATAGTGGTAGGACTAAAGATAATTGAGTTTTTGGTTTATTAGGGGGTGGAAAATTATATAACTAAAGGTATTAATTTTTTATTTTTTTAAGCTTGTTTATTAGTATTAATAGAAAGTTTTATATTTAAGTAATAAAAAAGTTGTTTAGGTTTTATAAAAATTCGTAAATTTTTATATATTTTTTAGCTGTTTAGTTGTTTAGGACTTGGTTTTGTTTATTAAGCTAGCTGTTATTAAATATATATTTTTTTTTCGGGTTAGTTTAAGCTTTAATAAAAGGATTTTGTTATAGTAATATAAAAGAAAGTTAAAATAAAAGTATAATGTTATAAGTGTTTTTTTTAACAGGAGGTATACTAGGGTTTATTAAGGAGGTATTTTTTATTTGTTATTTTATAATTTTTATATAAATAGTTTATTAGGTTATGTAGTAATGTTTAGTAGAAAAGTAGTGTAATAAAATAAGGGAGGAAGAAAAAAGGTATAGGGCGGGTAAATAAAGGCGGGTAAATAGGTTAAAGGTTCGCTTGTGATAATCCGTTAGGACTCTTTAAGAGTATTAAATTTTGCTTATATAATTATAGTAGTCTTGGCTTTACGGAACAATCTGCTAGCTACTAGTTATTGGCCTACTATAAACTATAAAAAATAATAGTAAAAAACTTGCTATTTTTTATTTACTATATAGTTAAAGATTTATAGCTATAAAGAATTGTTCCCGGCTAACGGCTATTAGCTAACGTCCTGTTAGCTGGCCGCGTCCTATTAGCTAGCTTTCCCTTAGTAGGCTTCCTTTAGTAAGCTTTCCATGGGCTTCCTTTAGTAGGCTTAGAAAGCCTACCAATAATATTGTTTTAACTATTAATTATTTTAACGTATTTTTTAAATATTTATTATTTAAAATTTTTTTACAGTATATTTATTAATATAATATTATAAATTTATTATTAATTTTAAAATATTTAGCTATTTTTTAAAAAAGCGGTTAATAATAACTTTTTTTAATAAAAAAAATACTAATAAAAATTTAACTTAAATTAAACAGTATTAATTTATTAAAATAAATAGTTTTTTTAACTAAAATATAATAGTTTTTTATAAATAATAATATTTTAAAATTTTTTTTTTAAGTATATTTTTTTTATTTTTTAAATTAGCTATATAAGCTTATATTTATAGTTTTTTAAATATTTTATTTTAAAGCTAAGCTATACAGCTTTATAAACTAGTATAAGTACTGCTGTTATTTTTAAAAAATATAGCTATATAAAAGGGTATATTTTTTATTTAAAAAGTTAATAAAAAAGTACTTGATTAATTTTTATTATAAATTTAAGCGATTTAAACAAAAATAAAGCGTTTAAACAAGTTTAAAACCTAGGTAAAGTAATTAAGTAGTGCTATTAAAAATTAGTTAGTTTATTTTATAATATAATAAGCTATAGATTTTTAGATTTATATATAAATTATGTGATATTTGCTAACAGCTTAGCTTCCCACAACATGGCTGGAAATAGCCTAGATTCTTCTTGGCTGCAGTAGTGTCGATACGAATTTCACCAGATTATGCGGTAGGTCATACCTAACTAACTACGGGCCGTGCCGGGTGATCGGAGCAGCCCGGGATGCGATACTCTTTCTTGTTTCTTTCTTATACTCTTATATTCTTTCTAATACTCTATCTTGGGGTTGATCTTGATTTGGACAGGAATGATGTCAATTTATTTTGAGATAAGCAGTCCTCATCTGGTTGGGTAGATCAGTCGACATGCCCAACTCATGCCATGAGCATCAGGGACAATGAATAGAGTTGTACGTAAGCACCTGGTTATTATATCGCCAGTTAGCCTATGCACGTACCTACTGTAGTGTGCCCGTGAAGATTGCTCGACTCAAACACTGAACTTGCCTGGTAAAACCGCATGAAAGAATATTGATCAGCCCAGTTTTAAACCTTGGAATGTTTACATCAATGGGAACGATCCAATGTGATATCATCGCTAATTCCACAGCCTGCACATGCATGCATATAGGGATTCGGCATTGTCACATGCATCTGCTAAGGGGTCGCGGGGCTGCGGGGCCACCGGATCAAGATCGGTTAGCTCGCCTATAACTTGTTCCCCACTCCGGAATACGGAACCTGCAACTTCGCATCAAAGCTTGGATGCGTTTCGGCATCCCTTTCATTACCTTCTTTATCCTTGTCGCCTAGAACAATATTCAACCCAAGACTACCAGCTTATTCTAGATCTTGTGCAAAGAGCAAGCGAAATATTGTCTGCTACTGTCCTGTTTCTCCCTGCGTGAACTCGAACCAACCAACTAATCCATCCACCACTTTAACTCCACCATGCCTGCCTCCTTGGTCCTCATATCCTGACTTGTCCAGCTTAGTTGAACTCGGTACCTATAGCGCAGGGGAGCTGCTTCATAGTATCGTACCGAGGCCCCGACCGCTATGACAGACCAAGATGAAAGCCCTCTTTCTCGCCCCAAACCCAACGCCCCGACGCGACCCCTCGGTAGAAGTTCCCTCCCACGATCCTCCAGCAGCCATGGTAGCTACGTCATAGGCGAGTCGAGCACGGCGGCCGGTCAGCTTCGCGACACATCGATAGATAGAACGACGTTTGGTCGATCATCACCTTATCGCACCCGAGAACCAAGCTCAGATCCACGATCCGCCGAGCATGGAGAACACAATCCGAGTCATGATACACACCGAAGACGTCAACCCCACAAGCCCCGGCCGAGCAGCGGCTTTCTTTTGTCTAACAGTATCTTGAACGAGACCCCAAAGCCGGGGCCCGAAAGAAGGAGCGATGGCCGGAGGAGATCCCGTATTCCCGTCGACAGTCGCAAGGGGAAAAGTCCACTGAGGTCTTCCGAGGATTCCGACCCTTTGGTATCGGCCGATTCCCACGCCCCCTTGGATGGCCAAGAGGCGCCCGGGACGCGCCCGGCGCGACTGTCCGTTGGTGGGGCTGATGTCCACGACGATAGACCACGCAGTCAAATGGCCAACAGGCGGAGGTCGATGATCCCGTCGCCACGACCGAGTTCGGCCCCTTTAGACGTCGATTCCACCCAGATTGTATCTATGGCGCTTGATTTGAGCGAGTCTAGGAGGCAGGCTGCAAGGAGAAATATTTCAAGCCCCATCCCGCCCCGGCTCGCGCAACTCCCCGACAGCACTCCTGGACGCAGTCTTAAGCAGCACCTACAGCAGCAACGACGAAGTTCGCGTAACATCTCTCCCCGGGCGGGTAAGAATCTGTCCCCGAGGATTGTATCGGCACCGAGGATGAGCAGTCCCTTACAGCCCACGTTTGATCATGATGGCGGTTACACATACCATTTTTCGTCTTCGACGCTTAATCGAGCCCAGAAAGCGAAAGAGTATCTGGAGCTCATGGCTCAATACAGAAGGCTTCTCCTATTTCTCCCTCCCCTGAAACGAGAGGGACGTTCGCGGCCGTCCACCTCGAGCCACATGACAACTCCTAACCTGGCAGGCACACCTCTTGACCTCGTTCCCGGCTCCCAGAACCGAGCGTTGGGTCGTGCATATAATCCACTCCAGTATATTCGAAATCGGAAGATCCGAACTCGCGAACGGCAAACCATAGACGGGGAAGCTCAAGGATTTGGGGATGTACCTAGGGTCACAGACTGGATCGACGAAGTAGCAACTTTCACGGCAGCCACGCTAGTTTCTGAATCTCCAAAATTACCGCCGTTTTTAGCAGCAGACGGGTACGCGAAAGAGCAGCTCCCAGCATCGAATCTTCCTAGACCAGTTTCGGCATTGAATAAGCCCAAAAGACCGAGATTCGAGTGGAGTATCGATCCGGCAGACATGCTCGCAGATATATATTGGCTGGACCAGGATGATAATAGGTTTCTAATCGAGGATCGACACTACACTAAGATCTACACCCCTAAGGCAGAGGTATCTCAATCGACGACCCAGGCGACTGAGCATAACAAACTTGCACTTCCTACGCCGGCGCCTAAAGAAAATACAAACGGCGATGGCCATGACATGCCTGAACGCGATGTTCCACAGTCCTTAAAAACAGATGTGGAGACAGCAATGACGAGCGCGAGAGATCGTGCCCGCCAAAAGCTTCAGGACTTAAGAGGACTACATCATAAACACAGTAATTCTATCTATTCTCACCATGACTTTCTTAGATTTAGACGAAATTCTTCGTCAGATTCGTCGGATAATGAAAGCGATCGTCGCAGAAGAGGTCGAACCGGTACAATCAGTGCTAGTGGCCAAGATTTGCTTGAGAAGCAGATGAATGAGATGCTCGCAAAAGAATCTCAAGACGAACAGGAAAGTGTCGCTGGAGGGTTTGATGCTAGCTCCCTTAAACCGTTGCCTGCAGCTATAGCTACTGCCGAGCAGACTTCTCAGGTTCCTCGACCGGGACACAGTCGAAGACAATCCCGTATAGAACCCACGGATGACAGGGTCCTACCAAATCAAACCCCGCTCATTCATTCTGGACGCACGAGTTTGGATGTACCTAATCAGCCCTACAGGTCTTCAATGGACCTCGATTCACCGCGACCGGTCTCATCCGATATTGCATCAAAGGGGTACCAAAATGGCTATGTACCAGTCATTGGGATGGATCTATCACCAATAGCTACTCGCCCCAGTTCACCAGCTCGGAATCCCTTTTCGAAAGTCAAGAGTATATTTCGGGATCGCAGTCGGGAGCGTGAAGATCGCGAGAATGATGACAGGGTCGCCAGTCCCATTGATCCAATGGGAACGATCAGTTTATCCGCCGTCACGGAGGATCCAACTCAGCCCACCGGACGCCCGAGGTCTAAGAGTTCTACTCGAGAGTTTGTTACAAGGGGAACGCATGAAAGTCATAAATCACACCGAAGCATGGGCAGCTTTAGTATTAGGCCTGATGAACAAGTCGGACTTAGGACAATATTTAAAGGAGGCGCAAAGCTCGATGATATGATACGTGGTGGTGTCTCGAAAGTGACAGATCTCATATGGAAGAAAGACTCCGACTCCGACTCCGACTCTGACTCCACGGATGACGATTCTGATACCGATATCCGGAGAGGTCGACCTCCAGGATCGGCTTTATTATCACCGGGAGGCTCAGGGCGCCACTACAACAGCCGCCGGCCAGTCAAGAACTATATGGATATCATGCCAAACTTCAAATCGCCGACAGGTTCGATTAATAAGTCCGCCTCTCACAAAGGAGACGGTTCCTCCGTTCAAGTCCTGTCCCGACCTCCCAGCAGATCACCACGGTTTGAGCAGCTCAAACCGCCACGTATTGATGTTCGCAGAGCGTCACCAGATTTGTCTGAGCTCGAAAGGGGTACCCGGCAAAATTTCATGGACTCCGATACGTCCGAACTCGATTCTCGTTCTCGTGTCTTGAGTCATCCCATAAATCGACCAAGACAGTCGTCAAAGGAGCTTCAAAATATTCTCTCAATTCGTGACACCGACTCTCCCGTGTCTCGCACGGAGGACAAGACACGCGTATCTGAGCATCGAAACTGGATCATTCCCAATCGTGCCTCCTTGTCTCAACATGCTCTCATTTCCAGACGTGAGGTGGCTCGCCTTCGTGCGTTAATCCTATGCTCTGGTATCAAGGCCATGGAGATTTCCCGCCGCGCAAACGAGTCCCGTCCTCTCTTCGAGCCAGATAACAAGGCGACGGGCCTATCATGGACTGAGATTCGCCGTCTCGCGCCGGACGAAGAACATGATCTACGCGTGTCGCAAGCGGAGATTTTCCCAACAACGGCTCGTATTCTGTCACGTAGTGTTGATCGCTCCATCAAATCATTCGAAAAATCTGCCTCTGAATTCTCCACGGAAACAGCACCACGTCTGCAGCAGCGAGTAGATACAATCCACAATCGCGTCGCTGTTGATCTTATGGATATGACACGCCGCGCCGCCGACGAAGCCGATGAGGTGAGCCATGAGATTGTGGATTATCAGCGGCTCAAAGTCAAGAGCGTCCTCGATACCATGGATAAGATGCTCAGGCGGCGACGTCGTCGTTTCCGCTGGGTACGTAGGGCCGGCTGGCTGGCCGTCGAATGGGTCCTTGTCGGTTTCATGTGGTATGTCTGGTTCATCGTCATGATTACGCGGATCGTACTTGGTGCGGGCCGGGGCTTTGTCTCCTTCATTCGGTGGCTCCTTTGGCTTTAGGGCTAGGACTCAGATATTCCCAACTTCCATCCCTGTGATACCGTCTCCGGATATTTCAGTATTCAACTACGATTTGGGTACTCATGAGCGCTTCATTCCTTGGTTTACGCAGGCCTCTACGCCGCCTTTCCTTGCAGATACCCCCACTATGTTTCTTTTACAAAATGTTTCATTTTTCAACACTAGGTCCTTCTAATTGAATAAGTTTTCTTTTCTGGATGATGTACGTTTTTTTTCGGCTGTGCTCGCCCATTCCACCTATTATGTTAGCTTAGATTAATTGTGTATAACCTTATGGGGATGTGGCTGGTCTAGAGGTCTAGGATATAAAAGATAATTATGTAAACTTGACTGTATAGATAGAAAGTCCCCCTTGTGGAATTGTAGTAGTTATAGTTAAAATTGGAATTACCGGCCGTTAGAGTTGTGATATACTATGGTTTTGAATCCTAGTGCCGTGCCCCACCAACCTCCCGTATACAACAACAAATGTGCTTTTCTAGGGGGGCTCAATGGTACATACTAATTAGGTAATTATTACCTAGGTATGTAGCATTTTTACTACCTTTTGCAATCATATAATGGGTATTCACATAACCAGCAATAATTTTACCTAAGTCCGTTTAAAGGTGGATTTAAGTGTAGGTACCTAGGTTTCATGTCCGTAGGTTTTATAATTATAGAGCAGTCCGTATTATTGGTAGGTTCAGCCAGGTTTGTATAGTCAGGTGTCTACCTATAGGTTATTTGCCAGCCCACTTGACAGTCCGTATGGCTGAGTTTATACGGCGGATAGGTTTGTTCTACAGTTATATTCTGGAGGGTCTGGTTTGAAGGAGTGATTACCTACACAGACGGTATTCATTTCTAAGGATCTCTAAGCTAGTTGCCCTTGGTATATTAAGACGGAAAAGTTTATCTTGCGGAAGTTTAGAAAAAAAGGCAATTCGCTGGGCGACCGAAAAGTAATTACATGTCACGGAGATGTGGATCACGTAAGCCCGTACGTAAGGCTTTACGTGATCTCACGTAAGCCGTGAGGCTATATATATGTAGATCGGGTCAGCCAGTCTGGTAGGCTCACTTACTTCTATATAATATATACGATACGAAAAAAAAGCTCCTTAAACCCCTGTAAATATCCGTAACAGTTATAAGCCCGGTTTGCACTCTAAGCTAGCTACTACGCTTTTAAAGCTGCTGATTTACTAGTTAACTGTTTACGTAATTGCTAACGGGTATATAGCTCGTCCGCTTATTATACGACTTTATTTAATATATCTATAACTTTAAATTTTGTAAAGCTTACTGTAGCGGCTGCGGCGAGCCCCCGACTTATAACCGATTAAGCTAGTTGGATCGATTGGTATACTTAGCTAAACGTTACTGCACGTTTTAGGGGGTTAGGAAGCTACGTAGATATTGATAAGCCGCTCCTTAGTAACGCTTATACGTATACAACCGGCTTGCTAAAAACGCTTACGTATAGGCGTATATAAGAGCGAGAGAACGTATGCCGTGCGGCTAAGTACGAAGCGTAGTATAAAGCGTGGGCTGTTTTCTTAAACCCTGCGAAAAACCTTGAGCAAGAGCTTTAAGCGCTAAGGGTAGCTACCGGCGTAAAGATCGCGGCTTTGGTTAAGTTGGAGCGAAAAAAGTATCCTAGGCTTACTGTAGAGTGGACAAGCTGATTAAATAGCTATACTGCGCTTTAGAGCTAGATTACTTGGACTGTAAATTTTGCGCTCTTTTTGTCTATACTCGCGAAGCTCTAGTTTATATATCCCGATTATAAGCCAACTATATATAATATTGTAAAAGTGTTAAAGGAGCGTGTGGCCTTTTTAGCGAAAAGTTCTTTTAGTGCTGCTTGTACGGAGTACGTAAGGGTGATCGCGCGGGCTATTTTCGGGGGAATCCTACCCGAGGCGTGGCATAAGCAATGGGTTAACGTTTATATAAAGGCGCGTGCCTTTAGCGTCCTAGAAGCTTAAGGTTATGTAAGAATATAGGATTATTTCTTTACATTATAGGTAAGGATTTTTCTGGATTGGGCTCGTGCGCGCTTAGACGAGTTGTCGCGAAGCGAGGCGCTCGGCGAGGCCTCGGGGGTATACTCGTTTATTTTTAAGGAATATAGCAAATAGTTTGCTGTATAGCTAAGGTAAGCGAAGGATTAACACGAGCGCTATCTCTTGCTTTTTAGCACCTATACAACCCTAAGTAGAAGATTATCGGGTTCGCAAGAGTTTTGCTTTTGCTTTTGCGAGGAGGGTAAGGAGTACCCGTGGCCCCCTCGTACGTGCCGAAAGCTACGCTACGTGTTTTTCGGCGAGGAGTATAAAAAGAACGATTAATTTACCGGCGGCTAGAGGCTCGCTATATATAATCGGTACGAGAGCAATAAGTGGAAGGATTTCCGCGAGGGCGTTTTTAAGGGCTAGCTTTTATGGGACTAGGTTAACTACCTGAACGGGAAAGCGAGTGGGAAGTGGCCGATCGAGAACTTTACGTGTTGAGATTAGCGCAGGTAAGCCGGGAGGATCGAAAAGATGCGCGGTCTTTAGTCGAGGACGCTCGCTAGGGAGCCCGGCGCTTATATATTTATAGATTACGCTGTTTTACAGACTTTTTATGGACTCGGGACGCCGTTAAGATAGAGGCTGGGCAGCGCATACGAGCGCTTGAGAGGCGCGCTTGGTGTGTAATAATAGGTGATCTTTAGCCTTGAACGAGTCTCCCGTGAGAGGTTCCGCGAGAGATAGATCTCTTGGCCCGAGGCAAGGAGATCGGGGGTGTATTACGGAGATGTGGATTACGTAAGCCCGTACGTAAGGCTTTACGTGATCTCACGTAAGCCGTGAGGCTATATATATGTAGATCGGGTCAGCTAGTCTGGTGGGCTCACTTACTTCTATATAATATATACGATACGAAAAAAGAGCTCCCTAGACCCCTGTAGGTATCCGTGACATTACACAACGACATATAGGAGTAGACAATGACACAGGACCGGGCCAAAGTGCACACCAGTGAAACCATTTAGGCAGCCGGCGGGCGAGTGTATAAAGGACCGATGTTCGCCGTATCAACCTTTCCTACACCAACACCCGAACGCCAACACACCGAACAACAACATATCGAATAACAAAATATCGAACAACACCGCATCTCGTTGCAAACATATCGCCAAACATGGAGAACCATGCGAATGACCAGGAGCCCCTCACCAAGGACAAGGTCCACGGACCTTGCACGCACGCAGAAGGAACACCTTGAAGAGCAGTACACATTCCTGACTCTTAGATTACTATTCTGGCAAAATCCTTCATCCTCTCATGGAGCCCCCCCTAATAATGAATTGTATCTCTAGCATATACGATATTTTCCAACACACCGAAAGTGCCGCACGTTATATGGCGGCATTCCGCAAGTTGCAGGTGGTCACCAACGGTGCCTGATCGACCTCCCAGGCCGCGCCGTCGCCGAATACATTTCCATTCCAGCGGGAGGCTTTGCCTCATCGTCCTGCGGCTACGTGAGTCCGTAAGAATCCATGGTATTACACTGCCTCCAGGCGACGCGAACTTGAACCTTGTTTTAATTGCTGTGCTTGGCGAGTCCAGCGCAGCGAAGAAACCAAAACCCACCAAAAAGCTACACCATAAGTTGCGTATCAGGTGGACATGGAAGGAGAATAAGCCAAGGCAAGCATTTGAATATTTTGGGATTGAATTAAGACAAATGGAAAAAAAAATTTGTTTTATGCTGAAATAATACAACGCTAAAGTTCCTTGACTTTTTCTCTCTCAACTAGACTGTATTTGAAGGGGACAGTGGTGCTCGTACGGGATTCTACAGTGAGCGACTTGGTAGAGTGATGACAACACGCCAATAGTTTTGGGACATGATTATCAATAAGTAACATGATATATATTGTTGTATGTAGAGATCTCCTTCAACACTACGACGAGATGAGTATGCTGGGTTGTGATTTCGCCTCCTGACCCTCATTCCGTCAGATGCCAAACATTTAGCGCCGCGCCCCCAACCGAGTCTCGGGGCTTTACTACTCTTTTTCATACTTGTAAGGTAACTTCACAAGCATAGTAAGATTATCCATCATTAGACGAGACCGAAAAGGTAGTTCCTGACCATCACAAAGATAGCTCTTCATGATAACAACAGCGAGGCTCTGTCTCGAGTATATGTAGCAGTATCGGGTCTATCACAGCAAATATTGTGCGTCCGTTTGGGGGCAATCAGTTCATTATTGTGACGCTAGCGAGTTGCATGGAGGAAACTCACCGCATCGCAGACTGGCGCCGAAATGACGATCAGCAAAAACATGATGGACTGAAACCTGTTTCTTCCTGGGATGAATGCGATATATTGTATACGTAATCTCTCGCCACCGTAGCACCCAGGTCAATGAATCATGTATCACTGTTCTTGACCTCGGCCGTAAATAAATAAACATGATGTTGGTCGCCCCCAGGTTGCTTCACGGTGTGGCTGACTTCGCCCACGCACGCTACACCGTAATCATACTACGCGTTGAGTGTGCAAAA
Source organism: Xylaria longipes (assembly GCA_025201785.1). Lineage (NCBI taxonomy): Eukaryota > Fungi > Ascomycota > Sordariomycetes > Xylariales > Xylariaceae > Xylaria > Xylaria longipes. Next base: position 139,038 of record MU619714.1, on the reverse strand, counting down.
GAACGTGGATACGGGAAATGCGTTTAGCTTGGGGGCTACTACCGCTGTCGCTATAGCCGTGATGTATTCATTATTAATTACTCCGGGAAAACGTCCGTCAGCGACGCGAGTGATACGCTCTGTGGGTAAGACTATTTTGGGAAACGATGGGTGAGCCTCAACAATATTGACGTTGTGTTTGCGTGTTGGTGGATTGGTTCGCAATAGGTCAGACATAGCCTTCTTGATATGTGTTTTCACTGAGGTCTATAAAAGGGGGTTCTCGAGCTTCGCATTTGAGGATTCTGTGATGGACAAGCTCCTTAGGTCGTGACACCAGCAACTCCCTAGGTTGTGAAACTCACAACTCCCTTGTTTGTGATACTTAGTGGCGAGATTACGAAGCATATAATAAGGGTTCTCTTCAATACCCTACCTATTATCCTCTCAAACTACACTCCAAAACTATACCTATACCAACACCAAGTCTTACCGTACCCAGAACATCTCGTCACCCTCGCAAGCATTCCCACTGCATACACACAATCACCCTGCCTCAGAAGCAAACCAAGATCCGCTTTTGGACATTACACCTCAACAATGTACGGATACGCACCACAGGGCAACGCCTCGAGCACCGGCGGCTCCGGCGGCAAGAAAAGCGGAAGTGGAAAGAAAGGTGGCAACTCCGGAAACAATGGCGGTAGCGGAGGCAAAGGAAGCAGCGGAGGGGGCTCTAGCAAGGGCAGCTCCGGCTCTCATGGAGGGAAGAAAGGTGGTAGTTCGGGAAGAGACTCGTGGGAGGAAGCTGCGCGCGAACGCGAGATGCAGCCTTGATTTCCAAGATTCTGGAAACAAGGAGACCTAAGAAGCTTCGATTAGTGGATATGGAATGAGCACAAGAGTATGAGTGGATGGATCATTGTGAAACTTTTGGACTGAGGGTTTGGTTCTGAGGGACGTTATGGGAAGAGGGTGGCTATTGGTGATAGGTGCTTACAGGGATGATTGGAGTTGAACGGATACTGCCAACCAATTTGTCGGAGTCACTCGTTACCCTTTCACAATCTAAATTATGAAACCCAGAAATTGTTTCAACTCTCTACTTTCCTTTAGAATTAAAGTGGCTTGATAGTTTATACTTCCTCAATAATTAGTTGGTCATCGAGCTAAGTTTAGCACGAGTTCCAGAACCAAGGTGCCGGATATCAAGAAATCATGCAGCAACAAGAGTGAACCATGAAGACCACATGTTTGAAATTAAGAAATCTTGAACTCAACTACAATAAACAGTAAGGGGTTACTGACATTGCGGAATATGTAATGAACGAAAGAAAGCTAGTTTTATAATTATATGCAACTAGTCATGAGTTGAGAATAACTTGATCGATATTCGATCAACACTCGGTGTTGAACCTGGTGAAAACAAAAAAAACTTCAGCTCTACCGATCCTCTCAGTGCAGTATTTTAACACAACGACTCCCCCTAATCGCTCACTTTACGGATCATACACTGTGAACTCCAGGCCGCCAGAGTATGGCAGCACGAGAGTACGGTAAGCGTCTCGATGTGTTTCGATGTACTCATGAAAATCTCGGTAACCATCCACTGCCGACGTAACATTATCTGCTACGATCACTGCACCCTTTTTGAGATTGGGTTCTAGCAGGCGAAGAGTTGGCAACACCATTGGAGTCCAGACTATTTGAAGTAGCAAGTAAATATGTGCCAGTGGTGCTAATGGCTATATGAGAAAGGAAAAAAAAAAAAAAACTCACTATCGAACAGCACAAAATCGATGTCTTTAGGTAGGTCAGAGGCCAGCCTCTCTCGTAGGTCGCCTTCGCGCAACTCAATCCATGGCTCCACCTCCTCTCCTGCCTCTTTCCAGTGTTGACGCGCAAGAGCGATCTTGCTGGGCTCGTATTCTGTCGCAATGACCTTGGCAGCCTTTCTCTGCTCCGGGTCCAATTTCGAGGCATTCTGTCCGACGGCCAGGGCCAAATAGATGGTGCTAAGGCCAAAGCTGGTGCCTGCCTCGATGATACGCGTAGCCGACAAAGTACGGCAGAGATGGTAGACGAGCAGGGCCTTGTCCTCCTCTAGGGCTATCATCTTATCCCGCATCAAGTCATCGAATTGGCGCTGGTAGTCCGCCAGCGCGGCAGTATCGTCTGCGGCGCATTGCTTCATCAGAGCCTCGAGTTCTGTTAATTTCCCGCCGGGCTTGTTCAGCTCTTCCTCTTGGGCGAGGGAGTTAGTGTGCAGACGAAGAAGCAAGGCTTTGACTCGCTCCGACGCGTCAAGCGTAGACGATGCATTGATCGGTGTTGGTGCCATCTTTTCAGCTCTGGAGTTCTTGGTCCGCGTATTAGGTTGTCCTGGTCATGACGATAGTTCTATAACGGGTTATGTGTCTCTACTTATAATACTACTAGCCCAGCCCCGTATAGGGCGTAGTCTTTACATGCGTGTTCGGGGAGAATGAGTCACATCCAACCATCCAGAGCGCCCAATAATGGTTTCTCCGCGGCGGGTAAGGTCCGATTATTGACTCAAGTCGGCTCGTTTCATGACGCGAAGACACGAGCGCGTTTTCCCCGCAATCACACTGCAACGCAGGGTCAAAGTATACACGACTTTACGAGCCTGTCCCGCGGGTAATGGTAATTTTGGTATTACTTGCCGAGCTGAACATTACGTTATTATGCTTCTTCCGACCTAGCGGGATCTAGCCCCATAATAGGAGACTCCTAGCGGGAGTATGGCAGGTGAATCAATGGAGAGGGTTTTGCTCATGTCAGATTGTAATATGGTCAGATGCAGGCGGATGCTGTCTCTTCCGGACCACTCGATAGGTCTCCGGTGGCATGATCCGCGATTGGGGATATACCTCTTTACGTATCTACATTGACTCACGGTTTAAAGTATAATTGCTAACCGCCTGATGTGTAGGTAATATGGGTGCAGGGCGACATGGTCTCGTCAACACTAGGGCTTGGTTAACACTATAAGTAAAATCAATGGTATTTCCGCGAAAGGCCGTATTACGGAGATCCGTATAAGTGGGCTCCGGCGATTCCCACCGCCTACCTGCGGAATGTGATTCAAAGGCTCGGATCCGATCTACGGAGCAAGACCGTAAGTAAAGGACAACCACAATAGGCGCGCCTGAAGCACCTTTGATGACACAATGAAAGTCCACCCGAAGCACGTCACGAAGCTCCTTTCTCCCTGCCCGGGTCGCACGCATCTCTCTCATCTGCCTGTAGGGAACTACTGCAACCCTACGCATGACAATATTGTTAGCGTCTTGCAGGTACCGATGCGAGCGACTTCGTCTACGTCTACTTCTTCGGCCATGGGACACGCACCACAACCGTCTTTTCGGGATTGAAGGACTGGTCCGGCGCGCCATCTGCATTAATTTCTATTAAGGTAGACGCTGCACCCGCGCCTATACCGTATCAGTGAACGGTCATCATCTTTAAGGTTAGATCGTTTCTTGTCCGACCTCGATACAAGCTAGAAAGTATTTCCTGTGTCGGCTCCCTGGGACGCATAAAGCGACCTAACAGACGACAGATGTCAAAATTGGAATTAGGTCGCTCCAGCAACAGAACAGTTCAATCTCTCGTACGAGTTCTATGGGTAGCGGAGGAAACAAGGCCCTAGGTACTACTAGATAGTATTATCTTGGCTCGTTTAAATGTCAGTCTTATCGATCTATTTGTGTCACACGGACCCAAGGGACTGGAACCAGGCCTAACCTAGGGCTAGCCTCCCGTATGTTCTGATCTAATTATCCGAGACAGCAATACGAGAGCGCGAGGGCGAGTGGAAGCGAGGAAGCCAGGCGGCTGGCCTAGATGAAGCTATTCATATAGCCTAAGGGTCGCCCACCTGGCTAAATAGGAGGACTAGAGATCCAGAGCCCCCTTGATACCATAGATGATTATTAGTTGAATCTGAACACATTTCAAGCCCTTGACACAAGCCTTTGTGACAAAGGACGGGGATCTTGGTATTAGTTTTAATGTAGCGGAGTGGTTCATTCTAGTTCATTCTAAGAGCAAGCATATAGCAGCGAGCTGAGAGAGGTTTGAGGAGGGACGTAAGGGCTGGGAAAGTATGGCTACGTCTACTAGTATCTAGCAATATCACAGTTGTAGTGTTGGTCTACGCATGATCGTAGGTGAATATAGTCTATAAACGACCTCTCCTATAATTACCTCTTACATACCTCTAGTTAGAAATCTCCAGAAATCCCCAGAAATCTACATGTATGAAGTAACTCATTGTCGGTGGGCTTAGATACGATCGAGTCGTCAAAAGTGTCACGTCAAGATGATGGGCCCTCGGCCGTAAGGAACTCGAAGTCCGCACCCCTATCCGCCTGATTGACCTCCCTCATATACAAGCCCCTATACCCTCTCGTGCTATGCCTCGCCACCCACTGCAACACTCGGAGTCAGTTATCGCCATTTCGGGTGTGATTTAAGAGGGTTTCAGAAGCTTCTAGGCACTCTCTTGTCCTAAAGAGGAAAGCTTGTGCTCTGAAAGTTGCCAAAACAATAAGAAAATGGATCTGAGAATTACTCACGGGTTCTGCACGCTCCTTCTTTCCATTCTTGCCATCCACATTCTTCCCGCTCTCCTCCATCACCGCTTTTCTCTCTGCGATCCTCCTCTCCAGCTCCTCGTCACTAATCTCAATCCTCAACACTCTCTTCTCTACATCCACCGTTACTGTATCCCCATCGCGCACGATGCCTAGCGCGGACCCCGGATCCGCCGCCTCGGGTGCTACGTGCAAGACGATGGTGCCGCCCGCCGTGCCGCTCATGCGGCCGTCCGAGACCCGCAGCATATCCTGCACGCCACGCGCGGCAAGCTTCCGCGGGATAGGGACTATAATAATTTGCGTTAGAAATCACCACTCATAGTAAATATTTGGCGTTGGTGTTTTAGGAAGTAGTAAGGGAATGTCAGGGCAAGAACGAAGACAAGACGGGGAAGATAAACGAAAAAGCTTGGGAATGCGTACTTAGTCCGGCCTCGGGCATCCCCGGATTCCCTACGGGCCCGATATTCTGCAGCACGAGAACGCTGTCGGGCGTGACCTCGAGGTTCTCGTCGTCGATCCGTCGCGCCAGGTCCGCGGACCCGGAAAACACGACGGCCGGTCCAGAATGCGACAGCAGTGCCCGGTTCTTCGACGCGCTGGCCTTCATCACCGCGCCCCGGGGCGCGAGGTTCCCGTGCAGCACGACGAGCGACGAGGCAGGGTACAGCGGGTCGAAGAACGGCGCGATGCAGGATAGATCTCTAGGTATCTGGATCAACGGCTCGGCGTCGAGGACCTCGCCGAGCGTCTTCCCCGAGACCGTCATGGCATTGAGATGCAGGAGTGGCTTTAGCTCACGCAGTAGGGCCGCCATGCCACCAGAGTTGTGGAAGTCCGTCATGTAATTCGACCCGCTGGGCTTTAAGTCTACGAGCAAGGGGGTCTTGCGCCCGATCTCGTCGACTGTGTCCAGCGTGATGGATCCCGCGACGTGCGGGTGGCGGTTGATGATGGCCATTAGGTGAACGACGGCGTTTGTCGACCCGCCGATGGCTTGCAGCACTGTGATGGCGTTGAGGAAGGACTCGCGCGTTAGTAAGGATTGTGGCTTGAGAGAGTCTCCCGCCTTGATCATCGAGACGGCTGTTGCGCCGGTTTGCTCCGCTATTCGTAGACGCGCCGATGAGACAGCCGGTGCCGAGGCTCCTTTCAATGGCATCATTCCTAACGCCACGAGTATGCATGCCATGGTGCTGGCTGTTCCCATTACACCGCAAGTGCCAGCCGTTGGCGCAAGCTCTTCGTTGATCATTCCTATCTCCTCTATGTCAATAGCTCCCGCCCGATAGCTGGCCCAATTGTTCCGGCAATCGGTACAAGCTCCTATTCGGACTCCGCGGTGGCTGCCCGGCATCATTGGGCCCGTCACAAGGTGTAGAATCGGCTTGTTAGCCGAAATACCGCCCATGAGCTGAGCGGGCGTAGTCTTATCGCAACCTGTTTCTTCTTAGTAGACGCTTACACAACGACTAACACCCCAAATTGACATACCACCGATAAGCACAACAGCATCAACAGGCTGGGCACGAATCATCTCTTCCGTATCCATACTCATGAGATTCCTCAGAAACATGCTCGTGGGCGAAGAGAAGGACTCGTGAACACTGATAGTAGGGAAGTCGATCGCCAGGCCGCCGGCAAGCTGCACGCCGCGCTTCACGGCGTCGATGAGCTGCGGGATGTTGGCATGGCACGGGTTGAAGCTCGAGTACGTGTTGACGATGCCCACGATGGGCCGAGACAGCGCATCCTCGCTGTATCCGAGCGCCTTGATGAACACTTTCCGCAAGAACAGCGAGAAGTGCGCGTCTCCGTACGACGTCAGGCCCTGCCGCATGCCCTGTGCTGGCCCGACTGGGCGGTCGAGGTCGTAGTCTTCCATTCTGCCCCTTTTCGGGGTTGGTTCACCTTGTGTGCGTGAGTCTGTAGATGTGGGTGATTTATGTTACGAAAACCACTCACTATGTCTTCCCAGTTAGTCTAGCGGCGTATGATAATAGAAACAAAAGTATTTACTCAGCCGGTAGAGTAAGTGAGAGCATCCCCTAAGCAACTTGCGGACGACAAAGTCTAGTTCCCCGCCAATCGTATCGTCAATGTAATTCCCGAACAATAGTCCAATTAACGTCGGGATGATTACCCTATATCGAGATGCGGGGGATTTCTCCGTCTCCACGGGATCGGCTCCGCCTGCTTGCTGCAGATGGGCCGACTGCTGGAGTGGGCGGAGAATTCCCGGAAATATAGAACCTGGGAGTCGCTGGATTGCTGTACTTGCGGCATTGACGATGAAAGTACCTAGTCAACCGATTAATATGAAAGTGAATTTTAGGTTCCTGCTCGTGAGATACTAAGGGCCCAATAGTTGCCTGGTGGTCTGATTAGCGTATAGGCCATGAGATATATGTTAGGGTAGCAAATCTAACCCACGGAAGTGCTTCAAGAACCCCAGAAGCCCTGGGAGGATGTCGGAGAGGCTCTCAAGATCTGAATGGTTCTTTTGATACTCGAACATCAAGATGTAATCCATAAACTCCATGCACACTTCGTTGATGTCGTTGTCGTCGCACTCGTCTTCCTCCGGTGGAGGAGGTCTACATATATCTCCACCGCCTACCGGCCCTGGGCGCTGATATAGCTGCCGTAACTGTCGAGCGCTGCAATGATTTAGTTGACGTTTCGACTTGAGGACATGAATAAGCGTGTTAAATCGTACTAACACAAGTAGAATAAAGTCGAATGAGTGGAATTGGATGGTAGAGACTTTACGCCCGAGAAGCGTGATGATGGAGGATGAGAAAGGATCAAGAGTACCAACAATACAACGTGCGGGCCCCAGGTGCGTATGATCAAAGCCAATGCCAGATACCAACTGCTACAATAATCAGATACACACAACTATGTACATGGAATAAGTATTACTGATCTCCTTAATGGTCACGAATCCCCTGAACTCAATGCGTATCAAAGCGAGCGAGGTAGTATCATTGAAAAAGAACATGAGATAGGAATATCATCTATAGCAGCCGCAATGGTCCAAGGCACGACAATCTTGTGATTTAGCTTCGATATTTGGTGAGAGGTGCAGTCTCCTCTCGTTGCTGAAGGGGTTTTCGGTACGTCGAAGGTGGCTATAAATTATGTCCGGGGCTGTGAGCTGTTCTGTATCTTCATATTATTATCAAGGCTTAGTTGAATCATTCATCGCCTTGGTGTGTAGATTGGAATTTTATATATTCATTTCCTAGATTGGCAACTGTTCTTGAATATACAGCCGACAAGAAAACTTCACGAAAATTCTCCGAGTCATAGATCACCGGACAACACCGCTGGATGTCGGTCGTATTCCGATGTATTAGCCTCTATACGGAGATGTGCGAATCCCCCCTTCAAAGTACTCCCAGCTAGCCCCCGAAACCCATGTAATATACATAAAAGCCCTGTCTACCAATGCGCCTGTTATACCATGTAGGCATACCATTCCCTCAACGTAGAAGTTTCCTCCTAATTGACGGTGCAAGTTCGTGAAGCCCTACCAGCAGATCCGTTCCAGGACCACTGTTACCTTGGTCCAAGGATTGCTACACCCTTGTACTTCAAGTATGTCTCCTGGTGCCTTGTTAAAGGTGAATCTACTGAAATGAAGCCTGTGATATTGGGCGGTCTCAAATTAGATATCACGCTATTTCTTCGTACCAGTGTGCTCCCATCCCCGAAGCTATTCTCAAGCTAGGCAGAGCGAATAACTTTCGGATACAGCCTTTGGAATCTCGCGACTGTATACCCGGTCACCGGTCACCGGGCCCCATGCGTATTGTGCCTGTACGGAGTACCGGCTCGATGGAATGGTAAATCTCCTGTTCGGAAACGGGACCTACACGCTTTGAGGGTACACGCTTGCCGGCTGTGAAGAGTGTTAGAGCTATTTAACCATAAAGTGCGGGGGCATTGTACACACCGGGCTATTGAGCATATTATTGCGCTTGTTCCTGCCCTTCTTAATATGGCTTTTCAATGCAGAAGAATCAAGCGGTTTGAGCAGTTCAAAACTGCACAGAAGCTCTGCCGAGACAGACATAACAGCGCCCCAATTGTCAAATTCGCCGCAATACTAAATTAGAGTTCTGTTAGCATCAAGTTCTTGCGTAGTTTATTAGCTATACATACGTTTGGTGCGCTGAAGACGGTGACCAGAACCCTGTCGTTAAAGAATTCATACCCGTCTTCTACAACCATGTGTGCACGACATACGAGATCAAAATCGTGCGTAGCAAGAAAGTCAGTGATGACCTTCTTCCCAAAACAATAGCTTACTCCCCTCTCGTTGGCCTCCCAATCGGCTTCCATATCAGCTGGATCAGACCAAAGTAAGTCGTTGAGTAATCCATAGTCGGGGACATCTGTTGGACGAGCAATATTGCGGATATCATCCATATGGCTGAGTGCCGGTGATAAGCCACCGTGGACGCAAAAAATCTTTCCAGCAACTATGGAAGCGATAGGCAACGTATTGAAACAATCAACAAAGGTCTTCCAAATTTTGACATTGCACCGCCGCTTGCATTCATCATAGAATCCATAAACACGAGTTACATTGGCGCACTCATGGTTTCCGCGGAGAAGAAAGAAGTTTTCGGGATACTTGAGCTTGTAACATAATAGCAGGAGAATTGTCTCAAGAGACTGCTTTCCTCGGTCGACGTAATCACCAAGGAAAAGAAAGTTAGCGGTGGGAGGAAACCCACACATCTCGAACATCCGGATTAAATCGGTATACTGCCCATGAACGTCGCCAACAATTTTGACAGGGGCGTCGAGCTCGAGTAGTGCCGGTTGGGAAAGAAATACTTCTCGCGCCCTTTGGCATATGGCTACGATTTCGGCGTTCTTTAGGCAGACGCTTTTGGTGACCTTGCCGGCGTAGGCGGCGTCGAGAAGACGCTTGATGAAATCATCAAGATCGATGTCATTGATCTCGCCCATGGCCACACTACTAGGTTGTTCCTCCGGGGGACCGTTTTGTATTAGATTAGTTGTATTCTCTCTCTTCACGAGGATCGAAGCACCGGGTTGTTGCTGCAATTGTGGGTTTGGGTTAGCGGCACCAGATGGCGGTTGATCCGATACATGGTCCACCTCTCCACAGGCTTGGGCAGCACTGATGTCTCCATGGCCTGATCTCATCGAAGCAGACTGTATAGGAGACGGCGGCGGCTGCTCATCGTCAAACGGGGACGCCATGGATTCTGGTGATTGAGGACTCGTCATGGATTCGACGCGGCTAGACCTAGACACCGCCGACTTGCTGCTTCGCCCGGATCGCACGGACGCGACATCAGATTTGTCTACGAGCGTCTCGCCGTTGGAGAGAATCGTGGAACTTCGCGGGCTGTCCGTCTTCCCACTGCCAGGAATCTTAGACCGAAGCGCCTTGAACGACCGCGACGACTCCTTCGTATCAGACTTCGCAAAGGAAGGGTATGATTGGAGACCGTCGGTGCGATCCGTAGTTGCGGCGGCGGTAGCCGAGCCCTTCGGGCCTCCGCCTTCTTTCGAATTTTGGTTTCCCATGATCTCGGTTGAGATGTCGAGAAGTGTACTAACAAGAATGTCCGAGCCTCGTGCCTCGTAGAAGTCCAACCAAGGAAACGAGTGCCCAGACGCCCGTCGTCCGGGATTATTCGGTGTATACAGATGCCGGTGGTTTCGTCGTTGTGCTTACTGCTAGGGAGGATGAAATAGCTGTACCAGGATGGCAAGGAGGAGAACGGAGGAGGTTTGAGAAGCCGTTGTGGCGTCCGTCTTTGTGATTCGAGGCTTGAGACTGCCTGCAAAGGGGTTCGGAAACAAGCGCCGTATGGAAAGGCCCCGCGGGTCTCAAGGCCTTGCGTCGGCGTTGAAACGGGGATATCGGAGGTATACAATTGAACGTGCGTAGTGGGCGTGTGGACGTTGATCTATGACGCGAGACAGGTGGGTACCTATAGGCTATTCATCTACCTGGGCGGGAAAGGTCAGCTCACGTCACTCGTCTGTACCGGGCGCACCAGCAGCGTGTCGGAAGGGAGACTTCAAAGGGCCAGGCAATTGGAACCCGAGGTTGTGGTGAGCAATGAAGTAAAAAGAGGCGATTATGGAAAGACAGTGATGGCGACCGATGGAAATGCGGGGAGAAGCTTTCCTCAGGTAAGCGCTTGCGTCCTGGCATATGCCGTGTGCGTGCGTGCGTGTGTGTTGTTAGTGTAGAGAACTAGTCTACCTGTGCACTCGTACCGTATGTGTGGGAGCCCCAACAAAGAGGCGGAAGAGGCGGAAGAAGCGGCGACTGAGACGGCTGGCGACGAATACCAGTGAAAGGGATACGAGGAAAAGGAGGAAGATATACCATACTTAACTGACAGCGGTCGCAGGTGTCTGGACAGGTAGGGGAGGCAGAAACGAGCTCTAAGCGCTGCTGTCGAAGAAACAAGACAGACCAGTACACTGGGTCGCAGCGCGGCGCGGCGCCAAGTATATGATGGTTGAGACTAAGCGTGGTGGACGCTATCAGCAAGGTTTCGCCGACTGAAGCTGGCCCGGGCAGAAACTGGGCTAGTCGATGGCACTTGGCTCTATCATTGGTAGGTGCACGTGGGTGTGGTTTCTAGCGGACAGTCATGCGATCGAGTCGAGTCGGCCGATGACGATAGACAGGAAGATAAGGTACCTAGGCAAGGGACGGATACTCGACACTATCTGCTTCGATTCACGGGCGAACGAGCGAACGAGCGAACGAACGAAGGAACGAGAGGGACTGCGTGGTGGTATAGGCGCCCTAGGTCACAGGTAGCACGCAGGTTAGGGGATTATTGTGGTATATTGGGAAGTACGGTATGTAGGTGGCAGACCGCCAAGATGCCGTGACTGCAACCACGCACGAGGCTTGGTACGGGTTTAGTCTCAGTCTGCCGCGTTGCTTTTGCTGGTGGCGCAAATGTGCTGAATAAGGCTTGGGCTGTGGACTGGTGGGCTGGTACAATGCAGAGGTGAGACGTGACGGGTGCACTAACCAACGTTTAAACGGCGCCAAGGCGTCGAGGTCAACTTGGCAGGATCTTGGATCTGGGCGACTTGGGCGGTGTCTTGGATATCTCTGAGTGTCTGGGGGATGGGAAGATGCTGCTGTGCCCGCGCGCTGCGAGAGGTTGTGCGTCGTGGGCTGTGACAGGCGTCGAAAGCGAGGGGGCAATTAAATATTTATTTTTTGCTGAGGTATGATGATGTAGGTGAGCAAGGCATAGGCGATGGACGGTGGTACGGAGACTATTATCTATGTAGGAACAGGGACAGGCACAGAGCACGGAGCGAAAGCGCAGGGGATGTCTGGAGGGTTCCGTACCGCCCCCCGCAAATGCAAATGCTGGCAGGCAGATGTAACGCACCGCCTGGGCACTTGCAGGTGAGTGGCCGGCCGTCGTCTTGTGACGGGATACAGTAATAATTACCAAGTTATCCGACTCTTGGGCACCTCCCACCACCTGGCACCTGCATGGACCTGGGCAGCCGGGCGTCTGGGCCGTGGCTTCTGCGCCTAGCTGTCAGTAGCTTAACCTTAGGTACGAGTTGGGCCTCGAATTATATGGGGCTCGACTACAGGAGGACATGTCTCAGCTCACCTCGTCACCATCGTCGTCTTCGTTTCCCGTATATCGTGTTCTACACTCGAACTTCAAGGTTCTGGGTCAGCCAAATAGCCTATTTCTAGTCTGCGTACAAGATATTGGAGACGTACGGACAATCTACCCACTTGCAGATTTTTAGGGTACCCGTACGAGGAAGCACCCCCAACCTCGGTCGTACGCAGCAGGCAAGCAAGATATGAGTGTGCAATGTGATGCTGCTGGGTACCGGTAGTCTGAAGGTGACGCGGTGTCTTGCAGGCTAATCAGAACTGTCATATTAATTTGTATTTGTGAACTCCGTCGTTTCTTCGTTGTTGTCACGTCGTCATGCCCGGCTTCCAATCATGGGCTCTCAACATGTAAATCAGAAGTGCTTCCATCCCACCTACGAAAATGAATAGATTCGATATCTTCCGGATGGGCAGGATGTCTGTATAGGTGTCCTCTGAATGAGAGCCTGATCACTCCAAGGTCGCATTGGCGTGGAGGAAACTCCCGCTGTTATGCAGTCTGCTATAGGTAAAGGGAGTTGCCGGGACCTCACAGGCCCGTCGTGGAACATGGTCGCTGGCGACATAGATAGCAGTTGAAGACTTCTTGGGTGACACACAACAGCATCTGGATTAGGAATCTGCGTATGGGAATATTTGATGCTACAGATATTTGAATACCTGCACCCTTTTTAGACGATGTGCTCAAGGTGGAGCGAGGGTTGAGAATCCGTTGGAGTTCCCTACCTGTTCCGAGATAAGCTGAATGTTTTGAAGCCTTACGAATGCACGAGGTCCGGCGGGCAACCAGTGTTATATGTGGTCTGCGAGGTTTGCAGACTTGGCTTTCGCTTGGCGCACGATTTAGAAATTAAGAAGAAAGCGTTACCAGTCGTACGGGTCGTGTACTGGTAGTCCAACGATCTTGGCTACAACGTCAATATCATTAGCCAAACGTAACGAGCCTGATGTTCCTTGCTTAGGTCTCACCTACACTCCAAGCATTCCTGACTCTTGGGACATGCGCCTGTCACGCATCTGCCCAAGAAGACGTCGTCTGCTTCCAAATCCGGCAAATCATTGATTATGCGTAACCCAGGTATTCACAGCACTCGAGAATGTATTGGTGGTTGCAGTTCTCGGTGTCGAATCAACCCCAAGTTAGGCCCTCCCGATAATCATTGTACAACGTCGATGAGAGCGTAACTTCCATACCTAAAGAGCCGTCTTTAGCTTGCGGCTGTGGCGGCCAGCATCGCGTTATTAATACATAGAAATCGAGAATACGAGAAGTGTAACGACAACGCTTTTCAATTACCTAACCTTAACTAGGCATGTAGATATGTCAAAGTGCTCACAACGAACTCAGCCTTACGCCATATAAGTAGACCAAACGCCCTAAGGGTGAACTTATCTCCATGCCTATCGGGTAATTTCGCTAAGGCTGGGGTTGGTCGTGCTAAGATTTCATCTCATCCTCCCCTCAACTCAGGTCTATTGATGTTTAGTTTCCGACAATTCTGCAGACAATTTTGCTTGCGCATCATTTGCGCGCATACCTTGAGACCTACCCAGACCGAGCTACAGACAACAAATTGAGCTGGTCTTGATTCCAAAGTACTTGATCAGATTTATCTACAGAGTGGTAGAGATACTGGTAGAATGTTGACAGCTCCGGCGTACTATACCGTTCCTTGTTCGTAATAATATGTGAAACGCGTTTCCGGAATGTAGTACTTGCACTTATACAGTAGGTGGGTCGCTAAGTTAGTCTACGTGCTTTATTTTTAGATTTGTCTGTGAGACTGGTTTTCAAGGTTAACCTATTACGGATTCGCTAGTGTGCTTTAGTGATCGTAGCTGGAAGCTGCTGCCCGCTTGGCCACGCCAGTTTGACCTGCGCCACAATGGTGCGGCTGGATGGAGGTTATAGCCATAAGAAAGGACTCATCCAACTGCCGTAGGCCGAACAGGAATAATTCTATACTACTGTATGTGTCAGTCTGCCTACTTTACCTAGCACCATGTCTCCAACGCCGTGAATAGTGTACATCCAGCTTTTCCCCTTCGGCTGCGGGCACTGTTCTATATAGGCACATGTGAGAGACAATATTGTATCAACTCATTGGGGTTGACGGAACGGCTATTATCATTAGCTGTTGAATGTTAATGTGAAATAACGCCGGCAATGTGCTGGTATGCAACAGTATACTGTCTCTATCGAATCTATAAATCACAATTCTGGTCACGGCACTTCGTGGCAACGTACATAGTTACGTATCTGACCTGACGGTTTATGCGTATGAGCATGTAACCCACTGACGTCTTCGGATTGCGGTCATTCTTGGCGTGAAAGGCGACGCGGACGGTTCCATAATTTTCTTGCGTTGTTCTGGCAACACACCATGATCAGCAACCAGTCTCCAGTTGCTGACTCGAGTTTATACGGTACGGTATTTTGGCGTCTTTAGATTCTCCTTCGGACCTCTCTCGACAATATCATCTCGTTAATTCCCAGGTTTGTGGAGATTTTGAAGGTCTAATTACGATCGATCCTGCTGCAGGGCAATGGTCAGCATTGGACGAGCTAATGCCCGTAGTTTAATTTGCGACGACAAAGTCCTGGTGGTACCATGAACATTCGATAACTCTTTTGAGTAATTCGAGGGTCTCCCCGCATTGAAGAAAAAATGAGAGACAGTTTACGTATGTGTGGCAGAAGCAGGGGACTTTCACTGGCTGGTATTCCGGGGGGCTGAGCTTGTGCTAACATAGCCATTGTCAGCTAGAGTCCCTCATCGGCCGCATCGCCCACCAACGTGGCCACGATTGCGGGTCCTCTTTGCCAAGGGTCCGCGAGCAAACACATATAAATGTATGCGGAAGTACCATTGGCGATCGAGATACAACTGGCTGCACTTACTAAAAGCCGTAAGACAGGTACCCTAGGCAACATAGATACATCTGTGTGTTTCAGAGCACTGCACCCTCAGACACGATACTGCGCCACGCTAAACACGTTAGGATCTGCGCCCATCTTACATACCGACTGACCTAAGAAATACAAAAGAATCCCATCCCTTCCTCCGAATCCTGTGTTCAAAATTCTCTCACATCTTTTTCCCTCGTTCGTCTCCAAATCGTTGATTCCTAACGTGGTCGTTTTTCATCAATATCGTGACAACAGATTCGACCCCAACTTTCGTTTTCGCGACAAAGCAGATATCTTCTCTCAGGACTAGTAGCACTAGGACACCAACCCAAATATTTGAGAGAGCCACAGAAAACCTGGCCAACAGCTACAGTCGCAGTCACAGCAAGAACCGCGAGAAAATGGGTGTGGGACGGTATTTCTGCGTGGCTCTGCCATTTATCCTCACGGTCGCGAGTATCATCGCCGCTCTTATCGTTGGTTTGACCGGCGTGACCAGCAACGACTTATATCTCTTCCGCATCGATGTTACGAATCTATCCATCGATGCCTCGCAGTTACAGGACATAGTAAACAATGCCAGCTCGCTTGTTTCAGGTACCAAAGTGGAGGACCTTACCAACCAGATTTCCGACGACGTTAACAACGCTGGTGATGACGTCAGCAACAAAGTCAAGGAAATCGTCGACCGCTCGCCCGTCGAGTGGCATGATACCAGCCTGTTGACCGCCAGGGACGATAGTGCCAGCGATGTGGACAACAATGTGGCCGACGCGCTCAGCGGTACCGTCATCAAAGCCTCCGATCTTGGTCTGGCTAACAAATACGATTTTACTCTCTGGGGCTATTGTATCATCCCGCAGGATGGCAAGAAAAACTGCACGAAGGCCCAGTTTGATTGGGCTTCTAAGGAGCTCAACTTGACCTGGGTAAACCAGCTTACCGAGGTGGTTGGGCTCAACGTCACTCTTCCGAAGGAGCTTAACGATGGTCTGAATCTGTATAAGACCATCACGAAGTGGACTCAGGTAGTGTTCATCATTGCCATCGTCGCACTGGGTCTAGAACTTGTGGTCGGTCTTTTCACAGCATGCTCACGCGCCGTTTCATGTGTCACTTGGATCATTTCTGGGTTTGCCACCGCTGCCATCATTGCCACTGCCGTTCTCCTGACCGTCACCGGCTCCATCGTTACCGGTGTTGTTCTGGGTGTCTCAAAGCACTACGGAGTCAAGGCCAATCTCAACAACAGCTTCTTAGCCGTCCTCTGGATCAGTGTCGCCTTCGCTATCGGCGCCGGTCTTTTCTGGCTGTTGTCCGTCTGCTGCTGCAAGCCGGAGAACCGTCCTCATGGCAAAGCCTCGCGTCACTTGGACACCGAAAAGCACGCCCCAACTGGCTCTTACGCTCCTCTTGGCGACAACCACAACTCCGGTTACGGCGGTTACAACTATGGTGCCCCTCAACGCGGTGGCGCTCGATCAGATCTCGCTTATGAGCCGTACTCGCATTCCCGGGTCTAAGCGGGATGTTGACGAATATAATGACAGATGCGCGTCGTTGATTAGATTAGAGGTTTCATATTCCTTCAGTTTGCATTTGCCGGCGCTTGGGCTACGATCGGGTTAAATGACCAGAGTGTGACTAGGGGGTTGTAAGAGAGTTAATGTGTGTCTCGACGGAATACCCAGGGCAATTCGATAAATCGATACCGTAATGAAATACATGATCACATTTTAAACCAGACTGAGCTTCATATCGTAGGCACTGCGCGAATCTCTCTGATCGTTGTGAAAACTTCAATGGCGCTAATCACGTGCTTGGGTTCTGAATACACCACACCGGCCCATTTGTTGGAAACCTTGCCCCGTCAACTTTTGTGATAGACATGCCCGTTGCCTCTGCACAATTTCCCCCTCTAAGGTGACATATGGCACCGTTATGAAGATACTGAAGCAATGGCTCATGAGGTAAGTCTGCTTTTTGCTTTTCGTTTGTGGAAAAATCCTCATCAAAGGTGCCAAGGCCCCACAACACGAGTCCCACCAAATCCCAGAAAATCAATGATATCAAAAGAGCATATCTATTCATAGGCCGCATGTATTAACGTTTACGACATGTAGGCGGCACCTCCAGGCCGACTCCGCCGCGAGTATGTGCTAAGCCCGATCACGGCACTTGCGTTCTTGACGCTGCATGAGAAGCCGTACCTACTCGCCGCCGAAGACACAGATATAAAGATCTACGATGTCGCGGCCTCACGACTCTGTGGCACGTTACCTGTCTTCCAGGCGCAACCTATCCACGGGATTTCTGTACCCCCGGCTGTGGCCCTCGGCAGTCCTAGCGCTTCCAGAAACCCCTCCCAAATCCTCGTCTGGGGTGGCCATGCCGTCAAAGTACTACCTACTCGCGTCGTAGAGGATCTGGTTTTCGCCAGATCTACGAATGGAGATGACAGTTCCCTCGAGAAATCCGGATTAGTGGCCACGGCGCTTTCTGCCCCTGAAGTTATAGCTCCCGATTGGATATTTGACGGCCGTGTCTCGCCCTTTGACGACACCCGCGTTGTTCTACTTACGGCGCATAACGAGGTCATCCAGGGGCATGTGAGCGCGGACCAGAAGACGCTTCTTATAGGCCGGGTACAATCCCCTTCGCGGCCGATCTTGTACTCGGGAAACTTCTTCTGGGTCGACCAGAACTGCGTACTTGTGGCTGCCGGAACTGTATTTGGAGAAATTGTGGTTTGGAAGTGTCATCTTGACTCCAACGTCGACACGGATGGCTGCGATCACGGTGCATCCGTGGACGGTCCACAGGACGGCAGAGAAGCAGTCGGCTGCGAGGTGCTGTTCGTGTTCTCGGGTCACGAAGGCTCGATATTCGGTGTTCATATCTCGCCTGAGATAGTCACGAGCTCCGGGGAAACGATCAGACTACTCGCAAGTTGTAGCGACGATAGGTCGATACGAATTTGGGATATTACAGAACGAAGCGACGAACCTACGAACGACGAAAACAAGTACGGGGCACAAATCTCCGACGCCCGGCAGACTGGGTTTGGCGATTCTATTGTCGGCTCGGTAGGGCTAGTTAACAACCATTCGAGGTGTGTCGCGATGGCGATGGGCCATGCATCGAGGATATGGCAAGTCGAGATTAAAAGTCCGGGTCTCCTTCCTAGAGGAGACGTGGTTGATGTTTATTCGTTTGGAGAAGATGCTACGATGCAGAAGTGGCATCTCGAACTAAACACAGACTCAGAGGCGGCTTCAAGAATACTCAAAATAGGGCCACCAAATAGCTTCAATCAACCTCCCTCTAAGTTGACACACCGCGAGACCTTTTCTAATCACAACGGGAAGCAAATATGGTCGCACGCCATGATTGCCACGAAAGATAGTCTCTTGATAGCTACTGGTGGCGGAGATGGCAAGATAGCGCTCATAGAGCATGGCTCCGATTGTCCGTTAAAAACCTTGAAAGACACAACAGACGACGCCGGCCATTACCCACGGCTGGTCCAAGAACTTGATATATCTCCAATATCCCTCATCGAGGAATGTCAGCATCAAGACCTTGGAACTACCTCCTCTATCTCGTCTTTCAAACATGGAAACGGAAAGGAGACGTTCCAAAGTTTTACATTCGTCACGGATGATAGGCTACTGATCACGACAAGGTCTGGTCGCCTATTCCTAAGCAGCTTTGGCAGCAAAATAGAGTGGAGAGAGCTCGCAATCCCTGATATTATTCGAAAGAGCATACAGTCATATACTATCCTTAGGAGTTCAAGAAGAGCTGCGACAGCTTTCATTGGCGCTCCGAACGGCGAGCTATTTTACTATCATGAGGCCAGTGATGATTCGCTTCAGTCAGTTCACAAGGCAGAGCGAAAGATCACGGAAATTATTTGTCTATCTGATACCTTAGCTTCGTCTCATACGGGTCGCGACTCCGCCGGCAAACTTGATAGGGATATCGAGATCTTTGTCACGGTGTTCGGAAACACGAAGGCGGAACTTCTCCGTCTTGATCAGAACCACACTTTGATGCAACGGACGGAGGTCAGAGTACCTGACGAATTCATCGTAACGAGCGCCGCATGGTGTCACAGCTACCTCATCCTCGGTTCTAGAAACGGGAGCATGTCAGTCTTTGACCTGGCCACCAATGGGGATCACTCTCCTATTACGACCATAGAAGTTAAAAAAGGTGACAAGATCACCTCTATTCTCCCCTTACCACGGCGATCTAAGCACTCGCCACTTTATTTCCTCACGACTGCTCGTGACGGGAAATACAGGGTCTACGAGATCCTCAATACGACAGATAACTTCCGCGTCCGCTTACTGCACGAGACCAGACCGCCATTCGGGCCCCTAATCGAAGGGTCATGGTTATTCGATAAGCCGGACGGGAAACATGACCTCATGCTCTGCGGCTTCCGGGGCAAATACTTCGTAGTCTGGAACGCGACGCAACAGAGCGAGGTCGCGACGATTGATTGCGGCGGCGGACACCGTGTGTTCGACCAGGTGCAGATCGGGGGAAACCCCGAAGGTCTCAGGTTTGCCTGCACCAAGGCGTCGCAGATGAAGATCTTCTCGCAGATGCGCGCTCCGCATCTCCCGCTGAAGACGGGCGGCCATGGCCGCGAGATTAAGGCCGTGTCGGCCTCGGGAAAGTACGTTGCTACAGGCGCCGAGGACACCATGATTCGTATATGGGAACTCCGCGGGAGGAGCCGAGGAGAGCAGCAGTTGCGTTGCGTACTCGCTTTGGAGAGGCATACTACGGGCATTCAAAAGCTGAAGTGGTCTAAGGATCAATACCTCTTCAGCAGCGGTGGTAACGAGGAGTTCTTCGTCTGGCGCGTTATGGCACTGGAAAGCGATATTTGCCCGCTCGGTGTCGTGTGTGAAGCTGTGTTCCCCGATCGCTCCGAAGTGGGCGATCTACGGATTATGGATTTTGATGTGCAGTGTTTGAGCGAGGATGCCACCGCTGATGATGAAACTGAGAGCAACGATATAGCATCAGAAAAATCGCAGTCAGAACCGAAGTTCTGCATCTCCATGTCACTCTCGAACTCTACGGTGCAAAGTTATCTCTACTCTGCACGAAAAGGGTTCCAGCTGTTGGGCAGGCGGACGTATACCGGGGCCTGTCTCACACAACTTAGACATCTGAATTTCACGGACGGATGCTACCCGCAAGTCCTGACGGCTGCTACTGATGGCCATTTAGCTGTGTTCACAGGCATACAATCTCCGGAGAATGAAGCCGAGAACTCGAAAGACATGCTCGTCACAAAACTCCATCAAAGCACCGTGAAATCGCTCGACATGCGCAGCATCACGACAGACACCGGGACATCATATCTAGTCGTCACAGGCGGCGACGACGACGCGATCGGGGTGATGCATCTCTATCGCCCCTGGGAGCAAATGTACGAGATCCGCAGCAAATCCATCGTGCGCTCCGCGCACGCCGCTGCCGTGACGGGTCTGGGAATAGTGCGACTCGAGAACGAGGGGCGGGATGCGGTGGTCGTGACCGCGAGCAACGACCAGCGCGTCAAGACATGGCGGCTCGTTGACTGGCAATCCGCCTCCCCGCGGGTTCAACTGCTTGATGATCGGTATAGCGGCGTTGCGGATGCAGGGGACTTGGAGATGGTGGGAGAGGACTGGATAGATGAGGACAAAAGCCACCTGGACAGGA
Source organism: Xylaria longipes (assembly GCA_025201785.1). Classification (NCBI taxonomy): domain Eukaryota; kingdom Fungi; phylum Ascomycota; class Sordariomycetes; order Xylariales; family Xylariaceae; genus Xylaria; species Xylaria longipes. The sequence continues at coordinate 118,118 of MU619714.1, read as the reverse complement.
AAAATAGGGGGAGGGTCTTGGTTGCCGGCGTTGGTATCGAGGCTTGGGATGTTTCTTGATAGCACATAGAAGGGGATGCTAGCCTGCTTTGAATAAAAAAGCCCTATGTTACTTACTAGAGAGGATACCAAATATTAAAAATTCATCATGTCTCTCTATGTAGATGTGTTTGGGCGAGGCGAATTCATGATCCGGAATGTACGTGAATTCTCTTTCCTTTATAAGCGCCGACTCCCCGACACGTTGCCGTTAAGTAATTACACCTCACTCAATACGACGTTTTCGTGGCCTAGTTGGTTAGGGCGTCTGTCTTACAGAGAAATCTTGAAGCTCACAGAAGATCCCCGGTTCGAGCCCGGGCGAGAACAGCTTTTTCTTTATCTTTTTTAGCCGTCATTCGCTTGGAAGTTGGTTCTAATTAATGTTGCTCTTTGTGTTAAAGCAGTTCTTTTTTATTAGTACATAGTAGCGGTGCAGCGGTACCTTTCTCCAATCTTATCGATACGCTGATCGAGCTTAAATGTGGGGCATCGATTTCCTTACTGTTGGGATCATACCTGCTAATGCACGCTGCCACAGCGGCGAGAAAGAGGCTCCAAGCACCATAACACCTCAGGGCTTCGTGATACCTATGGAACCGTCTAAAAATGAGCAACACAGCAACTCGAATTTTGCTGCGTCAGGGACTTGCACGGACCCAGGCCGGGAGAATGTAAATCTACCTAATTGACCCCCTGAATGCCCTGGCTCACCCTTATGACAGTAGCTACGATGTAGCACGTGCAAGCATCGCGAACCCGACATGCCAGCGTTGTCAACGACCACTCCTCGCGCCCGCCGCTGCCAGGTCACTGCTGCACCCTTTTACCGGCACGCGGGCCTTCCATGCGTCTCCTACGTCTCATAGAAACAAGAAACAAGATCGGAAGCCCGCGCACCAAAAGCCGACCGAGAAACCCGTCAAGAGCACCAGCACCAGCACCAGCACCAGCACCGACTCAAACGACGGACCAAAACACCCCCAGCCGTCTCCCGACGAGCCCCTCAACTTCGCCGACGTCGAGTCCCGCCTACAGCAGCACGCCGAGCACTTCAGGGCGTTGCTGAAGAAGATGCAGACGGGCGGGCGGTTCGACCCGGACATGGTGGGCGCGCTGCGCGTGACGGTGGACAAGAAGGCCGAGGAGGTGTATCCGCTGCGCGAGCTGGCGCAGGTGGTGCCGCGCGGGGGGCGCGCCGTGTCGCTTCTGGTGCACGAGGCCGGCTACGTGAAGCCCATCATGAGCGCGGTGCAGGCGAGCCCGGACTTCAACCAGCAGCCGCAGCGCGACCCGGACAACGAGCTCGAGCTGGTCCTCAAGATCGAGCCCGAGAAGCGCGACGAGCTCGTCAGGAGGGTCAAGGCCGTCGCCCACGAGTGGCGCGAGCGCATCCGCGCCGTCCGCCAGAAGAGGGACAAGCTGCACGCCACCTGGAAGAAGGAGGGCACGCTGGGCCCCGATCTCAAGAGGACCGCCGACAAGGAGCTCGAGAAGATCATCAAGGCTGCTGTTACTGAGGTTGACGAAGCGGAGAAGAACACTGTTAAAATCGCCGAGTCGAAATAGAGCTGTGTATTTGTTGGCTCGTCGCGTGGTGCACATTCTATGATAGGTGAGGGCTTGACTGCATAGCATTGTGTTGTCTAGAAGCATACTTTCGCGTCAGAGAAGATATAAAACGGATTTCCTAGGCGTGTGTGTGTACTTGTACATTATATAGTTGCTCTTTTACAAAAGTGCTATGGTACAGTTAAGTGCCAGAGCGGTAAATCTAGCTGTCTCATGGGCACATTCATCCTCGATTGTTCTCACATCTTCAATGTTCATCCTCTTCAAGGAGCTTTTTTTTGTCTCTAAGCGTTTGCGCGAGCAGCCGTTGCAGGTCCCGTCTTCCCGCCAGGCAGCAGGCTCCTAACCTTCTCCTCGATACGTCGCTGTGCATCCGAGTTCCACGAGGCGTCCCTCCGGACATAGTTCCGCACAACACCGAGCGAATCCTTAAGCTCAGTGGACTGCGGACCCTGGTACGTGCCGAGCAACGCGTCCTGGAGAACCGCATCCTTGGTCTCTTTGGGGACCGGCGGGAAGGCTTCCAACCCCATCGCCTCCGCCGACCAATTCTTCACCTCCTCAGTCGGGAAGAACACGCCCGTGCCCTCTTTATACTGTGTCCACAAGTCGTCCGACCGCAGGGTATTGAGGGGGTGGAACGGTTGACCACCTCCGAGAATGCGCGCCTGGCGTATCACCGTCTCATCTTTCGCGAAGCTCGACTTGGCCGTTGGCACGGCGGGGCCCCAGCCCGCGAGGTCGCTCATCGAGATGGAAGGGTCGAACTGGTACAGCAAGCCTTCCGCCTTAGCCTCCCGCATGGCGATGACCTCGGGGGACCATTCGGTTCCCGCAGAGTCTCCTTCGTCTCTTCCTTCTTTCTGACCTCGTCCGCGTCCGCCCCGTCCTCCCCGTCCTCCCTCCCCGTCTTCGTTCGATCGCCTTCCGCCACGACCACGGCGTGCCGGACCCATGCCGCCACCTGCGCCGCCGCCCCATCCACCTCGGCCTCGACCTCGACTCGACGCTCCGCCGCGGTTAAATCCGCCTCTGCCTCTGAAGCCACCTCGCAGACCGCCACGGATGATGTTCGGACCGCCGCGAGAGGAAGCGCTAGGAACCGCGACGGAGGCGGAGTCGGACCGTAGGTCGAGGCTTCTGAAGACGGTATTCGATCTCTGGGGCGGCCGTGACGAGTTCCCGTTGTTCATCTCTACTAGATCGGAGAAGGCGGCGGCGGCGCGTTGCCTTCCCGTCGGTCGCGGGCTGCTGTCATTGATACCGTCTCGAGGTGCCGCGGCGAGATGCTGGGCGGTAGAGAATGCGCGCAGAGAGGCCGCGATGCCGTCGGTGACCCGGCTGAGATCAGCCCTCGTGCGGCCGATGGCCGAATTGAATGGTTGGCGTATCATCGGGCCCAATTGATGTGGTTTGTGATATGAGGTGCTGCTCGAGCTCCCTGGTCGGAAATTTTGAGGGTCAGAGACGCTCGGACAGGTGATACCGATTTTGGGTGTATGTATGCATTAAAACGAGTATCCCGTATAACGGGGGTCCCCTCCTAGCCGGACTAACAGCAACAACAAGGGGCACTTATAGAAGCTAGTCATCGCGAGGTAGTAAAACTTCGTGTTATTCCATTTCGAGCTGTTTTGTAATATATCGTTTCATTGTTATATGTCCCTTAATGACTAAGCCTGTTTCTAGCTCTGTAGCGGCTTGCCCATGCCACCGTATGTGATCATCTTAATATGCTGGTATTCCTCTATGCCGTACCTGGATCCCTCTCTGCCAAATCCAGACTGCTTGACACCTCCAAATGGCGCGGCTGCGTCAGAGATAAGACCAGTGTTGACGCCTACCATGCCAACCTCCAGTGTTTCTGCTACCCGTGTTATCCTCTCCAGGTCCCTCGAGAAGAAGTAGCCGGCCAATCCGACCTCGGCAGCGTTTGCTAGGTCCACGACTTCCTGTTCGGTTTCAAAGGGGAAGAGGCCGGCGACAGGGCCGAATGTTTCTTCGCACGCGATAGCCATGTCTTTTGTCATACCTGTGATCACGGTAGGTTGGTAAAAGTTGGACCCGAGCTCTGGCATCTTCTGGCCGCCCACGACGACCTTTCCGCCTTTCTGCTCCGCGTCCCTCACATGGGCGTCGACTTTGGAAACGGCGCGATCATGGATCAGGGGACCGTGGGTAATGCCTTCGTCGAACCCGTGGCCCACCTTGAAGCCCTTGACTTTTTCGGCGAATTTCTTAGCAAACTCATCATAGATGCCTTTCTGGACGTAGATACGATTTGCACAAACGCAGGTTTGGCCTGACGAACGGAACTTAGACGCAATAGCACCCGCCACCGCGGCATCGACGTCGGCATCGTCAAATACAATGAATGGTGCATTTCCGCCCAACTCCATAGATAGGATTTTCAGAGTCGATGACGCCTGCTTCACCAGAAGTTTTCCAACACCCGTAGAGCCTGTAAAGGAGATCTTTTGGATGGTAGGATGCGTTGTCAGAGTCTCGCCAACTTCGGGGGTGTTGTTGAGCGCAGTCACAACATTCACAACGCCCTTTGGTATCCCAGCTCGGTGTGCAAGCTCTGCTAGTGCTAGTGATGTGAATGGCGTCTCGCCCGGGGCCTTGCAGACAGTCGTGCAGCCTGCAGCGAGGGCAGGGCCAATCTTACGCGTGATCATCGCGGCGGGGAAATTCCACGGCGTTATCAGCCCGCAGACACCCACGGGCTGCTTCAGCGTCACCACTCTATTACCGGGCACGGTCGCCGGTATCGTGTCGCCGTATGACCGCGGAGCCTCTTCGCTGAACCATTCGAAGAACTGCGCGGCGTAATTAACCTCGCCCTGTGCGTCGGCGAAAGGTTTGCCGTTCTCCAGAGTGATCAACCTCGCCAAGTCCTCCGAGTTCTCCATTACCAGGTCGTACCATTTCCGTAATAGCTTGGACCGCTCGCGGCCGGTCTTCGTGCGGAAGGACTTGAATGCCTCGGCGGCGGCGGCGATGGCCTTCTCGGTGTCTTTCGCGTCGAATTCGGGGCAAGTTCCAATGAGCTTTCCTGTCGCGGGGTCGTGGACCTCGAAGGTCTTGCCCGAGGCAGCTTTCACCCATTCGCCATTCACGTAGCACACGTCCGTCTTGAATAAAGAGGGGTCATTGAGCTAAAGCCGTCAATCGACGAGTCAATTCCTTTCCCATACCGATGCCAAGTGCTTGTACCGGGAGAGGCTCACCTTTGGGGAGATTGTGGAAGCTAACCTCGAAGATACTAACGGAAGACTAGTTCTCTGGAACTGTGATCTAATAGCGAGCCGCGTGGCGGATGCCGCGCTCTTCTGTAGAGAGCGTATCAACGTCATGCTGTGCAAATTTGACACGCTAAATTGATTGGAGTTATATATCGTCAAAGGGAGCTGCAAGCTAGATCAGGGATAAACACAGAACGTGAGACGAGCCTACTATCTAACAAATTGGTAATGGGAGCTTTCAGGGAAGCTTATCCCCAATAATGACGTTTTCCGGTCGACCCCAGCCGCAGCTATCTACCTAGTCTGCGGTGTTAATCGGGATCGGCTATTGAGGGGCAGTACTTTGTGCTATACCCCTTGCAGCCAAGGGGTTTCGGAGTTAAACAAAGCTCTTCATCGGAGTGGTGCTTATGCACAACAGATGCACAACATCCAATTCCCTCCATTCACCCTCGAGTTTTATGAGGCTCGTTTCATTTCAACTTGAATGGGCCGAAAGTCGGCCTTGAAAATCTTGTACGTATATTCAAGGTAGTCCCACACTCTAAGAAAACTACACCTCCAGGATCTTTATTGTTAGCTTGGGTACAAACACCAGGGTTTAGCCGGGGTTAACCAAGCTTTGTGGACTGGTAAAATTATTAGTTACCCATCTAGTTAACCTCAAAGGAGAGCTTAAGCTAGCCCTCCAGGAGCCCATATTAGTTGTCCGGGGCCTTGCTGCAAATCGTATGCTTGACTAGTAGAATTTGGGGCGAACAGGGGGCAAGTACGGAGTAACTACTGTAAACTTACAATAAAGATCCTGGAGGAGGTGTAGACTGAAAGGCAGAATGAATGGATGACTGAAATACGTATCCACAACTCTTAATAGTTGCCTCGACAAACACACATCTCAATGAGCCTGGATAAAGTGAGCCGTAATTGTATATCAACTAAATATGCCCCCGAGTTACTACCGGGCCTTTGCCCCACAGAACTCGGTCCTTTTCCCCACGGAGCTCGGTCCTTTCCCCCATAAATCTCGGTCGTACTGTCGGAGGTCTGGTCTAGATCCACGCCGCTAAGTTGACCTAGGGCATGTCTTCCCCGCATGCTATCCCCTCATGGCAATCGAGAGTGCATGATGCTACCCCAACAGGAGCTCGTGTTACTACTGTACATCGCTACATCTCTGTCCGACTCCATCATGCGGTCTGGAAACAAGGCAAGGATGGGAGAACATTCAGCAAGGGATGAGCGAGTCAGCTTCATAGGTCCTGACGTATAACTGGTCGCGACATCTCTCTCCAGCAAGTTTCGGCCCCTTTGTCGTACTTACTGCATTGGCCCTCGACATCTCGACAGGAGGAAGAAGTTGGATGGTTGAATTGCGAATGCAAATTCTTGCCGTAAAACGGTAGAACTCAACAGCATCATGGTTGCCGTCATCTGCCTGCTGGCACTGTCCAGCTTGGCGACAGCAAAGATTGTATCGAATGCGTCGTTACACCTGTCAACAATGTCAACAAACGCTGCCAAAATCCTCGTGGGCCAGCCTCTTGATGGATTCGTGAGTTACTCGATCGAATTCGCATCATTTCCCGACTTTGCAGGCAGGTCATTTCCCAGTCCGTTATATCCGTAGCTCTCATCGCTAACGGCATAGTAGGGAACAAATCACACCCGAACAAGTTTTCCAACAATTTGCTTAACAACATAGGCGATCTCACCGGGACGAAGCCGCACATACGGGTGGGAGGGAACACGCAGGACTACGCCATATACAACCCGAAGCTGAAGATTGCGCTGAAGGGCACAATCAACGCGACGCGATCACCAGACTACCCAACCACGATTGAGATCGGCCGGTCATTCTTCGAATCATACTTGACATGGCCGGATGTGAAGTTTATCCATGGTTTCAACTTGGGGGGAAACCACGATGACAGACACTGGGCCACGCTGATCCAGACTGCGGAGATCGCTTGCAAGACCCTAGGCAAGGAGAGGCTGGACTGGTGGGAATTCGGTAACGAGCCAGACTTCTTCGCCACGAGCGCGCAGGGCCCCGTGCGGCCGTCTAACTGGAACGAATCCGACTACGTGGCGGAGTGGTTGGACGGTACGCGAGCAATCAAGGGCGTCCTCTCCGAATACTGTCCTGACATGCTGGACAATGATACATACGGTTATATCGCACCTTCGTTTGGGGGTGTTGGGAATCATCTAAAGGGACCACGCACATGGGCCGATGGTCTTGATACAGACGGAACCGTGCGGTTTTTCTCTACGCACAAGTAAGTCGCTTTTTTCTCTTTTCCTCTGCGCGTTGCCTAGCACCCAAAGAATCTTCCAACGTTGTTAAGTATACAAACCGAGATGGTCAATTAACCGCGTCACCAGCTACATATCGGGTGCAACCACGCCAGGCGTGACGTTGCAAGGCACGTTGATGAACCACACACGCACGCGTTCTAGCGTAGACGCACATGTCTCAGAGTTCGCCCAGATCTCACCCAGCGCGCCGGGTCTAAGACAGATCATGGGTGAGACGAACTCGCTATACAACCAGGGGACGCCTGGGTTGTCGAACTCCTTCGGTGCCGCGCTCTGGGGGATCGACTTCAACCTGTACTGCGCCAGCGTCGGCATCGCGCGCGTTAACATGCACATGGGAACCAACTATCGATATGCCTCGTGGCAGCCGATCAACACGGACCTCGCCGAAATAGGGACCAAGGCCCCGTACTACGGCAACGTCGCCGTCGCCGCCTTCCTGGGTAATCTGCAGACCAGGCCTGCGCTCGTCGCGCATTTCGACCTGGGAAACTCAGCCAGCGGAAACAGCACGGACAGTGACGTGGGTGTGCGTGATGCCGCGTACGGAGCGTACGTCGACGATACGCTGGCGCGCATCATGGTCATCAACATGCGCGCGTACAACCACACCCTCAACGGCACGGGCAACCTGGACACTCCGAACCCGGCGCCGCGCGGCGTCCGCACGTACAGCTTCGGCGTCGACGGGTTCGCGAACGGGCGCCAGGCCCTCGTGCGCAGGCTGTATGCCAACGGCAGCGATGCCGTCTCGGGCATCACGTGGGACGGCGTCAGTTACAACTACGAGCTGAAGCTGGGCAAGCCCGTGCGCTTGCACAATGTCACGACGGGGGAGAGGGTTTCGGTTAAGAATGGCGTTGTTGAGGTCGACGTCCCGGACTCGCAGGCTGTCGTGCTGGATTTTGGGGCGTGAAGGGATTGGAAAATTTGGGAGAGGGTTTGGGAGGCTTAGAATATGTATCTAATTAAATGGTGGCTATTGTCTTGGTTTTAGCTTATTCAAACGCCGAAGCTTGAAAATATCATTGTGGGTAGAAGATGCGCGCAGCCGAGAAAAAAAAAATTGGCCTATACAAATTTTAATGAAACTATACTACCTAGGTAGGTAGCTTTCATCTCGTGTACTTCCTGATGAAGTCGTCCATGCACGCGTTTTAGCGACGGTCACAGGTATGTTCTCTTCTAAAGTCACAGCAAGAAGTGATCTTTCTGACGTTGATAAATAGACTATAGTAGGTACACATTTATAAAGGGAGCGTGCGCCAAAACTCCGTCCTAGAATCTTCTCCTGGAGATAACCGTACAAATCCTACGCAAAGATCATGTGGTTGGAAAGCCCACTGCTAATCGTCGTCATCAATACAAATCAAACGTCTGGGTATCCGAAGTCTCATCTCATCGTCTTTCATTCGCCTGTCAGGCCCTTGAGCCTTGTTCCTGTGTTTCTCTCTTTCTTATTTATTTTAATTTTTTTCTTTGGAAAGTTACTGTTGTTGACGCGCAGGATTCTTCCTGTCTAGGGTATTAAACGCCGTCGTCCGCGGGGTGTAGGGCATGAGACCGGTTCGCGGGGTCGGTGGGATCGACTGCATCTCCCAAGACGAGCCCTTCCTATTGCGAGAGTCGCCGCCAAGCGGCTCGTCGTCTTCGTCGTCCGAGTCCCAGTCCCTCTTGTCGCGCTCATTGGGCAGCATGGCCCAGATTGTAAGGCCGAGGTTGACAAGGGTTACCACACTGTTTTCAGGCACTGTTAGCAACTGAAGGAACATCTAGGTTAGGCCGGAATTTCCGACCGCGGGGAAGGCTTACAACATGAGTGCGAAAGCGGCGAATGTGCCTTTCGCGCTGTTGCAGTACCCCTGGATCTGAACGTTCGTGGCCACGCTACACGGCTTCGCGATATACCATGCCACGCGGCTCGGGCGGGTGGGATCCAGGTAGTCCGGGCCTGCCTGTCCGCCTAGACTGGCGGCATACAGAGCCACGAATGCGATATTGATGGGCAGAATGATGATGGGGAACCAGAAGTCCATGATGATTCCGATCAGCCTCGTGATGAGGAAGAAGAGGCTGATGATGGCGATGGCGACATTGTAGTCGGTCAATCTGAGTCGGAGTAAAGTCAGGATCTAGCTCTGGCAATGCAGGAATCGGGAAACTCACGTTCCGGACCATACGAAGGGAATCTTGGGAGGCTTTTGCCCATTCGCGTAGGCAAACTGGATGAGGGAGGGATTTGAGTTGAAGCCTAGCTCGTAGCCGGCCTTCCACAGCTTCGTGCGGTATGTGTCTGGTTGCGCGAGTGCGGTGAGGACCAGTAGAGTGATGGTCAGCGCAAGCTCGACAATCATCATGATCCACATGGCGGCCGTCGAAGGCCATTTTCTCTTGAGTATTCTGTACGCCATGGTGAAAATGTATGGTGTGTGGTATGTTTCGCCTTAGGACATTAATCGGTCGAAAGTAACAACAAATGTCGCAGCAGAGCCTCGCGATGCTTCCCGAACTGCTTCCTCAATTACACAGCCTGATGTAAGGATCTCCAGACAACTTCGGGGCCAAAAATCGTCGGCCTATCACTTTGTTCGTTCACATCGACTCGCCGAACTGACGAATCTCTCAGCGATATCAACTATGTCGTCGGCAACGATATATCAGTCGTTGATGATTCAGTCAGTCAATTTGATCTTCAGAAAGATAGGGTCGAGGCCAAGCGGCCGCCAACTTTGGGGGTCACCCATTTTAAGAAATGGCGGGCGCCAGCATACTGAGTCCAAGCACCAGCAAAAGCGGCTGCAGGTTAATCACAGACTCTGGGGTGGTGATACGTTCAAGGCCGGCCAATTAGGGAGGACTTGTGCTGCAGTAAGCGCCGAGCTGTGGTCTGTTGGTGAACCCAGGGACCACACAAATGGGCGCTTCGCTCTGGGCGCCATGGTCTGCCGCCTCGGGATTGGTCTTTGTCGGCCGGGGCCACGAGCCCAGATTCACCAATCATTACCCGACTTGCTCGACCAAGCTATCTTGACCGGGGTTCCTATTCGCTGGTCTAACCAACCCTCTCGAGAGAGCTATGATACTTGCTCGGGCACCCCTCGTCCCCTGTAGATCGTCCCGCACTCGGCTCTCGTTAGCTCGATCAATGTTAAATCATTTCAATCTATCGCCGTCTGTATGGCTGAAAATACTTACCTATTCATAAATGCAATAATCACGGAGCCGGAGGCCTGGGACCAAATCTTTGCATATACTGTGAGTAATACGAAGTGCTTTTGTGTGAGTTGCATCAGTGAGACGAGCAAGATTCTGCCAGGTATCGTGCCTCAAGACCTCACTGCCCACGTCCCCCGTAGTATGTGCGTAAGCAGCTTATGTCGCACACACCCGATCTCTATAATTAGCCGAGCTGTAAGTATACGCTACATGTAGAAATGCGGCACATGCCGTCTTGCAAAGTTATTGACCGATGGCGTACTCGAAAAGAGCCGCACACAGGATTTCATGCGTCTTTGCAGATTCACATTGTACTGTAGGTCATGTCAGTGCTGCACATTTGGGCATAATAGAATTAGACATGGTACGATGCGCTCTTTGATTGCGGACTTAACCCCCGCTAGCGAGCCGGTCCCGAGGTCGTTCGCTTCTGGTGCGGTCTTTTTATGGCATATCTTATCCGATTACAGCACAGTTATGGTGAAGACGAATGGCTGCCTACCTACATTAGAGATAGGTAAGTATCTGTGATTCTAATTATTCCCTGCTCGCTCTATGACATTTCTCCCTACTCAATCTCCGCCATACTTGACTCGTAGTCTCTATAACCTTGTAATATGCCATGGAATAGACCCTGTCCCATGTTAACCACCTTTTCAGTACTATTAGGCGAAAATCAAGAACATCTATAGACAACTCTTTGAACACAAGCTAAAGAATGTTTGATTGAGAGATTTCTGTCCAAAGTATATCTTAGTATGGCTGAATTGCCGAACAGCCGCGTAATACCCTGTGTGTTAAATCTAGTATGTTTTAATTATAAGTCGACATATGGAAAATAGCGTAGAGAAAAATGCATTGTTGCGGATGTACTTATGAGATGAATGGCTTCAGTCCTGGACCGGGTATAGCACGGTTCTGATTATTATGTGATTGCGGTAGGACATAACTTACTTTTCAGCAAACGACAACTATTTATCTTACTGTATTCTCGTTACTAGGGTCCCATGTCATTCTTTTCTAAACAACATGGACAACGCCGTCGAATCTATTAGCAAGTTATGAGTGTTAACAAGGCACAAGGCTGACTAGCGCCTTAAGAATCGTAGTTTTCATAGACCTTAGTAGTTTAGTCGATGCATTTCTGAAACTCTCTAGTCGGAGTTGCTGAGGGGCAATCAAAACCTGATGTAGGCTTGGTCGCCCTATGCATCAACATCAGATGATTTTCTATTTAGCCTACATCCACTGTTGCAGCTAACGCTACTACACATTGTACATCAATACGCTAACATATCTACTGGTTTCGTGATTTCCGTACATGCTACGGGTTATTTGTCACGTAGTCGTCCAGTAGTAAGAAGGAGAACATCGTACAGTACTTTTCTTTATTCCCTATACTTACTACTTCGTCAAATTCTAATAAGTAGTCAAGTGTATAGATTTTTCTATTAGGCAGCATACATACTTTGTTTCTGAGAAAGAAAGAAAAAAACAGAAGCATCTCTTTCTAGTAAGTTTCAGCCATATTAGATTTATTCAATCAGTTCGCTAGTAAAGACCCGTCGCCAATACAGCTCTCGCAGCTAATGGTGTTTTGGTTGGTGGCATGTTGAAATAGTTCGGAGTTGAAGAACATTGGGTAGCCTGCCCTGGCTATTCAGAATATACTAGTTTGGAACTAAGCTGCCGTAGACCTATACGTAGGTACGTTGAGGGGGTCGGTTTGTATACACTAAATAGTATAATACGTCTTTTGAGGTGTCTTATAAGTATATTGGATCCGAGTATTTTATGAGTAGATTCGGTCAATTATTAAGGAGGCTTTCTTACTTTACCATCTCGATTCGCTTTTGGAACTGGCACGCGCCGTGACAATAAAATTGATCGATGTAAGGCTCGCTGGACCAGAGTGAATGACTACTAAATAGCTCCATATTATCTCGCTTGCCTCGGTAACAACTATTAAAGGAGAAACACCGAGGCCTGACGAACTTAAGCGTATTCGTAATAGGCTAGGTACTATAGCTTGAAGTGCACTAACTCTCACGACCGGTGATATTCTTCGGGGCGGGTTTATTCGTCGTGAGTAACTGTTTTTCCTGGCATGTTCCTAATTATAAGTGAATCGCGTCCGTGCCAACTTATGGTGCGACCCATTTTTAGCCCGACTGGCAAAGTTTCAAAGCGGACCGATTAAGTATCCTCGTGGCCTGTCTTCAGATTCGTGTTGACCGGAAGCAACAGGACTGCTGAGTAGGATTGGCCGATCTCTTTCCGCATATGGTCCGCAATAGTCTTACGGGCACTGTTACGGGAACGGGATTCTCACTTGCGCCGCCCGACTTTTGCTTACTTTGAGGCAGACTCACGCCTTGTGTCGAATTCGATCGCTCTAGACTCGGGGTCGACTGGAACTTATGGGGCAAGGCGACCAAGTTCATGTCACACGGCATTTGTTCTAGCCATGCCGTACCTCCCGTCACAAAACTACGCACTATAAAGAGACATGCAGGCGCCGAAAATGAAACAATGACGGCAGTATTACCGAGAGAGAGTTGGGAATCGCGTTGTGTTGTTGTTGGAACTATAATGCGATGTATTGTAATGCGGTTTTAAAAGTCCATGGGTGTCTCGGGAAGGATACGAATTCACAAGCCTAGTTAAAAAATCAGGTGAGCCGGCTAGGGCACTCCCGTCCCATCTCGCACGTGTAAGTACTTGTAGCTAGATGCCGAGAAATTTTGGAGCCCCTATCAAGTGCTTATACATGCACCCTACAGAGAGTACGGTGTGCTACCTATGTATAAGTATCTAAAGCACTGGCATGGTATTTCGATCATCCCTATTCATACCAGCATATTTTATTGCCTTCGCGGAACTTCGTTGTAAAAGTTCACGTTGTTTCTCTATCCTGGTTGTAGGGCGTGAACTCGCATTGGCTGTTGCAAAATTTAAATCTTCAAACAAGAGCTGAACGTTTTCCCAAGGCGAACAGGAGGCTGAGGTGTATAAGTATCTACGGTTCGTCGCGAATAAACAGACCTTGGGTGAATTAGTCGACTTGGTCTCATCCTAACTCTAGTAGCTCATTATTTGAAACACAGAGTAACAGTGGAGGGCGAGTCCAAACAATGTTCATGTTGGTAATAAAGAGATAATTGACCACAATAGCCTGTGCGTGAGGGAAGTGATCTGATGGCTCAGCAGCTATCATGAATAGCGTACAATACTTGGTAGCCAAGAACTTGAGCGGCATTCGGGCTCATGGCACTCTTTGATGGCATCTCCTATCCAACATACACGGGTTACATCAACGACACGAGAGTGTACCGAGTCCCTGACGTCCAGCAGATGATACAACGAAGAACTCTGTCTAATAATGTATTACTAGGCAGACTAATCAGTCGTGGGGACGACACACTGTCCGTACTGGACTCAGTACCTATATAAACTACCTAGGTAGGGTGTGTAGAGTGTTTCTTTACACGGTATCTGTGTATTAGGTGGGGTGGCTCGAACAGCACTAACCTGATTCCTCTTAGTGACATGGTCTAGAAAGATGCAGACCACGCCTTCTGCTGCACATGTTTGACCACTATGACGTCGCTATTCCTATTCGCTGCAGGGTACGTATCTCTTTCCTGGTTGTGCTCTCTCTGGTAAACCTCTCACCCAACATTGAACGTTGGAGATGTGGGCTGGGATGTCGTTGTGCGGCTTTGCGGGGCGGATGGGAACACGGTCACTTTAAGCCTATACCAACAACGACAAGCGATAGTCGATCTTTTATATACATGCAGTCTAGCCTGCTGCGTATAATTACCGGTGATCATCGATCGCTTGTCGCACAAAAACGACTTCTGCCACGCCAAGACCGCACATCTGGAAGGCTTCCCCAAGAACCCCCCGAGGAGAGCCGCCGGAAAACGAATTATTACCGGCCCGGCAGGTCTCCTCTTTGCTGCCATAGGACTAGTATATACCCAGAATGGGCTAACTCCATGAAAATTTACCGCGCCTATGTCGCTAGAAAACCCCACAGCACACGATGTTGTGACCGAGTTCAGTTAGGGTTGTTGGTGATCAGCAAGTGACCGCATCCTGTCTTGGCTAGTCCTGCCTGGCTGAGCGATGATCGCCCCCGCGACTTTCCCTAAACCACCGCCTGTCCTGCCAGGATCCGCACCGCCTTGCAGGGGTTCGCTAGGGTGTCCCGTCAGGTTGAGAGGGTCTCTGGAGGGTCGATTCTAGGCCTGGAACACACCACCATGTCCTGCAGACCCTTGCGTCTTCATTTCCATTCGGGTACTTTGCATCCTCTGATCCTCTGACAGTCCGATAACTGTGTCATCCCCGAGTGCGTTTTCATATTGATAATGGATAATGGGTATACACGTGTGTTCCTCGCCCTCAACCAAGCAAGCATTCGAAGACAACCACACCACCACTCTCTCTCCAGGATACTCTGCCCGTTAGATAGCATACCGTACTCACCACCTCTCTTCGGCACTCCGCACTAACAAGCCCTGGCTGGTAGTGCTGTACCTAATCTCTCACGCACCACATCGCAGTGCTCCCCTCCGCCTCTCCACATACCACTAGAGGACACTAAGGTTAGGTATACCGTACCTACTGCTACATAGTGCTACCCTGGCTGGCTGTTCAGACAACTGCTGCTCGTCCACTTTTCTTGGTTATACCCATTCCCCTGCCTTCCCATCTCCTGCCACTCGTTTCATAGCCCTATCCTTCACTGGAAGGTAGTCAGTGTTCATCCACGGAAGCTGCTGCTGGAAACTCTTCCTTGTGGCTACCCGGACTGCTCGTGAGGAACCGTCTCCCTTCCCAAGTGAACCAAGTCAAACGAAGCTGCCTACCCTCGTTGGTCCTCGTTTATATGTTGGTTATTGGCGGGGAACCTCGTCAACCACAAGCTATCATCATATCTGTGATCATTTACGATAGTAGCAGACCGGATCTAGGAAGAGGAGGACCTAGCCGTTCCTTGTCGATTAAGCGTCCCACACCCGTTGCCCGGATCTGTCAATGGCCACGGCCAAACAAAACCTGATCTCTTCAAACCTCCCAGATACGTAGGAGGGGACTGTGCTTAGGCTTGGAGTCGGGAGCCTGGCGCGTGGTGATCGACCATACGTTCAAGAAGCAGGAAGACCACTTCATGACTCGAGAAACAAATCATAACGAACCTCATCATCCAGCAATATTCGGCGACATCCCGACGACAGCTCCTCTTCGCAAGAGTATCACGTCCGAATCCTCGCCCGTCACCGTCCCGACTTTATTCACCAAAGCGATCCGGCAAGGTGAATACACACCAGCTACCGATGCGAGTATACCTGAGACAGGGAGACCTGGGGAATTCGCGACGGGCATTGGTCATTATGGTTTGATACCTGTTGTATCTGACACTCATACACAAAGTCAAAGAAACCAGCCAGATCATTCGTTACAGGAGGCGGCTTGTAAGCAGGGAGATATTCCTACCGCTACACAACATTTGCCTCAATTTCATCCGGCGCAGACGAAGCGTTTATCGGAAGGCGAGGCTGGGGGAAGGGGCAACAACCAGCCGCCTATAAAGAAGCAACGGGTTCGCCTCTCGCCCCCTCGAAAGATTGACCTTAGTAGCTTCACCAGGCCCACCCTACCACCAAAGCTGGTGGACGGACTGACCTCTCCCCTCTTTTTCTCTCGCAGACAGAAACCCGTGCTTATCCGACCACTCGGCTACACTGGGTTAGAGGCAACGACGATGTTAAAGACAGTGCGGGATGGCACCGAGGTGACAACTCTGAAACTAGCACGAGGTACCGTCAATGCGGCGAGTCCGGCAAGATCTTCGAGTACGCCGGGCAGCTGGTCTTCGATCGAAGCAGCCACGTTGAACCGGAGCCCTGACACACAACCCTCGATTCCAAGTTTACAAGTGCTTCAGAGTGTTGGCATCTTAGAGTTGCTCGAACGCGATGATCGGCCGACATTTATTGTTGATAGCCTTAACCCCGTCAACAGTACACCTACGGGCCCCTTTTCAATCTTGTATGCGAATCCTGCACTTCACGTGTCAGATACCATCCGGCAACTAGTATATGGGGATTTCCTCGACAGTCAAGACGGGAAGACGGACTTCCTCAACTTTAGAACATGGGTTAAATCATGCGGCAACGCCACAGAAGGGCTAGATACGTTCATGCCATCGTATCACTATGGCGGTGTTAACTGGACTTGTTCTATACTCAGAAACAGGTTCCGTTTCGTCAGCGCGAATACAAGTGCGGCCTCGATCGCGCACAACTCACCCGAGCCGCCCTTGGAACGCGAGACAAGTCTTGAGTCACGGAGTCGAGGGTTGACACCAATCGCTCAACCTCAAACCCCTAGCGATGTTATTATTCACGATCGTGATTATTTTGGTGAGGTCGCTGAAATGAGCGTTGATGGCCAGGTCCCTCCAGGAATTGATAACGATGTAGGAGAACCGATGGTCATCCACCAGCCTCAGCCTTTCATACCCGAAGCTCTCGCATCATTGCCTCAGCCATCATTTGATTGGACTAGGATCCCTTTAACTCCCGATTTGCCAGACCATGTTCATTTTGCCCGCACGCGGGACTGGGCATCCACCCCGCTTGGCCCCATTGATGAATGGTCATCAGAGCTACGCACTATATCCAATCTAGTAATGGGAAGCCCTCATCCTGCGGCGCTCTATTGGGGTCGAGAGTTTACAGTGATTTATAACGAGGCTTATGTCGCTCTGGCTGGACGAAAGCATCCGAAGCTAATGGGCTCGAGTTATAAAGAGGCTTGGGCTGAGATTTGGGACGAAATCCGACCGGTTTTTGAAAGTGCGTGCGAGTCGGGCCAAGCGACTATGAAGAACGATGATCGTTTCCTTCTGCGACGAGATGGCTTCAATGAGGAGGCATTTTTCTCCTGGTCGATTGTACCATTAGTTGGGGAGGACGGGACCGTTGTTGGCCTTTATAACCCTGCGTTTGAAAACACGCGACGAAAGATGGCTGAAAGGATGATGCTTACTCTGCGTGAAGTTGGAGAGAAGACAGCACTCGCCCGGGATATCAAGAGTTTTTGGACTCAAGTCAACAAGGGGCTCGAGTATAATGAGGACGATGTACCATTCAACCTAGTTTACTCTGTCGTGGAAGACCAGGAGAGCGATATTTGTTCCATGCATTCGGGTAGCTGGATGAACCCACCCCAACTGAATCTGGAGGCATCCCTCGGCGTTCCTCAAGACCACCCCTGTCTAGTCGGGTCTCTGGACTTGAAGACGAGTAACGACGGTTTTGCGCCATACATGCGGGAATCCATGTCAAACCATGGCAGACCGGTCATATTGTCAGCAGAACAAGGAACTCTACCTGAGGGCCTTATGGACGGATTTGATGGGCGAGGTGGTAGAGAGCCATGCCGCTCGATTGTCATCTTCCCGGTTCACCCAACAACGGGTAGCGAGAGCGTTGTTGGCTTCATTGTGATGGGTATCAATCCCCGAAGGCCATACGACGAGGACTATCAGCTCTTCGTCAACTTGCTATCAAGACAGTTGGCAACGTCTCTCGCGTCAGTCGTTTTATTTGAGGAAGAAATTCGGCGAGGCCAGAGAGCGGCTCAAATGGCATTGCGAGACCGCCAAGAACTCACGGAGCAACTGCATATCCGCACACGAGAAGTTGAGGAAAGTGAACTTAAATTCACACGAATGGCCGAGTTTGCCCCTGTCGGCATGTTCATAGCCGATCACCACGGACATATCACCTACTCCAACGACATGTGGTGGGACTTATCCAGACACAATAGGTCAGAAAGTGTCAACAATTGGATGCAGAGTGTCAAAGATGAAGATCGACCGGCTCTTGAAGTAGTGTGGCGACGCCTTGTCTCGGAGAAAGTCGCCATCACCCACGAATTCAGGTTTAAATGTTCTCGCCACGAAGGAGATGTCATTATTGACACGTGGGTGTTGATGAGTGCTTATCCAGAAAAGGACTCCGAGGGCGGCATCAAAAGCATCTTTGGATGCATCACAAACATATCACAGCAGAAGTTGGCCGAGCAAATCCAGATGCACCGTAGAGAAGAGGCTGTTGAGCTCAAGCGCCAGCAGGAGAACTTCATCGACATAACGAGTCACGAAATGCGCAACCCATTGAGCGCAATCCTTCAATGTGCGGATGAGATAGCAGGAACCCTTACGTTGTATGCGAAGGATGGGTCTGAGAAGAGCGAGAGTTTAAAGCTCGCTCTAACAGGTTGTCTTGAAGCGGCAAACACGATCACTCTATGTGCAAGCCACCAAAAGCGGATCGTCGACGATATTCTGACGTTGTCTAAGCTGGACTCACAGCTTCTCCTTGTTACCCCGGTTGACGTACAGCCTTTGGCGGTTGTTCAGCGGGTCCTCAAGATGTTTGAAGGGGAACTGAACACGAATGGCATTGAGATGAAGTTCCAGGTCAAAAATCGGTACATTGACATGGGCATCGACTGGGTCAAACTGGATCCCTCGCGACTTCTTCAAGTGTTGATCAATTTGATGACCAACGCAATCAAGTTCACGCAGTCTCATCCGAAACGGTCCATCGTTGTAACCCTCGATGCGTCTACAGATATCTCTGAGATGACTCAATCAGGTATCACATACTTTCAGAGTGATCGGTCGGACCAAGATGACCTCACAGATCAACCTGACTGGGGCGGCGGTGAAAAGATCAATCTTCACTTCTCTGTTCAGGACACTGGAAGGGGCTTGGATGAGCATGAGCGGAAACTGCTCTTCCAGCGCTTCTCGCAGGCGACACCTCGCACCCATGTCCAATATGGCGGATCTGGACTGGGCCTGTTTATCTCCAGAATATTGACAGAACTGCAAGGTGGCCAGATCGGCGTGACTTCCCAGAAGGGCGTTGGCAGTACATTCTCTTTCTATATCAAAAGCCGCAAGATAGCTGCTCCGTCATCCGAAAATAAAGCTTTGCCACCTGCGCCCCCTCTTACACGAGCGCCCGGCTCCTCCACTACGGTTGAGACTCGACAACCGAAAGCTAGCACCCAAAATATGCTTGGTCGTCCCGCGAAAAACGCGGCCCCAGAACCAAGGTTCTCCGAAGATGGCCGGAGATTGTTCGATGTTCTTATTGTTGAAGATAACTTGGTGAATCAGAAGGTATTGCAGAGGTCACTCCGCAATGTCGGGAATAATACCAAGGTGGCAAACCATGGAGGCGAGGCTCTCGAAGTGTTGAAAGGATCCCGGTATTGGCAAGGCAACGAGTCTACCGGTGACGATATCTCTGTCATTCTGATGGATTTGGAAATGCCGGTCATGGACGGTATGACTTGCGCGCGGAAAATCCGAGAACTTGAACGAGATGGCACTATCGTTAGCCACATTCCTATTATAGCCGTAACGGCATACGCACGACCGGAACAGATCGAAAATGCCAAGGCCGCGGGAGTGGTGAGTTTATCTATTGCGCGACGGTCGTCGTTATAGAACCAAGGCGCTGACTTTTCTACAAAGGATGACGTCATCTCGAAACCGTTTCGGATACCCGAATTAATTCCTAGAATAGAGCAGTTGGTCGAGACAAACGCACGTTACGCTGAGGCTACCGCGGCGTAGCCAAGCACTTAAAACCCCGCGTCCCACAATACTGCGTAGAGTATTGTCAGCGTCATAATTTAGGACGCGACGTATCGCAACACCCCCCTCTAACTTTTGCATATTTATTGAACGCTTACTTTAATGTGCGTTTTGCCACGCCAACGTCTACCTGGTTTCGATGAATATTTCGTACGGCGTTCTGGGATTTGGGAGGCACTGATACGAGGAGCTCAAAAACCGGGATACATGGCACTGAGTGTGATGACATTTTGGGCTGGGTATCGATTCATAGAATATGGGCGATGACAGGCGTATTTGGCAGCATAGCATACATTCAGATTAGGCTGCTCGTTTTTTGCATAGCATACCTGGTTTCGCACGCTCGTGCAACCCGTCATGATTGGAAGGAGACGACTGTCCTAATGAGTTGTGGACAGGTTGGTACGTACATACATACATACATACAGGCTTGAGACAATGCCAATGATTAGCAATAAAATATATTCATGAGAACATTATCTAATTCCGTACCATGCATTGGGTCCCGTAGTCGGAATGCCGCTACTCCGGCCGTGCGAACGGTACTATTCAGAGGGTTGGGTGCGGGCCGTGTGACGGAACAATATTCATCTACGTTATGGCACCGTAGCAATCTCAAATCCCACTGAGATTGTCGGTAATTTTCCCGCACGCCCGGGTACAACACCAACCAGGTCCTGGACGTCCGAAACCGCTCCTACAATCTGCCAATGGCTGGATACCTTGATCGCTTTGTACGGTAGGGTCTATGTGTGCTCGATCCCTATGGGATATCAGGTAATCTGGAACGGTCCAATTACCCCTGTCGTGCGGACATGATGGAGTTCTTCTATACCTCCCGTGACACTCAGCCCTCCGGGTATAATAATATCGGCGCCACAAACCCGCTCAGTCGACGTAGTGTAAATCCTCATATTTCGAGCCGCCCTAGAGGAAGAATTGGTAAAGCGGTACATAGTAGACCCGGGATTTTGATGGCCTGAGAATGGACCACTGCACGGAGACGCCGCCATGCGTGCGTGTAGTGTGTAGAGAAAGTTGTGTAAAAGTTGCGAGAAAGCTGCGACAAATAAAAGCTACCGATGCGGTGCTATGTAAGCAGAAGGTGGAGTCTGCCACCTGCCGTAGTGTATGCCTATAGGGCTATTTCAGATGGGAGCAGCAGCGGATAGGGTACCTACGTTCTACATTCTTTGGGTGATTCCATGAGATACCCGACAGACAGTATCATATGCATATGTTGTTGTACTAGACAAGTAGACAGAGCACGATTCACATTCGGAGATAGCTATATCCCGTTTCGGTCTCCCAATGCGGTGCAGCAGCTGATCCAGATGACTCAAGGCCCCTGTTACTATTGGCCGGCCAAGCTGTTCAGGCCGGGTCTTGGTAACTCGTCCTGGTCCCGAGGACGCCAAGTCGATCAAATTCCATCATCTTATCTTTTCCATCCGTCTATGCCCCTCCGCGTCTCCAAGTGCTCCAAACCTCCAAGCCTCCAAGCCTGCTCGTCGCTTACACATTCCCATACCTGCCACCAGGACTGTCGGACTAGTTGAAGGCAAACGAGAAATAGAAAGAGGAAGGGAGAAAAGCCATTGCAGCCAGCAGCAAAAATTCAATCCAATCTTCATCATCACGTCCCGCGCTCCGTTGCATGCAGCAGACTTTGGATGCAGCCGGTGATGAGAAATAAACAAAACGTCCGCGGCGCAAACCCGTGAAATGGTCCCAAGCTCCGAGACTAATAATAATATTTTCCGCATCACAATTTACAACTAATCACCCGCACCTGGCCGAGGTACACCCATCCTGATCCCGTGTTGCACTGTTCCATGCCGTTTTCGTTGCCCTGGACTGTTTCATGAGCACCACCGACACGTATGACGGCCGCCTCGGCATCCCCCACGATGAATGCCTCCGCCGCAGACACCCCGTCCACCATGGCGTCGGGCGTGTCGCCGCCCACCCACTCCAACGGGTCGCCTCACTCATCGACACCCCTCGAGCGTAGCCATGTGCCAATGACCAATACGCCGCCCATCGGCCAGCCGCCACTGTCTAGTGCGCCTCCGTCTTTCATTACCGGCCCAATCACCCTTGACCCGTTCGCCACCCCGTCCGCAACCCTAAACCCCCGAAGTTGCGTGACATGTCGCCGCCGCAAAGTGCGTTGCGACAAGCACATGCCCTGTGGCAACTGCCGCAAGGCCCAGATCCAGTGCGTCTTTCCCGCGCCCGGCCGAGCCCCGCGACGGCCGCGTGCTAAGGACCCGAATGCTCCGCCGAAACAAACGAGCGAGCGCGAGATGGAGCTTTTGAAACGGCTGCGGAAGTTAGAGGGCATCGTCGAGGACTTGAGCGGTCAAATTGAGTTCGAGACGTATAAGCACGGTACCAATAGCGAGTCGCCCGAAGCGACGTCAGACACCGCGCACGATGGTGATCGCCGGAAAACGAACGACAGCCCATCCGTCGATAACCAGTCCTCCACTAACAACGCACCACCCGGCTACTCTCTGCCGCGCCGGACAGGCACCGGCGGCTCGACGACCAGCAGTAGTTTCGCGAATGTGAAGAGTCAGCACGGCGGCGACGTTGGCAAGGACTTTGGCAAGCTCGTGTTGAGCGAAAAGGGCAAAGTTCGATACGTCAGCAATGCGTTCTGGACCAAAATCACCGAAGAGGTATCCATCCCCGTCACAGACGTGTCTGGCTGCTTATGCTAATTCGCGAAATAGATTGAGGCTCTCCGGTCGGAAACCCACCGTCTCACGGACGACTCTTCCGATTCGTCAGGTGATGAAGTCTCCCCGATTGTAGCCAATCCTCAAGCGGACCATCACATCGATCATCACGGATTCATTTTCGGTTATAGCTCGTCCAACGTCGACTTGCGGTCGCTCCACCCCTTGCCGTCGCAGATGCACTTTTATTGGCTGGTTTACATGGAGAATGTTGACCCTATAGTCAAGCTTCTCCATGTGCCGACCACAACCAAAGTCATCAGAGATTTGCGACGCGACATGAGCACCATGACGCCTGGTGTTGAAGCTTTGATGTTCGTCATTTATTTTGCCGCCATTACCTCCATGGAGGAGGACGAGGTATGCGACGCCAACTAGAGAATGTAGTACATTATTCTAACTTGTCACCAGGTCTTGACGAATTTCGCTACGGAGAAGAGCCAATTAATTGCACGATACCGCTTTGCCACTGAGCAGGCCTTAGCCAGAGCCAATTGTGTGACGACCTCCGAACTGGTCGTGCTGCAGGCCTTCGTTATATTCCTCATTCTTGTTCGTCGATACGACGATACCAAATTTTCTTCGGCGCTCACTGGTTTGGTGGTCAAGATTGCCCAGTCGCTGGGGCTACACCGGGATGGGACTCACTTTGACAACATAACCCCCTTCGACATCGAGATGCGACGAAGGTTATGGTGGGCCATCTGCGTCCTGGATCTTCGATCGGCAGAGGACCAGGGTTGCGAGTTGACTGTCGTGGAGCGGTCGTTTGATACCCGATTCCCCCTGAACGTGAATGATAGTGAAATCAGCCCCGAAATGGCCGACTTCCCGCCGGAACGCATAGGCTCGACAGACATGACGTTTTGCCTGATTCGCTATGAGATTTGCGCCTTGTCTAGGAGAGTACATACTGCAGCGAGTGGCATGGCGCCGTGTCCCAAGGATTCGAACATCACCCTAGAGGAACAAGAAGAGAAGCTTATTGAGATGTATGAGCACATCGACCAAAAGTACCTGAAACTATCCCCGGCCAAGGAGACCGATCTACTCAGTTGGGTGTCCGCTACAATCGCCAGGCTCATCATGTCCAAGATGAGCCTTGTCATCTACCAACCCCTGATGCCCTCTACGGGCACCGAGCTTCCCAGTGGTGTCCGCGATCGGCTATTCATGGCTTCTATAGAAGTCGTCGAATATAGTCGTGTTTTAAACGCAGAACCCAAAATCCGCCGTTGGCGGTGGCTTTTCCAGACGTATAATCAGTGGCACGCTGTCGCATACCTTCTGCTTGAGGTTTGTCGACGCTCTTGGTCACCCTCAGTCGAGCGCGGGTGGCTCGTGTTGAACGCCACCTTTTCAAGCGACAATGTCGACTTTTCAAAACCCGCGATATGGGTATTGTTACGGAAGCTCATGCTTCAAGCAAAGAGGCATCGGGAGAGTGAGATTGCGCGGCTGCGGGCCAATCCCCAGGCCGCCGAAGAGCTGGACATCGAAGAACACAACAAGGTGCCACCGGCTAGTTTCCAGCACCTACCCAGCTCTGTGCGTAGCACGCTCGCACGGGACCGATGGCGGAGACTGGTCGGCGCGGGCGGCCGAGATCAACCGATGCCTATCAATTCCTGTCACAGCAGCAATAATAACAGCAACACTAGCATCAACAATGTTATAGCTCCAGAAACCACGTCGACAGCACCTCGACAGGCGATACCGAAAAAGACCGAGGAGGTGCAGTTCAATGACCTTGACTGCGCCATGAACGAGCCGTTTTTCAGCCCACAAGACCTCTTTCCTCTGGCATTCGCAGGCGATCCGACCGAGTTCGCTCGGCAGGCCGCCTTAAATGGCGACGTCTTCGCGACCGCCACGCCAGCCTTCAAGTCGCCGCAGCCGAGCCTTCCCGTCGAGACCTTCAACACGAGGGGGGGCGATGCGCTGCCGAACCAGGCAGCGCTGAGAATGGGGACGGGCGCCGTGGAGATGGGAGAAGGCAACGCGGCGACCGCGATGACGGACGACCACCCTCCCCCGTGGCTCTGGAACGTGCAGGCCGTGCCCAATAACTTCACGGGATATAATAACATGGCGCCGAACGACGACCAGGACGTCAACATGGACACAACTGAGGTCGTCAACTGGCAGAACTGGATGGACTCTGGCCTAGGCATCAACGGCGTGGGGTTCACGGGCGGTATATAAAGAAGACACATCTCGTCATATTACGCAAATAGTCCGTCCATCCAGGATAGGTCGTACAGACTATAAGTATCTTGAAGCCGTATATATCTGGTGGCATGGGTAGATATTTTGGACCGGAGATATAGAAAAGACGGACGAAGCGACGCTCATTTTGAAAGTATATACTTGGGAATATATAGGAGTATGGTGCTGCTGAAACGTATATATGAAGGGAGAATCGGGGAGTTGGAAACGAAATGAAATGAAATGAGCGCGGCGCAGTGTTGACGGGGGGGTTTTTTTTTACGGGGAGGCAGGCAGGGGTTTGGATTGCGAAGCGCTGTTGAATTTTACGATCTTCCTCTGATACCCTGAAAATTCGAAGTCCGCTCGTTTTTGAGTTCCAAAGAACCTTTCTGTGCACTTTCTGAAGTTTGTATTTGTGGCGGAGTGTGCTATATATACCGTTAATCCGCGTGGCGGGTTAAGGCCTCGTTTTCCCTTCACAATATTTTGTTGTATGTGGGTTGTATCTAAGTCTATGACTTCGCCGTAGGCTTGGTGTTGAAATGAACGTCCTTGCTATGAACCCTAACCAGCTAGTCATAATGAGTTTCCTACGTGTTGAGAAATTCCGCGTCCTTCCTGGTTACCTAGGTATTGATCCAAGTGCAGCAAAAGAAAAGAAAAAGAAAGAGGTGTGGGGGGAATCCTCAAGCTCGCTATCGAAGTCAGCCGCTACAGAGACCAATGCGGCCCCGGCACCACCTAGGGACGCCATAACCGGAGCGTGAGTACTGTAGTAGTTTCCTGACTTTAGACCTTCTCATAGCTGCATTAAGTTGCCGATATCGTGAGAAGTCGATCCCGCTCTCTAGCACGGCCTTCCTCTGAAATAAAGAGGAAATATTCGAAGCTGGGTAGTGGCGTATAGCTAGGAGGAAGTTCTTCGCTGTCGTCATGTCGAGGAACAAGTCTGCACCATCAGAGACGACGAAGCGCAAGCATTTCTTTAGAAATCCAGTTTAAGCTGTGTTCTCTTCACGTGCGCCACTCCCGTCAAACGCGAATGTGGTCAGAACAAAAGCCATCGTCCTCAATATCCGTATTCAGTCATGCAGGTATCCCAATAGCTATCCCTACACGCGCCCTAAACCCTAGTGTATGACCAAATTCGCACCGTCTGATCTGAAGCCCCAGTGGCAAAGTAGTCGCCAGTTGGACTTGAGGCCACCGATTTAATAGAATATCTTCCATGTCCACGGAGTATGAACTGCATTTGACCTGTATCATAGTCCCAGAACCGAAGTCCGCCGTCTCCAGAGCCAGAGAGCACCCACTGAGAGTCGTGAGTGATGGCAACAGTGACAACAGGTAACTAGTTTCGTCAGAATACCATTTCTGCTCAAATATTTGTTCCCGGAGGTGCGGGTGCTTATCGACTCACTTCGTGACCCTCGAATGTTTTGATACAGCTTCTCTCGGGTCCTTGGTTGGAGGCTCCTTGTAGAGCTGTGAGATCCCACATCTTGATAGTCATGTCGGAGCTAGCGCTAACAAAGTTGCGTTTGTTGGGCGATAATGCAATGCTGTAAACACCACCTTTGTGACCGTCAGTGCCTCCGAAATTCCCGATTAAGTAGCCCCCATGAATGTCCCATACATGACAAGGACCGTCGTCATACCCTGCGACTATCAACTTCGAATCGAGGGAAATGGCACACGTGTAAGCGTCACCTATACTTAGTGTCCACAATATAGCTTGGGTCTTTAAATCCCACAATCGCACAGTGCCGTCACGGCTTCCAGAAGCAACGGTCTGGCCATCGTGCGCGAAGTCGAGCGCAGTGATTGCTCCCTGGTGACCCAGAAATA
This sequence comes from Xylaria longipes, assembly GCA_025201785.1. Lineage (NCBI taxonomy): Eukaryota > Fungi > Ascomycota > Sordariomycetes > Xylariales > Xylariaceae > Xylaria > Xylaria longipes. The sequence goes on along the minus strand of MU619714.1, from coordinate 91,225 downwards.
TACTGTGGATGGCTCTCGTGGCCACGTTCCATATCTGTTGATATTAGCAATAGTCACATATAATATGCGGGATCGACTTACTGTGATTGACATGTCGTCCCCCCCAGTGGCTAGATACTCGTTTTCTGGGCTGAAACAAGCACTACGGACGTTATATTTGCCCTTGAGGGTACAGAGGCGCTCTCCTGTGGCCACGATATTTATTTGGGCAAATCCGTAACATCCACTAGCTAGGTACTTCCCGTTGGGACTGAAACAAACACAAGTTGCCGAGCTCTGGAACTGCAGATGCAGAGTATGTGTTAAATCGACGTCGAGAACCAACGGCCTCGCAGGATTAAAAGTAACCGACCAGTCATCCCTCTCCTTTTCGAAACCGATCGACGCGTACTTGATAAAAAGATCGCTCAGCAAATCTCTCTGATATACGCCGTTTGCAGAACTCTTCTTTAGTATTAGGACCAATAAGTCAGCAATGTCATCATGCCCACGCCGAACCGCTTTTCCTAGAACATCCATAGTAACTAAGTCAGACTGTCCTTGTTGCAGAAGATACTGCACAACAGAAAAGCGCCCTTCACCACAAGCGTAACCGAGTGGTGTTAATGTTGAAGAGTAGAATTCATTGTGGCAACACTTGGGGTGAATTTGCGGTCGTAGATCAGGCTGAATCTTCCCCGTTTCAAGCATCAACTTGACAATGCCCAAATGGCCGAGAGCACAGGCCTCACAAAATAGCAACTGCAAGGATATGCCGGTTTGATCCGGCTTGTCTTCTCCGTAGCTAATAAGTAGGCGAACAATATCTACATTGCCAGCCCCTACTGCTTTATGCAATGTAGTTTGGTCCGGCCGGCACTCTTTATGGCTAACAAGTAGGTGCACAATGTCTAGCTCCCCAGCCACTACTGCTGCGTACAATGCAGTGTGTGTACCTCTGGGTCCAACAAGATTGATATCGGCGCCTCTCTTTAGAAACGTCTTGCATATCTCGAAGTGACCAGATTTTGCTGCCAAATGAAGTAGGGTCTCTCCCCCAGAGGTTCTCCTCGATTGGTTAACGTCTTCTCCGGAATCCAGTAGTGTGCTGACTGTAGCTAAATCGCCCTGTTCGGTAGCCGCCCAAATAGTCAGTTTCTTCTTGTTGATTCTGGGAAACCTCGTCTCTTCATTGTCCGGTTCAGGGTGATGTTTCTTCTTGTGTTGATCTAGTTTTGCGCGTGTGTCATAACCGATTTGAAATGCGAAGCAACTTTCGAGAGGACACCGGAACGGACGGTCATGACGGTTTATGTGTGATTTGCGATCTTCGGCGTTTTCAAACCCTACCGTGAAAGATTCGCACCATGGCTTTGTACATTTGTAAGATATTATATTTCCATGGAGGTTGGTAAGAATCTCTTGTACTGTAGGACCTAAAGCTGGCATTCCAAGTGTCTCTATCGTATTCCGAATTAAGGTCGTTCGGTGCTCTATATTCAAATACTCGTTTCTCTCATAGCTGTCTCCGGGAATTGCTGCGATGGCTCTGGCAACTCGTTCGTGACCTGTTGTATCCTCGCAGTGCCCCATCTTTGACGGGAGTCCGTAAGATTCAAGAAAGACTCTGGCACCCGCCATTACCTCTAGGAATCGATCGGGGTCCAACGTTACCCTTACTTCTATGCACTCCCGGAAATGGTCGAACCAATATTGGACGGCATAGTCTTGGAGGGCATAATATCCCTTAACCGCATTGGTAACAATGGCTTTCTCATTGATCCCATCTGCGAATGGCGGGGATGTAAGATATCTTGAACAGAAAATGGCGAGTCTGGCATGCTCGAGACTGGCGTCAAGCCATTTTCTTTGAACAAGATACCTTCGAATATTAGCCTAGGTCTTGGTAATCGTGGACGAAGGACTCACTCTCGCGCAGTTTCATGGACAATCTTGACAATGTCCTCGGGGCTAGTCTTATTAGTCGCATGATGTACATCGACGAGAGATCCGCAAAGCTCTTTGCAAGTGACCCTGAGTCTTCTCTCCTCATAGTCAACATCCCCCTTGACTGGGTCGATGCAGAAAAGCGACTGGATTTCGCGCCATCGTAGGAGTCGCCTAGCGCAAATAATCCAGCCCAATATTCTCCTTGCATCCTCGCGTTCAGCCATGGATGACATCTCAAATATTCGCACAGCTACCCTTTCGTATCTATTATGGGAGCATCTGTCAGCTCTGGTGGGGAAAAAGAAAACTTCATCCAGCGCAGGCGCACTCACGCTTTCTCGATTCCCTGGGGAAATGTACCCGGTTCAATCTCTTGTCTAAGGCGAGAGAGTCGCGTTTGATTCCACAGGTTCTCCAATACTACACGCGCATAGAGGAACATGCCTACAATCCTATTAGCATTAATAAAGCATGTTAAATTCGTTAGATACCTTGTGCCCCATTTGTGACCCTGAGTATAATGTCCTCTTCCATCACTGGCGAAATGTTAAACTTTTCTCGTATTCGCCTGCAAAAGTGGCGACAATATTGACGAATGTCCTCAACGTGCCCAGACGCTTCCAGAGAAATAGAAGATTGGTCTGATAGTAGCTTGTCTATGGTGCCATCTCGTTGGCCGCAGAATAGAACACGCAATGTCGAATTTGTCCCCGCCAGTCCTCCATTAATAAGGGACAGAAACCATTCCACCGACTTTGCTGCTTCATTCGGGGCGCATTCGTCTAGGCCGTCAAGCACAATGTAGGAGATACGATAGCTTTCTAGAGTAGTCTTGACCAAACCCTCTAACACCTTTGTGGACCGCAAATTAACACCGTCAATGGACGATATCTTCTCGAAAAGGTTGTCTGATATGGCAGAATCTCGCTCAACAAGCTGTAATAAGAGCGCTCGGAGTGAACTGTTGTGTGACACCTTGTTTGGCTGTTTTTGCTTGAAGTAAAAGTAAGCGACGCAGTGCCTTTTTTCCTTGGAACATTTGCTATCCAAAAAATTCTCTATGACTACAGACATCAGGGTTGTTTTGCCTTGACATCTGTTAGCACTTCGTCAAGTGTATTGCAGGATAACCCACCTGCACCGGGTATTCCGTTGACATATAAGACACCATGCCCAGGGGTGTCGTTATTGGACCAAGAGCAGAAACTAGGATCCTCAAATATCCACGTTCCTGAACTATGCCCGTGTCTGTCCTCGGTCGACATTTCTTGGTCAATCCTATAATTCGGAGCCTCTAGCTTTTCTCGGATGTAAGATACCTCCCGTCTATGCTTTTCGACGTTCTCTTGATCTGTTTGGTTTCTTTGCTTTGTGTACATATCCGAAATATCCTGACGAAGTTGCTGGATTTCGTAGAGAGTTGCCGATCCCTTCTCGCTTTCCAGCAGTTCGCGTCGCTTCTCCATACTTTGCAGAATTGGCCCGAATTTACTGTCAAAGGTTTTCCAAGTCGAGTGGAATAACTCCTTCCATCCTGTAGGACATCTTCATTTGTATCAACTGGGAAAAGTGAACAGGGAGAAACGAAAGGATATACATACTGGGCCGCCTGAAGACTGAGAGAGCCGCTTGATGAAACTCTAAGATGTCCGAATAGTAGTCTTCGAGGACAGTAGCTAAGGGGGGGTGTTTTTCGAAAGCGGCCTGGTAACGCTGAAGGCCGGGAATGGCATTTCCTATCTTGTCATACATGTCGAGCAACTTATCGAAAGAATCGATATGGGTCCTTGCGATCTTTAATTAAGAATCATAGTAAGTTGAGGGATCCAAATAGCAATTCCTTCACAGATACTCACACATAGGAGAAATTTGATCGGCCCCTCTCATATATTAGCGAGTACTAGCGATCAGATTGATACTGGCGCTTACCCAAATGAAGCATACAACATCATTCACGTTCGTAAACACTTCAATGACTTTCCCAAACTGTTCCATGGCTTCGATGAAGGGTGCAAGCCGTCGCATATGCCTAAGTTTTCCTTCCCGCCCATGTGCGTCCTGGATATTGCGGCAAATTCCACGGACATCATCCAATGTGCAGACCGAAAATTCATCGGCGAGATCCGGCGGGAGGGCTTTTTGAAAGCGTTTCAGCGCTCTCTGAAAGCTATCCAGCGTCGGTCCTGTCATCTTGAATTGAGATTGCTTAAGCGCCCTCAGGCTCTCATGGCAAGTTACACGGTATGCGCTACAGTTTGACGTTCCATGAATAAGGGGGAAATGGTGATGGTCAAAAATAAGGGTTAAGAAATCTGTAGAGCAGACGCTGTTATTGAAACAATTGGAGGTGCTTGGTATTGATTTACGAAGCAATGGAGTGCTTGACGTGGCATCTACCGTGAGGGGTAGTCTCATACACTATTTCTTTATAAATACTTAAGTAGGTAGGCAAGGCATTACCAACAGGCCTCTTGTGCATGGCGCGCCGCGGACTGTTTGCATAGCCACGCTGCACCTCTATATGCCTACTCCAGCACTCCGCCGCAACTACCTATAGAAATGAGCGAATGCATCGCCTCCTAGGCAGAAAGAAAAGCCTGCTAGGCGGTTTTCGGTCAATTCGGCTTGGCACACTGCTCAGTGTGAGAGTCGTGTCAGATTTAGAATGAGACCATTGTTAGCTTTGGATCTGAATTTCTCTGAAATTGAAAGACGCCATAGGAGGCCGATAGGACGCAGCCTTGAAAGGTAAGTGACTCTTAGTTCGGCTCATGCCCTCCCTTTGATCAATACCCACACTGTCGACATTTAACTGATGCTAACGTGTGAGGTGTGTAGGTCTATCACGCTGTCTTCGGGAATAAGGCGGCTCATACACTTCAGATACCATGCCAGCAGGATGTTTTGAATGTCCTACTGACATCAAACTGCTTGACGATGAAGTCTGTTATGGCGCAGTAAGGCATAGATTTCGTGGGCATCAATAAAACCGTCTTGTCTCACACTATTTCAGTTACACGATGCGATGGCGAAGGGACTGAGCAACACCAGGATGTCCGATTCACCTGTTATCAAAGCCCCCGATCCGTTCACACGCTTTCGCGTGCAAACAAAAGACCACATCTACGTACTCTGCTATGAGTCCGGGAGCGAATTTGCCGTCCTAGATACCCGGACTACCTCCCGTTTGAGCGCTCTTAGCGAAACGCCAATGTTGCGATTTGAAGCGGTCGTAGAGTCCAGCATTTTCTCGAAGCGTCAGCGGGGAGGCAAACCAAGGCCGCGAATATTTCCCTTATCAGTCAATATCTTTGGCTCAATGACAACCGCAGATGATGTGGCTTGCCGATTGTCGAAGGTGTCTACGTTTCTCCAACATCCCCAGTCCTTGCATGAAGAGGTCGAATATCACAACCCGCAGCTTCTCACCTTCGCTAACGACGACTCTAATATGAGAGACCTTGTTGGCATAGGGAACAACTCCATATGGGCTCTTAATATTAATGTTGTAGGAGAGGTTGGGAGAATACTCGAGTCGCTGACACACACAGATATAGTGTCAGAGCAGGAACTGGAGCTACCTATCGGGTTGCTCTCTAAGCTGAAAATGCAAGTATTAGAGCGTTGTATTACAATGAATTAATCGCGCTAAAGGAAGAAACTAGGCATCAAGAGGGTGGCGTACGTTTTATTCTTCAACGGGAGGAAGAGGCATTCAGCCAACAGCTTTCGGCACAGTTACGCCAGGTAATCGGAATCCAGTATGCAAACGCCAACCGCCCCTCTTGAGAACGTCATTACTGACTTCTTGTCAGAATCGATTCGCCCCTATCTATGTGTTTTGGTGGTTTGATTGCCGATGTTATGGGACTCGGCAAGACGCTCACAATGCTCACGGCCATCTTGCAGTCTATGTCAGTTGCAGAGGAGTTCGGCAACTTTTATGAGCGGTCTGACGACGAACTCATGGAGAAAATTCGGACCAAAGCGACACTGGTAATTGTATCATCAGTTCGTAGGTGAAGGAGGCCGCGAATTCGATCGATAATTTTCTAATCACTCGTAGAGCTCCTCGACTCTTGGATATCGGAGATACAAACGTAAGCACCAACAGCCTGTGGCCCGGATTTGACTGCTGATTATGGTAGTCATTTTTCCCTAGACGCCCTAAACTTTGTTTGTTTCCATGGCCAAGACCGGCCCCGGGACTCAGAGACTCTAAGGTCAGCTAGCTTAGTACTAACTACGTATGCCACATTGGCCGCGGACTATGCTGGTCAATGTACCCTCGATAAGATGGAATGGTATCGCGTAGTACTCGACGAAGGTATAGATTCTTGGTACCCGATGTGCCCATCCACTTCTCTCATCAGAGGACAGAATAGCTAACAAGATTCAGCCCATTGGATCCGAAACTCCAGTTCCAAGCAATTTCGAGCGGCAGCAAGCCTTCACGCTAGGAGCAGGTGGTGCCTCACAGGTACTCCCATCCAGAACAAACTAGATGATATAACCTCTCTTGCTCAATTTCTCCGTCTTTCACCCCTGTCGACCAGAATGGCCTTTCAGAAGCACATTCTGGGGCCGCTTTCGGAAGGCGGGCTTAACTTTGCAAAGCCTCTACGGGGATATCTTGAGGCTTACTGTCTGCGTAGAAGCGAGAAGTGCCTCACTCTGCCCCCTTCTGGGCAAAAGAACGTGACGCTCCAGCTTTCATCTGAAGAGCGACAGCTTTACAATCAGATACTAAATAATACAAGGCGGCAAATTGATTCCCTTGTCAGTAAGCGCGATAATGGTACCTATAGCAGGCTTTTCACAGCGATGCTAAGGATGCGCATGCTTTGCAATCTTGGAACATTCTCGTGGGTCGGAACAAGCAAAGCTCCTTTGAGACGGCGGCATTTAGATATCGGATGCGAACGTTGCTCGGCCACGGATGAAGACACCCTCATGCTGTTAGGAGATTGCTCATTCTGTCCAGATTGCCAAAGACCCTTAAGCCCATCCAGTCCCCTCCCCGACTCCACCGATGATCAGAGAAGCGTTGCAGAAACTAGCCGCGGTGATACAGACATAATCCTTGATAAGATGACTGGCGATCTGACGGTACCGGGGGGCCCATTCCTGCGACATGGATCTTCAACGAAACTTAATGCAGTCGTGCAGAACATAGCGTGCAGTGGCGCAGATGATAAGAGGTGAGTATTTATCCTTCCCTAGAGTGAACTCGTTCTAAGTTAGGTAGCATTGTCTTTTCCTATTGGACTTCCACATTGGACCTCCTCTCCCAGCTACTTGGACAGGCAAGAATTGCGCACCGTCAGGTTGACGGCCGGACGAGTTACTCGGAAAGATCCAAAGCCCTCAAGGCCTTCAAGGAAGACCCCGAAATACTCGTCTTACTTATGTCCATTGAAACCGGCGCTGTAGGGTATGTTCATATCAAGAAAGCATATATTTGCTTACACGTATGCTTACCTGAGAACAGATTGAACCTGACGGTCGCCAACAGAGTGCATATCGTCGAACCTCAGTGGAACCCCTCTGTAGAAGACCAGGCCATTGCGCGTGCCCTGCGAATGGGACAGACTCGAGAAGTCATGATCATCCGATACATCGTGGAAAACACCGTGGAGCAGGTGCTAAGCTTCAATATTCGTCTTTTTTGAGACAGAGCTAACGCACCGCTTCTAGAACATCATCAACCTCCAGCAAAAGAAGAAGCGGCTTGCAAAGTTCACTTTCGATACAGGGACGGAAACCCGTCCAGATTTGCTCGAGGTAAGACGTCGATGGTGTCAGCAAGCTCATCTCGTGCTAATAAGTGTTGCAGGATCTTCGGTTGATGTTTGACATGGGTTCTAAATAGCGTATACTAAGCAGAGCATTGAAGAACAAGCAATATAGGAGTGAGAGCATAGAGAACAAGGGGTGACTGTGTCACGGAATAGAGCTGTAGCACTATACCACGACACCACCAAAAGTAGAGCGTTATCAAGGTGGGCGCCTTGAGGCCTGCAGTTTACTTATATGCCCAGGAAATGAGACCCCTTCTTTAAAATTCCGGGGCCGTCGTGTCTCTCGTATTATGCACCTCCGAGTGATCAACTACTGGGTAAAAGTAGCGAGTGCCAGATGGAGAATGGTGACCATAGCACCCAATGCCGCGACACTCCTTCAAAAAGTAAGTATAGATATATTCCGTGCCACAGACCCTACAGATAGACTACAGAGGTCCTTGTTTCCAAAGCGAGGTTAGACTACCCGTCGGGCCTCTAGAAGCGTCATGATATAGCTGAATGTCTTGCGCTGGTCTGGTGGTCAAGCCATTGCTCGTTCACGGCCGACCAAAACCATTCCACAAGTTCTGGCTTAGGGCGGCACCCACTATTGCTGCCATCGAGCTGCCAATGGCGGTAGTAAGCATCGAGTTGATCGAGTTGAGCGTCAAAGGACCCTAGCTGCGAACTGGCTGGCGACTGTAAGAGATTAAGAGTTAGGAACTACCAATTATAGCAGAAATTTGACTTATTTATGGGGTGTTTTAGGAGCATACATGAGCACATACTATCATTTCGAAACAAAGTGTCAGGACCCACCCAGAATTTTGCAGTATATGTTATACATACTATAAAATTCTGGGTGGGTCCTGACACTTTGTTTCGAAATGGGTGTAGCATAAAGGAGCATAATTATTGCCGAATCGGGGAATAAATGACACAGAAATACGAACTCCATAATGGCAAGGACGGTAACGAGCGCGGCGAAAGCGATCAGAGAGACGATCAGCATGACAAGCTCTCATCGCCACCATTACAAAACCGAAGGCCGCTGAATAATTGCACCAGCTCTGCCTCTGCCACTGGGGGTTTGGGCGAAGACCGCGTTGGGGTTCGTCAGCCATCGCCAAGTATCTTGGCAAAGTCGGTAATCGCATGGTACTGTAGCGGGAGCTCCCGTGCTGTTCTAGGCGCTAGAATCGGCCCTAGATATGCTATTATGGCTTGGGGGCCAAATCCTTAATCAATCATGTGAATCAATCGGGTGCGACAATATACCACACCGAAGCGTCGCCCCCCCACTTGTGTCCTTGTCATTTCGAATCGAAGAGACTATATTTGGATTATAACTACTCGTCTCTCATTTACCTTCGTCCTCTCTACTCTCTCCCTTTGAATAAATATGCAAGTGCCAGGCTCTTGACGATTCGTAGGAGCTCTCGTTGTATGTTAGAGATACCCCTTTATCTCGTCCCCGCCCGCCCAACTGGCTCAAGATATCTTGCGAATTGAGACTCCTGCATCTTCCATCCTTATTGCAGGAAAACATTGACGAGCGGGTTGACGCGCGAGGTTTGCAGCTGATGTTGAAGCCTGCATACTCGGCTGTGCCCTGTTCTCTCTCGTATGCGGGCGTTTGCCTGAGGCTTTGATTCATAGCACTTGTATAACTCCGTGTGCCATCAGTCTGATAGGGGTCGACGGTGCGCGAGGGCGAGAAATGTAAGTACGGTACTAAGAGGGGCTTGCTGGGCCTGATGGAGGGAGGTGTATTAGTGTTCACGTTGTTGGCTGAACGCTCTGGAGAGGACGGAACGACGGGAGATGGTGGGCGTAGTTGTCGTCGAGGCGGGGGGCCAGCTGCTTCATTCGTGACCGGGACTCCTGTGCGGTACTCAGCCTTGTGCCCAGTAGCGGGTTGGCTGGCTTGTTACGCGATGAATTGGTTGCCTGTTTTTGGCGCTTACTGCACGGCAGTAAAGGCATCATGAACTCGGGTACCGCATATTTCGGGGCGTCAGCCCATCGAGGTTGGCATCCCCTCTTACCTGTGACTATACATCCAAAAATGGCATGTTAGAGAAGAGAATATCCAGGAAATTAGTATGAGTAGGTCCTCACCACCCATTTCCATGTTCTTCTCCTTCGCTTCATTTATAGATCCGTCAATGACTAGTTACCATACGCTTGAGTTAACACATGTCTTCTCGTAGGCAAAATCATAAGATTACGATTCGGGTAAACATACATACCTTGGATGAGGTGATCTTCTAATATCTCTTGAATTGTTATCTCCTGGTGGCCCTTTGATTTCCAGTGCAATGTAGCGTTATGCCACGATGTGAGTGGATTTCTCTTTGGCTGGAAATCACAAGAAGAGCAACGCACAATCCAGAGAAGCGAACTCTTATGAGGGTATTCGAAGATGAAAGTATTTTTGACATCCCGAATGTTAACTGTCTTAATCTCAGCACGTCGGCGCTTCTTGTTTGCATTCGATTGCGAATGCTCTGCTACTGAAGGCTGTCCCCCTCCACTCTTGCGGCAAGTTGCAATGATCGCCTCGTCTGAATCGACATCGGATTCGCTTAAGCGTGTCCGAGTCTTACGAGAATTCTCTTGATTCTTAGGGGGCGAATTGACAACCGGACGCTGGGACGACTCCTTTGTTTTCTGAATTGCACCTGTAGCTTGGGTCAGGGCAGGGGGAGAGCTTTGCACGCCATTCTGGTTCGATGATGCAGGTTTGTGTTCGACCCGCAGTCGGATGCTAGTTTCGCTAGTAACACTGTATTCAATATCTTGCATTATGGTTTTTGTCGCTTCGTTGGTACGCCGACGAAGCTGTGATATTTTCCGGGTCTCATCATGTGACCCTGAGGGCAGTATCGCATCGATGTTAGCAGCATGGTGGCTCAGACGGCCGAGCCGGACCCCTATATCCTGTATCGCTTTCTGTTTGAACGCATTAAACTCTCGGCACTCCCCTTCGTACTGTTTGACCTCTGGTTTAACTAAGCCGTTTACTCGTGCCTCTAATCTCACTGTGTCTGTTGTTAAGGTCATGATGATAGCAAGGTGTAGTGGACGTGATAATGTTTAATTACAATATCGATAGCGACGATGATGAGTCTAGGCTAATTATATTTGCGGTCTACTTGTGGCGTTTGCGAATAGATCAAGCAGACGGCACTGAGCAAGAGCTAGACGGATGGTCGCAGTAGCCCTTACTGGATAATTCTTCGGGCATCTTCCATGCATAAATCGCGAGACATCGTTGTGACAAACACTTGTTTACCATAGAGCCGGACAACCGTCAGGTGCACCCTGGCATGTCATAGCTTGGATTTTCAGTTATACTTGATCACTCACACGTACCCTGCAGTTCATATACGACATTAGTGGACATAATTTTGAAGCGGATTGCCAACTGTTTTAAGGCTTGAAACTGCACAACAAAGAGCTGTCTATATATAGATTAGCTTAACCTACGAAGGTGTTTTCGGACCTTTCGTGCAATGACAAGTGTTCGAGAAGTAGCTTAAGTCCGATACCAATTTGAGGATGCCCTGACAGTATCTATTCAAACGACCGTGTGTACCCCCTTTTATTGCAAACGCGAAGCCCAAGATCTGAAACCCAAGCACGTCAGACACTGAGTTACACTTCACATGGCTTCTCTTTCAGATGCTAATGGTAAAGTACATACAATGTGTCTCTTAATCACTGTCAGATCCCTCGTATTCCATAATATACATATTGGTAATACCCGCGCCGTTCCGCTATACTCTGTAGTTAAACGCCGGTTTGTTCAAGTCCGGGTCCACACCTCATGGGGAATCGCCAGCTCTTTTTGAATGGTACTCACGATGGTCATCGGAGAGAGGACTGAGCCATTCTTCCGGTTCCGCGGTCATAGGCCATGGCCGGCAGAACTTTGGATATCTAAAAAGCCCGCTGTTGTTCCGATCCGTCTTCCGTCACTATCGGGTAAATAAATGCTGCGGCATATTCTCTAGAACTGGGAGTAATTCATCCGTTGCTCCACAAAAGAGCATCAAGGTAGTATGAGTCTGCCCGAGGACGATATCTGGTCTGTGGAGGGTATGAATTAATAAGTCCGGGTAATTAATTCCCCAATCTAACTGCCCGGTCCATTACCCACTTGAGGCCCGCCTCTTCCGCGCTCCTAGGTTCCGCCCAGGTCATATAAGACCCGTCAGTACGATCGGTCTTCCGGGGAATATGTTAGTAAAATCATTAGCGTTACGCAGTCAACCAATCATCGTCGATCATCTTTCTCAACACAGCAATAATCCCTTCGCTAAATCTTACCCCTGTTACTTGCCTCAAGCCTCATAACAGTCCCTACCATGTCTCACAACATCTTGATCACTGGAGGCTCCGGCTACCTTGGTGGCTCTCGTAAGTAACTTTCAGAGTTATTTCTTACGTATACTTGGTTACATCCCAGAATGAAAGGCTTCTATTTTGCCTTGAATCATCTCTTAGAGTTTGGCATGCCTCGAATTAGTTATAAGCCTTACATTAAACCGCATTACTTACTTATCTCATTCTCAACGTTGCAGTGCTCGCGAGATGGAAGGAGGCGAATCTACCCGCTTACAACAAGCTATTTGCCCTCGTTCGCACGCCTAAGCAAGCCGAGGCCGTCAAGCAATACGGTGCCGAACCTCTCATCTTCGATGCTTATGACGAAGGTGAGGTCCGCGCAGCGGTGGTAGATAACAGTATCACCATTGTGTACCATTTGATTGCCCCTTGGCCCCATGTTTCGCAATCCCATTTCATCAAGGCCATGGCCGAAGTCAAGAAAAACACTGGACGCGATGTTCATTTCCTCCATGTGGGTATTCCAATTTTCCAAAGAAAAAGATAAAAATGCCGTTCCCTAATTGAGAGATCCCGGAATAGACCAGTGGTGCGAAGATATTCTCGTCTCATGCAGGCGCTCCCACGGATAAACCGCTACTCGACAGCGATCCGAACCTCTACGAAATTCAAAAGGAGCAAAAATCCCCTATCCAGTTGATGCAAGAAGTTAGTATCCACTCAGTATGGCGGTCACCGTCCGCAGCTGACCAACTTACAGGCTGTCGGTGTCAACAATTTCGTAATTGAAGAGGCGGAGAAGTACGGGATCCGCAGCTACGTCTTCGTACCCTGCATCGTGTGTAAGCGCTCCATAAGTATCAAGGTACTTACGTCGTCAAACTTGTAACGTACCAGATTATGCTGATGTCGAGCTTCATAGATGGCAAAGGCGAAGGCTTCGGCAACAAGATCTCAATTCAGACAGTTGCAATCGTCCGTGCTGCTGAAGCTGTGAAGCGCGTGTACCGCGTTGACACTGGTCGACCGGTGGGTGAATGCCTTCACCATTGCCTCTTCTCGCAAATACTGACAATCCCAGACTTGGCCTGTATGCCATGTTCGTGACAACACAAACTTGTACCTGGACCTCCTGCGCAAGATCCTGGCGGGAGAGAATCCCGGCTACGGAAAGAATGGCTACTATCTTGCCTCCCCAGGAAGCGTTGCAGTAAGTCTCAACTTATCTACATACCCTTGAAGATGGCTAATTGTCGAAAACCTAGTGGGATGACTTGTACGCTGCAATGGCGTCAGCGCTGGCAAAACGAAATGTTATAGACGACGATACGGTTGTCTCAGCAAATGACCAGAACCTTGAGGCCATGGGCCAAGGTCTCGGCTGCCCTGGAGCTCTAGTGTCGCTCATGCTAGGCGGAAAGTAAGTTGGCCTAATTCTTAGTGCCTTGAACCAGGAATTTCACTGTCGCTAATATGATGTGACAGCTGCACCTTTACGGCGGATCGTGGGTCAAAGGAGCTGGGCTGGAAGCCTTTTTACAAGCCCGAGCATATCCTTGAAGATGCTGACGCTGAGGTTGAGTTAATTCTTCGCAACAAGAACTGGTAGGTCTAATGACCCAAACATGGTCGAGAAGGCGAGCCTCGAAATTGGGTTTCAGTTTACCTTATTTGATAATTTGTCATTTGTTTAAGTTGCACGTAGTGTATACAAATGTGGCGTTTTGAGATCCGAAATTGGAGCCCCTATACAATCCACGTACGCACCGTTAAAATCTACTAGCTTAAAACGAGTGTGAGAATATTGAGGCTATTATTTAACATAAAACAAGGAGTTCATATTAGTTTTGGTAATAAACGAAGCTCACAATCACCCGGCTTATCTGCAAATATAAACATACCATTGCTTATTCCTCAGTGTCGCTGCCGTCCCGAATATTATCTAGATATTCCTCAACGTCGAGCTCCTCTTCTCCCCGTGAAGCAATCTGCTGGTTTACCAGATCCACCAGGGCCTTGTTGGGAACATCGTCTTCTGTTGAAATAGCGGGCTTAGCGCCGTCCATTAGAAACTCGCCCTCATGGCCGATCTCTTCCATCAAACCAAGGATGAAATCCTTCCGCATATATGAACCTCGCGTTCCCCACATGCCCTTTCCTAGCTGTGATGCCAGGCTCGATGGTGCATTACGAAGGTCTCGTTCCCAAAAGCATCGAAGGACAGCACAGGCAAACCAAAGCCAGAGATATCGGGCCCGAGGCCGCTGCTCGCCACGGAACTGTAGGCGGACCTGATCTAAGTCTTTGCCACATATTGGGGTTCCTCCTCGTAATGGTATCGCCATCATTATACTAAGTGCCGGATGGTTTGGGTTAAGAACTCGGAACTTGTACTCTCGGGTCGAGCTCTCTGTCCATTCTTTTGCTCTTTTAGTGGTCGGGTCATCGTCGATAGCGGGCACAATTACTATTGCCCAATCTCCCATTGCCTGTTCGATGCACCACGGAAGCATTAGTCCGTTCCGGGCTGAGAATAGCTCGTCGGAACATTCTTCCCCGAACAGTTCTGTCATTCGTTGTTGCCCCCAAGAATAGGGATAGATATGAGCCGCCTTGAAGGTCTCTTTCGGCACCCAATCACCATGCGTTATGCTCCACAACCATCCTTGTTTACTGTCATCATTTTTATCTTCGAGGTTGTAATGGTGAAGTAGAGCCTTGTGAAATGCTCTTTGATCTTTGCGCTCTCGTGAGCCCATGCCCGCATTGACGTCCAAGCCACGCCGGCTTGTAGTAAACAGAGCCATAAGTTCCCGGCTCGAGGAAGAAGAGTTTTCTAGACATTTCTGCTGTTGACAATATAAGTCACGTAGTCTGTCGTGGGCCTTAATGGCATCCTTGATTTGAGCCGTCTTTTCGAGACCGAGAAAGTCTTCCACGTTGCCGCCTTCATCGATATACTCTTCTTGTTCCCATCCAAGGGTATACTGTTTGCTAGCACTTCGCAAATGGTGTATCGTAGCCACGTCACCCCAGTAGTTTGACGAATGATCGACGGATCGTTTGAGCCTCTTGCAAATAGCATTAGCTTCATTCGTGAAACGAAGACTGGTCTCCCTTAGGTGCATTCTTTTAGCGTTGGGGTCATTAGGTAGAGCTAAGTCAGGCACTTCTATAATAGG
This sequence comes from Xylaria longipes, assembly GCA_025201785.1. Lineage (NCBI taxonomy): Eukaryota > Fungi > Ascomycota > Sordariomycetes > Xylariales > Xylariaceae > Xylaria > Xylaria longipes. The sequence goes on along the minus strand of MU619714.1, from coordinate 75,978 downwards.
TGAAGCGGACCTTGGGTCTTCGGTCTTGTCGGCGTCTTCCATGTTCTTCGCGATATATCGATCAGAGAAGGGGCTTTGAGTCAATTCAGGGAAGTCTTAGTAAATGGCACAATCATAATGGGCCTCTGTTCGCCGGAATAAAGGAAGATAGGTATATATATCCGATAAACATCAATTTACAGTTTGTTAGCTTCGAGGTGTGACGTGGTTGGAAACTATAAAAATGCCCTGTAGCGCCTAGCAAGTCGTCACTAAAATAAAAAGCTGCGAAGTTCTTGATTTTAAATACGCTGTAAATTAAAGTGCTAAAGCACTTTAATTTAAAAGAACATAGACTGAAGACCTACGCGTACGGGCTAAAGACCTAGCTACGAAGACCTACACGTACGGACTGGCAAGTATTAGTCTGGAGACCTACTTACGCAGACCTACGCATAATTACGGGCTGGCAAGCCTCTGGGATCCCCTTTTGCTTCCGGCGGACGACCCCTTCGCTTCCGGCGGCCCCCTCGGCGGCCCTCCTTGAGCAGCTTCCCCGAGCATCCCGAAGCTTTTTAGCGGCTTTAGAACATTATACAGAGCTTCGATGTGTAAGCTACGAACTTAATATCAAGAGTTGTGGTTGATTTCCTTTGAGGAGACTAACTAATAGGAGGGTTGTAGACAAATATAGAGTTTGAGGGGGTCCGGTAATGAATTTCTTAAGCTTCGCTTTCCAACAAGGGATCACATAGTACTTAATAGTTGGTTATTTATGTCTATTTTCTCCCCGCCGTGTGCCTTGGAAATATGTCCGTATTGCAAATAATCTTCTAGAGCGTCAATAGGGCATATCACAGTTCTCGCTGCTGGTATATCCAGTAATGGCTGTTGTTATTGTATAAGGAAGAGAGCCCCTATCTACATGACAGAGATTGTACTGATAGTATATATAATACAAATCACGGCCCCGTGCCCAATACCCCTGCTCCCCGGAGGTTATTCCGTAGCTTTCCGTGATAGGTCATGAAGGCCCTGTACCCCTATTCGGCCACATGGGGGACCTATCGTCTGTTTGTCCAAATAGTCTCGCTTTTAGTTGTCAACTCCTTCGCGTCGTCTTGCTTCCTTGGTTTCGTATAGTTGGCTCAGAAGATCAGGCGACACACGGGTAAGCTAGAAGCTGAAACCTCGCACAGAGTCTCACACTCGTATAACTATATACATGATATGCAGGTCCCAGTCTAAAGCGGGATAAGTTAAAATGCCCGGTAGCGCCAAGCAAGTTGTCACTAAAATAAAAAGCTTCGCCGGCGAAGCTCTCTATTTTAAATACGTTATAAATTAAACGACAAAGCACTTTAATTTAAAAAAAACATAAACTAAAGACCTACCTATGAAGACCTACCTACGAAAACCCCGGGACCCCTTTTCACCTCTAGCGGCCCCCTTAAGCAGCTTCCCCGAGCATCCCGAAGCCCTTCAGCGGCTTCGGAACACCATATAGAGCCTTAATGCGTAAGCCACGAACCTTATATTTAAAGTTGTGGTCAATTTCCTCTAAGGAAACTAACTAGTCGAACAGCTGCAGATAATTTCTAGGCCAATCAAAGCGTTATAAACAAATATAGAGTTTAAGGGGGTCCGGTAATGAACTTCTCAAGCTACGCTTTCCTAAACTTCCATTTATACAGAATTCTAGGAAAGCTACGCTTTCCAACAAATCTGCGCATGGCTAGGCCATCGTGTGTGGAGATGTTTTTTTATAATCGGGGTGTTTAACTAAGAAACTTAAACGCCACGGACAGCAGATTTTCATGGAAATGTTTTATGTGGAAAGGGTAATGGTGCTAAGTCTTGTCGCGAATTTCAGCTGAGAACTAAAACTCACTTTGAAAGTAGTACGCAAGTAGAATCAACGTGTCGATGGCAAAACGAAAACCCAACGGCCATAAATAAATTCCGATATATTGAGAAGGCTACAAAAACACAGGAAGTTCTAGGTAGACAAACCGTCGCGCACCACTAACTGACACCTCATCCAGTACCTCTACTACTCTACACGCTTGCATCACAACGCAAGCGGTACCTCCAAGCCGAAGCCTTGTACCACATCCACGATACTTTCTCCTTAGATAGATGTGATTCCGAAACCACTAATCAGGCTATTTCTGTGGCAGATCATTGTCCAGTACCATTAACCGTTTAAATTAAACAGTCCAACTGCACGACGCGCGAGGCCGAATATGTCTTCTTCTCTTAGGATTTCAGTGGCTGCCATGGTGGCGGCCGGAAACCTTTTGAAGATCACTTGGTCCAACCAAAGTAACACCCAGCAAAAGGATGAGAAAACCATTACCTTACGTTCCTTAAATCCGAGTAGAAATTCTATGAGCACTGCGAAGGCTGCGTAGAAGAGCTGCATCCTCATGAAGACATTACGACCATCGAATAAGGGTATCTCGTATAACCGTATAACCGAGTAAACAGAGAGGTCTACGGCGAGCCAGCTCATAGGTCTAAGCAGAAGCACCTCCCACAGTGGACGACCTGGTCTATACTCGAATGGCCCGTACGACGACACTAAGAACCTGGTGGCACCCATGTAGAGCAACAACCAGAACCAGAACATGTCGAAGCTCTCGGGCAACATCGGCCAGGTATACCAGAATCGAGGTTTGCCATTGGCGGTCCAGTAGTATCGTTGGTACGGGAGCAGTCCCCATGTCAGGCGATTTTCCGCGAGTTGGCGGAGGTGGTCGTCGAGAGGGACACCGTCAGCCAAGTCGGTCTTGTCGTGCACGAGGCCCTGGTAGTACACGACCATACACCTGGAAAGCAGCGAGATGCGCATGCCCTCGCTAGCCAGAAGCTGGTCCTCCGAGGTCACCGGCTTGACGTCGAGGATGATGTTGCCGATGTTCTCGGCCGAGTACCGCGTCAGCTTGGGGAAGACGGCGTACATGACCTTGCCACCGCGCCGACGCTTGTGGTCAATCGTGCGGTACTCGGTCTCGCTCGTCGGGTAGGGCATGTACAGCGTAGAGTCGACGTCGTCGGTTTCCGTCAGCTTGTTGACCGTGGTGTTGTCCGACTTGGAGCTGAGCTCGGCCAAAACCCGCCAGCGGTCCTCGTGGCTCCTGTGGAACATCTTGGAGGCTTCATAGACTTCCTGGTCGGCATGCTCTTCCTCCTCCCACTGGAAGCGCACGCCCGGCGTCGCGGACAGGATGTGGAAGATGCTCGGCGAGACAGCCGTGCACACCTGGAAGTACCCAGCCATCGCGAGGAGCGTGTGGATTTCCTGCCAGAAGGCGGCACCAGCGCTATTCGCCGTCCGGCGCGTGGCCATGCACATCAGCATGAACAGGGGTTGGAAGATGAGAACGGTCTGCCCAGCCAAGTCATCCACGGCATCCCAGAAATTCTCAGGGATCAAGTGCTCGCCGACCGCGGCGCGCGAGATCTGGCGACGGCCTTCCTTACGGGTAAATCCTACGGAGCGAGTTAGCATGATCTCCAGATCACCTCTATTTGCGGCGTATGCCTGGCCCATAGATGGGCGAGATAGATGAATGTGGCTTACCTTCTGCAACAAGCCATTGTGAATCGTGTCTATCCAATTCCTTTTGATAGGCCTCAGTAGCACCGAATAGCAGCTGGTTGAAGATCTTCCTCTCCATTATCTGAGCAAAGATGGAGACACACAGCCACTTGCGGTGCTTGGGATCATTTATAACATCCTTCCAGTCGACATACCCTTTGTCCTCATGCGCGACCGTACGGGCATATTGTATGAATTGTTCGGTCATAGGCACCTGCCAGGTTGAGATGTCTAACTCATTGTCCCGCCAGTCCTCGAGGTAGATTCCCTGTCCGAACCACTGCTCGGCAAAGTCACACAGTCTGTTGTATATAGCCTTGTAGTTGGTTGTGAAAAAGCGGTCATCGTAGTCGGCCGGATGCTTGAGTCGTCCATACCATTGCGTAAAGTCGATCTGCGAGGGGCTCCAGTCTTCGCTGAATCTAGTTGCATCTTGCCAGTCATCAAAGTTCTTCGGCGAGGTCGGAGGGGCAGATGTTTTAGGGGTTTTGCTCCGTGGAGGCGGCGTGATGGTTGGAGCAGGGTCCCTGCGGGTAACAAAATTGAAGAGTCGCGATACCGGGCCAGGTCTCGTTTGTGAGGCAGCTGGTATGCCATCCCAGATAGCCCCCAAACTAAATCCTGCCCAGTTTGCGCTCTCCTTTCGCACAGCTCGGAACCTCAAGTAGAAGGGTCCCCATACCAAGTCACGGTCCCATCCAGTCCAACGCTTGACCGACTCGAAGAGAGAGAAAGGGTGGTTTGCAGGAGACCTTTTGACCGATCTCTTGCTTCTTACGGCCTCTACCGGCGGTAGTGTCGGTGGGGTTTTCGTGGGGGAAGTGGACATTATGCTTGCACTGCCCAATGGCTTTTGGACCTGTCGCGAAGAAGTAGATCCCAGCCGGATGTCCTTGACAGATGTAGAGCTGCGCGAACTTGGAAGATCGCTTGGTGCTATAAGCCGGTAAACTAGAAGGCTTGGGTTGTTGATAAGGCATGTTATTGAAAGAGATCGCGAACGTTGAGGCATCCGAAGCACAAAGGCTTGTGTAATAAAGAATCAGAACCCTACATCTGGGCCCATCCTTGATTTCGCTCTGTTGTCGGTCGTTTCCGTGCTAGCCTACCGCTTTCGGGTCAGTGTCTCTCCCCGGGACATTTGAAAGATTTTGAGCGACACTGGACAAAGCTGATCATTTGTCGCAGATTCGAGCTTTCCAGCATCTTCACCAGAAGTTATCTATTCAATCGGGGGAAAAATAAACCGTGTTATATTAAAATCTTACTACTGTGAAAGCTGTTCGCTTTGTTTTCAAGATCCAATCCATTCATGTACCATCTTCCGAATCGAGGAGCTCCCACTGCCCGATAGCCAATTAAATGACAACAGACCGCATTAGAAAATCTTATGTTCGCACGATGCCGAGGTCTTGTATACAAACAAGGAGGCTAGCTAGTAGATAGTATAGATTGTGCTTTCCCACCACAGAAGCATCCAGTCATGCTGACTTGCAATTTAGAATCTAGTAGGTCTGCTGCTGTTGTTGTTGAGGCTGTTGTTGATAAGGTTGCTGTTGGTATGGTTGTTCTTGGTAAGTCTGTTGCTGGTAAGGCTGTTGTGGCGAGGGCGCCTCATGAACGTGACCTTGTTGAGGAGCGTAATAAGTCTGGGGCTGCTGTGGTTGCATCTGGATCTTCTCACCGCCAACTGGAGCGCCTCCTACAGCTGGGGCACTAGTCACAGGAGCAGAGCTGGACTTGCCAGGCATAGCATGAAGGCCAGCCTTTCTATGACGGTGAAGCGCAATGCTATGTAAGATGAGAGCAACGAGGTAAACCACCCTAACTCATGTTAGCACAATGCAGACATCTAGCATTCGTAACCTTACCAATTGATGGCTCCAAGAGCAGCTGCAGCTGCAGCGATCGAGCCGTATATAGTGTACCCGTCGTAATAGTCATAGTAGTAAGTACCGTAAGCGATGATGTAAGCAGCCTGAGCGGCGACGAGGGCGAAGGAGACGAGCCAGAAGATGACATGGAAAATATCCAAGCCAAGGATTGCCCAATAATTATACGCTGTCGGTGGTCCAAAATGCGCGACAAGAATGTAAATGCTGCTAATAAGGGTAACAATTGCCTATAATTATAATATCAGTTAGCCGTGTTAAAAAGCCAGCTCTGCTTCGAGACATACGGTGAACAACATCAGTATTGGACCAACTAAAGCCACGACCGCCACCGCGTAGGCAGTTAAGCCTAAGCATATTATACCAAGCACCAACTGGATAATGCGGACAGCAACAAACCCCTTTGGGTAGATGGGTATGTGCTCTCTCCCAGCGGCACGTTCGCTTATGTAATTCGTCATCTTTCAAGTCGCAGGTGTATCCAATAACGAGACAAAACCAGAGACGATGAGAGAAAATAATGAACGAGAGCGATCCGTGTGATAAGAAATATGGTATAGAGTGTGGAAGGGGGGAATTAGGGCTCTGAGACTCGACGAGGAGATCAGCTTCATATGAACATTTCGACAGAGACTAGCCTGGCAGGCCGGCACTTGGAATACGGCGGTGCAGAGACTACTTTATGGAGACCCACGGTAATTAGTACAGACTAATGCCTGCGAGCATCTACTATGTAACATGTAATGCATATTCTATAAAAAGAGAGCCTGGTAGATGATGTGGCGCTTGAGCTGGAAAATGTAGCATTGGCTTGGGCCCCGAGCTAATCTCAAAAGGTCTGCCGAAGACGCAGGTATAGGTCTTCTTGTCTCATCTGGCCCACCCAGGGGAGACCTAGGGGAGGATAGCACATGATGGCGTTAAGAGCGTTAGATATTTAGTACAGATGTACCACAGATGTACCACAGATATGGTATAGTGCCATAGGCAATCTAGACATGGTTCGTCCGACACTCTATCCTCTCGCGCGGAATTATGCCGAGATTTCATTCCGAGCTCATTCCGTCGACTGCGTACGTAGGTGTCCGTCGAAGAACCAGAAGAACAGGACATATACTGTTGTTGTTTTCGTGGGCCGGCATGATACAACCAACCGGCGGCTATTTCTGGCAAGGTAGATTCCCTGGATACCCTACGGTAATGAATATCAAGCCTACATGTGCATAAGGCACACAGGAGTGGGTGAAAAAGGAGATGAGGAAGTACGGCAGGCTTGGCCTAACACGTACTCGGTCGATGCAGGCGACTGCGGCTGAAGATGGTGATCTAGTGATCTACTACGTAGGGTATCCAGGATGCGTGTGGTGCAGATCTGTGGCTTGGCAGCGACCTTGGCCCAGGCTATGGGCTTGGCACTGAGTTAGGTAACCTTAGGTATTTTTTGTTTTCTTTCTGCGGGACCGCGCAACCGTACCAAGTTCGAAGGATATAGGATATTGCTGCGGTGTCATATTGGAGTCGTATCGTGTTTGTCTAACGCACTGACGGACGCTTCTGCTCCAAAGATGCAGCTCGTACATCCAAGGGTCCCAACAAGCCGGTATCTAGCGGGCTTGGCACGGGGTGCGGAGTGCCATGTCCGTCACGTCAAGATATGATTTCTTCCTGTTAAATATTGCGACTGGGCCGGGTTAGGAAATATGAGGCGCAACCCTTGCCTGTGTCTGTCACGTCTCACTATCTACAGTAGACGTTAAACTAGCTGCCGATATACCCTCGTCACGTTACAGCCCACGAGGATGCGTGTGCAACTTGTAACACATGCGGGCATCAATACGTTTTGACGGTTGATGGCGGATGGTCCTTTCCCTCCCAAATGCTTCGTCATGTGGGAAGTCACCAAATTCCGAATGTGGAAATGCCTAATGCGTCGTGTTAGTGTAGGCGTTCTCGAAGTTAGCGTCCATTTCTCATCCAATCACACGCCTGCAATGATCGAAATAAGAAGACGTAAGCGAGACATGCTGATAAGCTAGTATAGATTAGGAACTTGAGGTCTGGTGTGGTAACCTTGCCTGGGTAGTTCCGGTGACGCTACAGGCCCCGCGTAAGACGGTCCAGAGACACGCCGCAACTTCAATTCTCGTGCTTTTCCAATCGTTTCACTCCCTCAAATCAAATGATTGTATCCGGTTCAATACAATGCGATCGCCATCGTTTTCCAACCCTGGATGTTACAGTGGCTTACAGCTGCATCAGCCTCGGTTTCAGCCTCAATAGTATGGTACCAGTTGGTCAATCAGTACACTTTGCGCCCTGAATAAATCCCTTACACTCCCGTGTCTGACAAATTTCTCCTTCCACAACCGAAATATACCTCGTTCTTTCACGTATACGTCCATGATGATGACTCTAGATCCATGCTTCAATCCCGGGATCAAGGCTCACAGAATGCGTGCGGCGTACTTGTCGGTCCAGTTATGTAAAACCAAGCGCAGGGAGAACACATCCGCCGCAACAACCTGCGGTTGGAAGAAGTCGTGTGCTTCGAAGCGTACTCTTCCTTTAAGTTCTTCGGGCATTTGCTATCAGCACCCGTTATGACACTCTCTACGTCCTGAACCACAATCCTCAGATTGCCGAAGTGTTTAGCCAACTGAATCTCGACGTGGCCTTGCGAACCGCCTACGTCGGCAGCTGTTGCCATCCCTAGGGACCCCCAATCATAACTGTCGATAACATGGACGGCGTCATAGTCATAGCTGGGGGCGCTGATCTTGATGAAATTCGCGAATCTCTGAACTCGTCTACGGTCCGAAGCAAGGACGTCGTATATGCTATCACTCGTATTGTTCGCAAGAGACGACTCCTGGCGAGTTAGCTACTAGACACACCGGTGGCTCGTGGTGGCATGAGACGAATACTGAGACTTGGGCCGTTGACCAAGTTACGCCTACCTAGAGTGCAGAGATCCATGATTCTTCCGTATGACTGCCCAGCCAGTCATTCATTTGTGGATCCAGGAGCAGCTTAGAGACTTTCGTATGGGCTACCATCCCAGGTACCGGCTCACGAAAAGCATCGTCATAGCCACTTAGAGTATCCGTCGAAGTACGGGCTCGGTGAGGCAAGCCTGCCGGGCTATATTCTCGTAGTTTGCCTGGCCATTCGCTGGGATCATGCTAGCAATACCAAAATGAGTGATGGCGCGAAAGAAAATCATGTTTGTGTGCTGTTATTAAGCGCTAACCATAATAAAACATAATGTCGTGCTGGGCTAAGGGCCAGGAATACGCACGGCGCCATGGATAATTATGAAGCAGACTTATCGGGTCTAGAAGTAGATCATGAAGTTCCGCTGCCGTATCGACCAGCACGTCTTGGACGTTAGAGGCTTCCTCGGGCAGTTGAGAGGCCCCGTCCTTGTCAAATGAAGGAAATTGTGCCTTATGAGCCATCAGTGTCTCTTGTAGCTGAGCGGCAGATGAGCTGATCACCTGCGCTAGTTGGGCGAAACGGGGTAGACTCTGAGGGCCTGACATGTTAAAATGGGCAAATCGGTCTGTTCAGTCGGGCATTGACTCTATCTCAGTTTTTTCTAGGCAACCTCCCTTTGACCTAAGTGAATTTGACGATGATTCCATTGTCGAAAGCAAGTATGTCTGGGTGAGGTTATCCCGCAATCCGCTGATAAGTCTGTACAGTATCAAAGATACCGGACACCCAAGATAGGAACGTACTGTGTGGTCTCGGATCAATCGAGCACCATCCCGTTGCGCCTGCTATCCTGGCGCCGGCTATTTTAATTGTAACTCGTCTGCCATGAATGAATCGAGGGAGCACCTGCTAGACTTTCAATTGTTTCGTTCGGTGGTTTGATGATTTTGGGGAATCAAGAACGAAGACCTCATAGTAGACAACCATGGTCGAGGCGTTCTTGCTTAGAAATACGACCAATCTCTTGCAGATGCATAAGGGATACAAAGGAAAGCTCCGAAATTATAATACTTGGTCAAGTGCCATATAGTTATTTACCAGATAATGAGAGTTTCATTTCCCCCTCACATGTCACTTAAACCATGTACTAGTTTCCTTTGGAGTCCCGTATGATTTACTTATTCCCAGATCAACTAGCACATATATAAAAAGAAACAGAATGTAAAGAAAATATGGAGGAAGCATTGAGACCAACGTGATTACTTATTACCCTTGCTCTAGGAGCTAGGGAAGAACTTGAGATCATGGTCAATTACTGCTATCTTTCCGAGTAGTATTTGTTCAGACAAGTTACATATCTAATCTAATAACTATGGTAGACTCGGCTTACTTGATTTTTCAAAACTGTTAGTTTTGATAGCTTTCTAGAGCTCGTAGTATAGATTCTCTAAACATATTAGCCAAGTACGCAAAACCTAGTTCCTTCTGCAGAGATAGAGATGATATTAACAGCTAGGGCTCCCATCTACTTGTACCAATTCGGGCAGAACAAGCGAGATACTAAGAATTCAATAGCTTAGGTAGTATTACATATCTTGTACGATACGTTCACAATTAATGGTCATTCCCTATCAATTGGAATATCCTTTCAACCATAGCAAGCAAACAATTTAAGTACATCGATTCTTAACCGAGGTACCTATTCTATTATTCACCGGCCTGTCTTGTGGCCCGAGTAATCCATTAACTACAAAGGTACGTACCGACCATTACCTACAACTGCATGGAATAACATGTCTGCTGCCACAACAACCGCATTACCTACATCAACACTTATCGACACGATTCCATTGTCAGTCTATCTGGTAGGCGGTGTATGTTTACTGCCGACGCTTCTCCCGCATACTTAAACTCCCCAACTGTCACAATGGCTGTTCACCATTTCTTCCACTCTTCACATCTGTTCACCTTTCCTCTCACCCTTCTTCCCCATCTACAAGCTACTGTCGATAACTCGAACCTACTTACATGTAGGCGAGCTATTGGCACTGCTGCTCCAATCCATCAAATATTATCCAACATTCATGTTCTGTGTTTGCACTGCTTGTGCTACCATTACACTGAGCTCCAAGCAGACGTCTCCTCTGTCCTCCTAATGCTTCGACCACTCGCCTTATTCCTTCACTAGCGAAACCGCGAAGGGAATTCGCGAACACCAGAAAAACAAGCATTTAGGAACGGAATGCTACTGGCTGCGCCCAGACAACGAGTTCTGCGGCTACACCACTTTGTCGCACGAGGAGCTCTACGAGCACTTCAACAAAGAGCATCTAAGATCCGTCCAGCAGAGCGGCCCCCCCTACCAGTGCTTCTGGCCCGGCAATCCTGGCATCCCTATTCCCGACGGCCCGCCCATCCCCCTTGAGAATCGGTGCGAGCAGACCTTTCAGCACCTGGGCAGCGCGGATCGCCATGCCCGCGAGCATCCGTCGCGTCACCTTGCTTTGAACTTCTGTTTGTAGTTCTAGGTAACCTCCACCAACCTCCACCTGTTTGTATGAAACTAACATCCTAGTAGCTGTCCGGAGATCGCGCTGCATGCAAGATGGGACATGGGTAACTCCTAGGGAACTACCTTCACGGTGCGTACATATGCCATATGTGTCAAAGCTTCCACTCATATTTTCAATTAGCGCAGCTTTTCGAATTCTTCATCAACTATTAGCATTATCCCCCTGCACGCCGACGAACACCAGAATCTTGTCGATGATGTGATGCAGTTCAGGAAAATGGTTGCATCCATTTGCGTGTGAACTTCGGCCCAAAAAGTTATTTTACTGTGTGTGTCCACAGGCGCAGAGGTTTTGTAGTTGTTCGTGAGATGCCACTGCTTGTGACATCAACACTTGCTTTTTGTTAGCTTCAGTTACATCATCGACTATGAACAAGTTGGCGGCCAGAAGGAGCAAGAGGTCCTGTAAGTAAGCCTCTTTTTGTTGTCAGCTTCTGTTCAACTCAACATCGATATCAAACTAACAAAGAACACAACAGCATCGGGTATCCTGTGTATCAAAACGTCGTGCTAGAGCCGAGCCCGCTGACCGACGAACGGAAGGCTGCGTGCTGTTCGTTCAACTACTCGAAAAGCCCGCGACCCCTCATCCCCATCCTCAACCACTGCACAGTCGAGTGTACCGACTAGAAGAAGAAGAAACCTCCTTTGCCCACCAACAAGAACAATCCCACACCATACTCACATGGCTCACTCCGGGACTGTGATGAGCGCCCGCCTGGTGTTCATCAATCCGCATGGTCCGCAACGGGTTCTTCCCTCGCTACTATTGCAGTCGACAAGTGGGTTAGCACGGGTTGTTGCATTACCGTCTTCACCGATGTATCCCGCCAAGGTGTTTTACAACCTGGCTTGGATGTCCGGTAATAGAGTACGGTGATGCAGCAACATATACACCGGAAAAGGAAAACAATTTTCTACAAAATCCAATAACTCAAAACAATTATTGTCATATAACAGGGACCTAATAACAACAAACAATCACTACTCTCTAACATAACCACCGGGGCACTTCGCCACTATGATGAACGCCTGCTTAAGGTGTTCATCTGCTAGGGGCTTGATTTCAATGACTTGGAATAGTGTTAATCGCAAATAAACATCTATTCTCCTGTTCAGCCAGGCGGGGGCGGTCTCCAGTCTACATGTGCGATTAGCTTCACCTTTACCCAACGGCCTGGCTCCCCCTTGCCCTCGCGCCCTCATAATTATAGCTGTCTCGGGTAGACCGGAGGCTCCGGCTCCCGATCATATGGTCATTTACATGATACGAACATGCACACGAATATGCAATTCACCAGTACCAGGGACTCAGATCTGGTCCTAATCGCTTGGGTCTATGTGATAGACAACAAGGTGGAAATCAAAACTAAGGAGAGTTGGGAGGTCAAGATAGTTAATCTAATTGTTATACTTCATTAGCAACAATCCAATACAATAAGCTAATCGAACCGCTCATTCATCTTTATTCTGCTGCTGATCTGCTTGAACTTGTTCACGAATTATGCAACAAGTGCTTCTCTATCAATATTCCCTCTAAAGCATCATGCGCGCAGCCAATCACGGTCGAGCACCACCATCTTTATTACTATGATAGTGGCACTTGTGCTTGATAAGGGGGATAACCGCAGTAACAGCCCCGAAATATCTAGCACATACGTTGTTTTAAGCTCTGAGTTTGAGGCCACGGAACAGAGTAGGATGTCTAGAGGCTGGTTGGAGCTGAATAAAGGATAACTTCACGTTCAAGATCTATTGTGGGCCTGAGTCTAGAGGCAAAGCATTGTGTAGAACCACTGTAGTCGCAAAAATCGACAACCTTCACGTCCAGTCAACTAGTAAGTGAATAACAGCACGGGTGATCATGTTTTCTCATTGTTTACACTATACAATAGTCCCTATCCTCGTCTTCTCCAACACATCTATACACCGACTCCGAGGCCAGCTTCTCGGACCATTGTATTCCGACTCTATTGTCTCGTGCCTGTTTTCTCCCGCCAAGGTCATGCACACGTATCCAGGTTCGACCGAGTCAGCAGACCTCTGACACCCATTACACACCAATTTGAGGGCCAAAAACCCAATCACCTAGCACCCAATGTCCTACGCCTACTCGTAGCTTTATTCAAGCAAGTAGGTACCCAAGAAAGCCCAGACCGCCCAAGGACTGCTGGCAAGGATGAAGCCACAACATAGGTACACCCTTTAGAATTGCTGAAAACAGAGATAGAGGCGAAAGAGGACGGACAATTAAGAATAAACATAAAGATTCGTCGATCATAGTAGTATCGTATCAAAGCGATTGCGGCTGTAATAATGCAAGGCTGGAAAACGGAGAGAGGACAGGGCCTATCTCGATCCAGCCCCGAAAAGCACAACTGATGGGGTATCTATCTCATCGAGTCTTGGAGAAACTTCGGAATGCTTGAAACCTTAAATCACGAAAATATGAGCACGGGGTCAACCCAGCTCGGTTGGGCTCCTTCTAGGAGAAATCTTCTCCGGCGGGCGACAATAGGCGATCAATACGTTGGACCAATTCCTTGGTCTCGCGGACGATCTCGAAAGCAATTGGTGGCAGGGTTTGAGTCCACATGCGCCATTCTCGATCGTTTTCACCTAGGCCACGTGCTGCTAGGTTCTTGCCATGATCGCCGGCTTCGAGCAGTCGCTGCCGACAAGCGGATAGGCGTTCGAGCATCTCGCTAGCATTCCTACTAGCTTCTGTTTCAGCAACGACCTTGCCCACAACCTCAGCGATTGAGGTAATCTCTTGGTTGATCTGCTGGATGGGCGCATCGCTGCGAATGGACCCTACAAGGCCTTGTATAGTCTGCACCATAATAGCAGTCTGGTCTTCTAGATAGATCTTCAGATCTTCTAGTTGTGTATCCTGCGTTCCATAGCCGTTTGGAGCCGCTGGGAGACCTTTATTTAGCCCATTATACGACGCATTGCCATTTCCATTAAGTTGACCGTTGGGGAGAGCCGGAGAGCTCCCTGAGTGAAGGGACTCCCTGGGTGAGTTGTAGGGACTATACGCAGAGGAGTTGGCACTATCACGCGTTCCTGCACGTAGGCCCTGGAATGAAGGGGGTGGAGCTAGCGGTGATTCAGCTGCCTGTGGGAAGGCATCTGGATGGGTTGCGGTCGTGCGGTTGGAAAAGTAGCCGGCAGACTCAACGGGTGTAACAGAACCGTCATCGTCATCTTCAAGTTCTGCGGCAGGCGTAGCTCGGATCTTGACGGTCCGCAAGAGCTCTACGAGAGCGGCAACAAGGTGTGAAGCGGCTGCGTCAAGCAGCGAGACGGGAGAGAGACCTGCGGCGGATGCAAAGTTCTTGGAGGCAGTAATGAGGTTGTTCGCGGTAGCAGAGACGCGGTTCTTGAGCTTCTGCTGTTGGCGTACTAATTCTTCGTCTTCAGGTTGCGAATCCTCTATGTCCTTTATAATACGACGAACATTGACAATAACCGACTTCATACCATCGATTACTCGTTCAGGTTCGTCAGTACGCGCACGTCGTAACAGCTCATCAATAGAGATCTGGAATTTGGTAACGTGTACATCCTTAACTAGGCCGTTGACCTCCGCAAAGCCCTTTTCTCGTATGTAGTTTGCAGCATTTGTTTCAATGGTAAGGCCAATGGAAGATGTACGCATGCTCCGGAGCTGCGTCTTTGTACGAGCATAACGGCCTCTCCAATCATGGACTTCTTTCTCGAGCTGTTCAACCTTTTCCTCCAACTCGGTTTGCTTCTCCCACGATGGCATATGTTGCTGGGAAAGAGCCCTCATCTCTTCCAGGAACTGTCGCGCTTCACGGCGAGCTTCGTCGGTCACCTGTTGCTGTTCTTGAAGGGCCATACGGAGCTCTTCGTTTTCTCTCATGGTCTCTGAGTCGCCTACGTTACGACTGCTTTGACGTGCTTCTTCGATCTCTTCACGTAGAGCTCGGTTTTCTGCAGCATGCTCGTCTCTAAGGCGTTCTAAGTCGTCACGCAATGATGCGTTCACGGTTTCAGCGTCAGCTAGCTTGCCTTCCAGGTTTGTTCGCACTTCGTCCCATTCCCTCTTCTCTAGGTTTGACGCAGTAGTCCTTGAGCGCTCGACATCTCGCAGGGCAATGAGTTCCTCATCCTTTTTCTTCATCTCCGTTTCCATGCCTTCTATTCGTCCACGAAGTTCTTGAACTTGTTTTTGGTAATCATTAACCAGCTTCTTATCAATCTGACATGCGTCAATTTTTAACAAATTGGGTATCCCAGGGGCGGAGGAAACTTACCTCAGAGACCGAACTCGATATTTCTTCCTTACTATTCCGGCTACGGGGCGTCATTGCATCACCATCGCCATCGTTGGAGCCACTGCCATCATCGTCTTCCTCAACCATTGTGCTCTTGTTTGGAACAATAGTATTGCTTTGGAACTGCTTAGGAAGTGGTCGGTCAAAGTTCCCATTTGGCGGCAATCCAGGTGAAGGCGGTACGGGAAAATCGTTAGGAACTCGCGGAGGGCCGGCAGAGCGAATAGAGCTTGCATCGGATGGACGCCGCATGGCGCTGTTGGGACCTCTGGGCAGTCCCACGCCGTTGACAGGTGTCCCAGTCCTGCTCGGAGGTGCCCCAGGGGGCGCGCCAGGAGTGCTTCTTCGTGGAGTAACGCTAGCGACAAATGCCGGTATGCGCCTCTCTAACTCACAGAAGACATCGGTAGCTAGGTCTCTAAATCTTGGAGAACCGAGCGTCGAAAGCTTCTGGCGCGCCTGGTTGCGCTTAGGATGGAAATTTGGTTCGGGTAAAAGATATGGGGGCGGCCCAGCATTAGGAGGAGCACCCGGTGGTGGTCGTTTTATTTGTCGTCGCATCAACTCATCGAAAACATCGGTGGATAGTTCCAGAAACTGGACAGATGATAACCGGAGTAGTTTGTCTCGCGCCTTGTTCGGGGGCGGATTCGCTCTTCCATCCTTGGACGTGGAGGCCAAGTATCTCCTAAGTGCAACATAATGCTCTCCCAACACAGGCTCGGTATTGTCTTCACGTATACTTCGCCCACTCTCGCTGCGCGCATAGGTACTAGAGCGGCCAACAGAGGGCGGAGGAGAAGGCCCGCCAACACTCCTGGGCCCGCCAGGAAAACCGTTCATCATGCCGCTAGGGCTCCCAGAATCTGGAGGGGAGACAAGACCGCGATTATTGGGATAGAGGCCGTCGGCTTGATATTTCGAAGGACCAGACCACTCGCTACTACCACCTATAGAGACAGGCGATAGCGGCGCATTGCGGGTGTTCATGATCGAGATAAACGTCGAAGGTCGTTGGTAGTTCAGGCGAGAATGCGTGTTCGTCCGACAGGAACAAAGGAGTTGGTGGTGATACGACCCGAGAAGGATTGTGCGCCACGCGAGAAAGGGGGCTTCGTGTCTCCAGGCCAGCCCTGCCGATACCGTGCGATCCTATGCAGCACCCTTCGGGATCCGATGTTTGTTCCGCTGATCCACCACGTCGGTTTCGTCCGTCTGTCATGTAGTTGTGGTCTGTTTCCCACGCTGCTCGTTCAACTGAGGCCGATGGGTAGTTACCTAAACATAAAGAAGCGAATTGGGGATTAGTGACAATTGTCGTTCCGCGTCGTTATTACGTTTGGCCGGAAATGAATGTGGATTCGGTCTTCAGTTGGTGATTATCAATTACGCGCGTATGGCACTTCACAGCCCGAAAGGAACAAGCGTGGCCGTGACTGGTCGTGTCAATCGACTGCTAGAGCGACAGTTCACGTAGTGAGTGAGGCTCGACAGGGGAAACAAGAGAGGTTGGTGATGAAAGCCTCGTCTGCTCGGGCCTCAGGGTCCACGTGCCAAAGCCACGGAATGAGAAAGGATGTGCTGCTGCTGCTGCTGCTAGTGAGTGGTTGTAGTTGGTGTTCTAAAAAGTGCCAGTCCCAGGTACCGAGCAAAAAGGGATGTACAGCTAGCTGTATGTACTTTATGTACTTCGCAAACGGCACAACAACTGCAAGCGATAGACTAGTTAAGGTAGAGAGTAGTAGATGGTGTCTAGTGTGCTGGTCTAATCCACGGTGACCATCGGTATGGGGGGATTAGAGGCAGCACATTGTTACCGACGGAGAAGAAAGCCAAGAGGGAGAATGCGGTCACTGGAGAAGGCTGGTTGGCGGAGGCAGGAGGAACGGGATGGTTGGATGGATTGATGGATGGATTGGGATGGGATGGAGTGCATCAGGGCAGTAGCGCAGTCCAGAAGATGCCCAGGTGCATGAGACTGTGGGTCAGGGGGTCCTTGCCGGCGGTATCTACGGCGTACTAACAAGCTTTTGGCACGTTGGACGGTAGACCTGTAGTTGGGAAAGGGGCAACTAGGCACTCCATTGTCCAATAAAGATCACGGGAGGTTCCTGAGCTAGCTAGTTTGGGTCTTTTCCCCAGTGGAGCAGGTTGTGGCTATATTTCATCGTACTAGGTACCTACAGGTCAACAGGATGATAATCAATAGCGCGGCGCTAAATTCTAGGAAAGCAAGAGTACTGTTAATCCGCAAGGCTGTTATATAATTTAGGTAAAGATTTAGCTGTTGATCAGTCTCGGAGCGTTTTTGCCACCAAACTGCCCCTTGTTCGTCAAGTAGCTTTGGCAGATTTCCTCACCAAAAAAAGCCCTGCCAGTACAAGCCCCTAGCGCGGCGCTATTGATTATCATCCTGTTGACCTGTAGGTAGGTAGGTAGGTATTCGGGAGTACCAACCAACCAACGAACGCACTGTGATTGCCCAGAGAGGAAAGGCGATCTCTACAGAAGCAGCCGTTTTTTAGATACATTATCTAGGTATTGACTCCAAGAGAGTAGAATATCTACACCTGTAGTCCACATATCCTCCTTGGCCAGCTTCGGCCCAGAAAGAAACAAGTCCTGTAGGCTGCGGTACATGAATCCTTTTGAGCCTCCTCCTGCTCCATGTATCCATGTAACCACATTCCCTTCGCATGTTGTGCAACAAATACTATAATATTTTAGTGAAATTATAGTTTCCTGCCCCATAGTACCACGACCCCACACCCCATCTCATTAAAACTAACACAGGTACAATCTTACAGATTAGCAACCATTTCCTTGTTGGCATGGTCAACAAGTTATGTTTATCACCTCAGTTGGGCAATGGCAGACTGGTGCGCACCAATAGACTGGCTCAAAGATCGACAGATTCCCTATCCATCTAGATACACCACCCGATCTGAGAACCACAACACACGCAGATGGAACAAGATCGCCCGGGCCAGGCACCACGGATACATCGGGCTCTAATCTAGTTAGATAGATCCCGATCCCACACAGCCGGGCGCGCAATTCGCTACCACCAGCCGTAGTAGGAATCCGTCGTTCTCCCACTTATCACAGTACCAAATGAAATAGCCCTAGGGCCTAGTATACTTAGCAATTACTCGCGTGGGTTACGTGCATCAGGAGAACACCCAATCCCGATTTCTCATTTGTCTAGACATCTGCACCAGCTGGACATCGGAAAACCCTCAGGGCGTCAAAGTCGATGATTTCTATTGGTCTCTCACCTTGTCTCTTCGCGCGCGCCACCAACTTCATCACACCCAACGGTTCACTCACTGCTATGTATCTACATTTCCAGGGTGACCGAGTAATAAGCAAGCGTACAGTAGGCAGGCTCTTCGCTTGCGAGCCTAAAATCTACCGGCTCAAGACCGTCTGCCAGGACGACCCGCGTCTGATTGGAATTCAAATCCTACTTTGCCTTAGGTAGGTAATCTCCTTGGCTTGAACGCCTCCCCTTTATGGCGTCGGCATACGCAACCTTAAAAGTCCGCCCCTGCCTGGATCATTATCCTGGCCAATAGGAGATTCGGGGGCGGGTTTATCGCGAACGCGTTTTGCCGCAGAACCTTTCTCTTCGTCTTCTTTGTTTACGTGAAAGATTTATTTCGCCTCTTACTAAAAAGCTCAAAGAACAAGATTGACAAGCCTCGGTAGTCCCACGACTAGGTAGGCAAGGATAGGTAGGCTGCGATGTTCTAGAACTACTACGTAGCCTCTGGAAAATCGCACAGCCACGTAGTATAATTAGAAAACCGGTACCTCATACTTAGCACAGGGAGTAGGTATGCAGCAGAGAGGAAATATTACTATGTTAGTAATGTAAGAGATGGACGCCGAAGAAAACAATGATGTAAAACAATAATGTTGCCTTATCACTACTCGGCGTAAAGGCGTATAAAAGACCAAGTATTGTTTCCCCGATCCATCAATCACGCCATGCATGGGATGATGCTTGTCGCAGCCTTTGTCTCGAACTGCGTTTGAGCCTCCTTGAGCATCGAGTTCGCTGCTGCCCAGACCATAATCTTACTCCTACTGAAGTCTCGCATGTTTCATTGACTATGAAACATCCTGGGGCATCCATCCGTTGTTGGGTAAACGAACAAATCCATAATAATTCATTCAAATTATACTCACTATCATATGGATTGATGAATTAATTTGATCAAGATTTCGTACCTATAATGGAATTGTGTTTGGAGCTACGGCTAGTACTCGTGTTTCCCTCTGCCGACGCAACTTTTGCGTAGAGGTCGTTGGAGCGTCGAGCTGCGTGCTCATAGATTAACGTCCCTTATGTCTCCCTTGACTCTACTCGAACACGATCCGCTTCCACTCCCATTATCATTAACATGGAACAAACCTGTTAGTTCCTGGTATCATAAAAACACATCAAGTCATTACATCAAGTTAAAACCAGGCCAGCGTCCATGTTGCTGGCAGGTTCGGCCACCTTTCCTGCCAATCGCCAATGATCTCAGGGACTCGCTCGTCAAATGACGTCCTGCTTGCAGCACTGGCCATATCGAAAGCGGCAGCGCCGATGATATCTCGCTCCTCTCTGGCCGCCTTATTCAGCGAGTCTGCAAGATCTAATATGCCTTGTCCACCGATAGATGCTTCTTCATGGTTATCCTTAATATCAACGTTAATAACGTGGACAGGGCGATTTAGCGGAGACCCTCGGTTTAGTAGATCGTCGATAACGGCATCCCAGCATCTCTCTTCACAGGTGAAGACGACGTCTACAATACCCCCTTCTGTGCCAGTATGACCACGGTCCTTTACTTGCTCGACCCTTGGAATGCCAATTTGCCAGTCTTGCCAGCGCTCAGGACCCCACTTAACTTGTCTATTTCTTCCCAGCATGTTCAGTAGGCCATTAGCTGTGTATAATCGGTGATCTTTCCCGTCAAGTTCTTTGTACATTGTATCGTAAGAGACTTTGTTGAATGGATAGACATTGGGTTGATGGATGGTAGGCCCAGGCAAGCGAACGAGAGAGCCGGTTCCGAATGAGATGACGGGGTAGTTCGCTTGCGAGAGTCGTAGATGCGCTTCCATTGACCTACCATGTTTTAGCTTGTGTCGCGGGTGACGAAATATACACACAACTATAATCGTGAAGATATACCTATTCTGATTGCTTGCACAAACCGTGCAAAACTTCAATTTGTATCCGCCTGGATCTTCCCGCTCACCATTAGTTGCTGGCGCAGGGACAGTGGATGCTCCATTGACAGCCTCCATTGTGAGAAAGGTAGGTATGATTTTCTTCGGATTCTCTGATTCGTTGGGAGTAGTGGATCGTCAATATTCGCTATCAACTGCTCTAAATCGCAATGATCTTGGGAGAACTAAGGAAACTCGGCTATCTTGTTCACCGAGGTCAGCAATATGTACTAAATTGAGACTGCAACCAACAGGGTAATGCTCCTAAGGATTCAGAAATGTTGCGTATGGTAATATGTTGGGTGTCACCATTTGAAAATCAGACAGCTCCAATAAGAATTTCATCACAAAGAGGAATATGAGTGTAGCTCAAAGAAGTGCATCCATAGTACATACCTCGATTGTTTATGCGGAGGCGGTGCAAAATAGAAAAGCCTGAGAACTGTTCAATTGACGTGGCACGCTTAGGACCTTAGGCAAGACGAGCTGCTGCCGAAGTGCAACATGCCGAGTGTGGTAGACTAGCTAGAAACCCGGCGTTCTATCAGAGGAAAAAGAGAGTGAAGGATTGGCAGCAGGCCCTCATGGCGTTGAGGTATGATGTCGGCCTGCAACCTATGAAACCAATGATGGAGAGTTTAAGGCAGGGGAGCAGATGTTAGGAATGCTGGGTTTTGGTGCGTCAGACGTTAATTATGTAAGAAATGGTACTGGACCCCACATGTAGAATTTTAATACCAGGTACGGGAATATATGATTCTAAACAACCGTCTATTCTAATAACCAGATACCAGCATACTTCCAGGTTACGTCAGAGGGGAGAAAAGACCAAACAACCCTATTGGCAGCCAAAAATAGAATTGATTGTCCAACCAACCTCCACACACCCGGGCAAGCATCGTTTCACGAGTCCGTGTCTGGCATCGGGATGCCACAGGTTATCGGTTCATGATGTTCTTGATCATATAGACCAAAAAATATGGATGTTTGAGAATTGGAGGCTCTATTGTTGACTGCATCGTGCTCTCCCAATAACACACACTCGCCTATTCGAATTGGGCAGCTGCTTTTTATCTAACCGTGGTTATAAACGTACAAAAGGTAAAAGGCAGCACACGAGTAGCTATTTTAAGAAGTGGCCCCTCCCCAGCTCCGTCTATGGACGGTACCGCGCGCTCTCTCCCATTCGCTCTAGGCGCTGCAACGCTACACAATCTCGTCTCCATCGAATCAAAGAATGCCAACACAATACATTTGATGCAGGAAGTATCAGTGGCTTATCACGTGGCTTCCTTGCGTCAGTTGTTTCACACTTGCTGACATGCATCAATGGTTGGTTTGTGCGTCTCTCACTGCATGAGGAAAAGCGGTGTTAGCTGCATTCTCGGCCACTCCACCTGCACTCATTGTCTTCACAAGTCGAGCCATCAAGTCCCGATAGGATCAAGGCCAAAGTTGATGCCAATGGTACCTATATAGATTGATGATAGAAAGCTAAATGGATAACAAGACGCAGAGGGCAACATTGTGTACAAATCAAATCATGTTGTAGATAAACCAATGACCAAACAGAGACAGACTCGCTAACCTCTTGCCTTTTACACGCTCCTGGTTATCCTAATACTGCATTTATCGGTCGACTTCCGGGAATTGGGTTTTCTTCAATCATAATCCACACCTACTACAAGCAGTGCAGGTAGTTAGTTAGATATAGTACCTACCTAGATAGGTATACTTCAAGTTGCGTAGTAACGTAGCTTGAGTCTTGTCGACTGTTGGCGACAGACAGACATAAGTATGAACATGCACCGCCATGTTCAAGGTTTGTTCCCGACAACCCGACCAGATTGGCCAAAGCACTCATGGCCTGGCGATATGCGCTGCGGCCCTAAGTATGCAGGTTGCTGCTTTCGGGCGTATGGTGGATTAATAATATGGTAGATCGTGATAGATGGCGACGTGCCGAACTCGGTACCGAGGATCAATGGAGGGGCTTCTCCCCGTCTTATCGATATACTATACACCCATATAAAAAATCAATTAATAAATCAACTACCTTGGGCCAGCACCTAACCTTTATATAGGGATAGGGATGCGTGGGCCGACGTTGCCTGTCTGTCTGTCGATGTGACATTATCCATTATCGCCAGCCTACTTAGCGGGGGACTCTGCATCAAACAAGCGCCGTCCAATCGTGGAGGACACATGCATACCATCGCCCGTAGTTATACTCTGTAGTGCAGACTTGCCATGACCTATCAAGAGACGGCCCACTCTCCCACATCTTCCCTCAAACTAAGTTCCAAGGATCCTGTCCCCCATTGCTCTTCTCCACCCCGCGTATAATTGCTTCAATTGCTACAGTAGGTAGGTACCTAGGTATGTAGGTAGACTGCCTACAGTGATTTCTCTGCCCTTTGTCTTCCCGAGTCCGCTTCAGAGACCCGACTAGGGCCTCGCCTGCCGGCTCTGCCCACGCTGTGCCAGGTGATCACCCGCTGCGCTGACCTTGACCCTCACCTGGTCTGCTAGTCCAGGCTACTTACTTACTCAGTACCTTCACTGAGCAAGCATCGTTGAACTCAATGCCTGGCTGCAAACACACCCCAACCCCCACTGCGATAGAGCCTATAGAGCCTATAGGGCCTATAGATACCCGAGTAGTGTACTTGTAGGTTCGAGATTACTTAGTAGGTATATTAGCCCAAGTTCCGTAGCATACTTACAGTAGGTAGGGTTTTGCACCCCACCAGATGGGTTAGACCCTGTCTGACCCTGTCGATTCCGTCAACCGCCAACCGCCAACCGCCAACTCGGTCCGCCTGCCTGTCTGCCTACACTACACTACACTACTTGCTGCCACTACCTACTGCATTGGAGTAGCAGTGTTGCCTACTTCCACGCAATCCTTTGTGCCCCGTGTGCTTCATTGTGTTCCCGTCCGGCCGCTGACAGAACAGCCTCAGCCAAGCCAAGCCACCCACCGGACCATCTCGGCGTCTCCAGGCAAAAACCCCCCCCGCCACCCCGTCACTCACTTCGTCCCAGCCGACCGCAACGACTCGTCGAGACTCTGCATGCATCGAGACTATATATACGCACCCTCCACCACCCTACCACCCGCTTGCGCCTCCTAGCGACACTAGCGATAGAGCAGCTGGTCGTCGTCGACGTCGGTGGACACGGCTTGCAGGACAAGACTGTGAGGCGGCTCCCAGACTCGCTGCCCCGGCGTCCCTCTATATCTTACCTTGATCCGTGTCGCATACGCACACATACGTACGAACATCCGCCTATCCTTTTGGATATCGGTTCCAGGGTACGCACACTGAAGCACCACAAAGTCCCGACGCTTCTTCCTCTCCATGGCTTCCATCGTGTCCTCTGGCTCATCTCCGGCGACGTCGCCTCCAGCAGTAGTATTGTCGCATTCTCCCTCGGCGAACCCGAACCACCCCTCGCTTCCGCCTCTCATCACGTCGCCGCCCTCACGCCGATCTACAATTCCTCGTCCGATGTCGCACGTATCTAAGAACAGGCTGTCCCAGTATTCGACGGGCTCCATTCCGTCGCGGTCACGGCCCGCCTCTCACCTCTTCCCCATATTCCATTCCAGCCTTTCCTACACCATTGTCCGTGACTTCGCCTACCCGCCGGTGAACCCTATGCACTATGGCCCTCCGCCGGAGCCTTCTCGACCCCCGTCCGGAATGATCACCCCTGCCGGCGAATCTCGGCGACTGTCTGACCCGCCGTTGTCATGGGAGAGCAAGACATCTTGGGAATGGACGGCGGATGGTGGATACGGGAAGAGCGGGGAATTGGCTCCGATTCACTTTGGCGACGGGCCTCCGTGGAGCGAGGATGAAGACCTTCATAGCCCCGTTGTTAGCTCCCGGCATAGAAAACACAAGTCAACCTCTGCGACAATGGGGAAGTCAAGAACCTCGAGGGAGGGCGATGGATCCTCCATAATGGGCGGAAGCCATTTCAACACAGAGACAAGATATTACGTTGGCACAAGCGGCGACGGTAGCGAGAGATATTACGTGAGTCAGGGTGGAGAGGCGAATGGCCCGGGTGGAGAGTTTGTCACGTACCCGCCGGACCAAGCACGGCACTCGACTTCGGCGTATCGATCCATGGACCAACAAGCCCAACGCTATGCCGAAAACAACTCGGGATATCACTCCGAATCGGATGCGTCAAGCGTCGCGTCCTCGCCTGGCTTTCATGCCTATGACGAGTCAAGATATTCCCGGGACTACCAATTTACTATTACTTCGCCAGACGAGGAAATGCACGGCAAAGCGGTTGCATTGTTTGATTTTGAACGAGAAAACGAGAACGAACTCCCGCTTGTCGAAGGTCAAATTATCTGGGTATCCTACCGACACGGGCAAGGTTGGCTTGTAGCGGAGGATCCCAAAACTCAAGAAAGCGGGCTCGTTCCTGAGGAATACGTCCGTCTTCTTCGTGACATTGAAGGTGGCATGACGAGTTTGGTGGCACAGGTGGCTCCAACCGAAGGCTCAGGAACACCCAATGAAGTAGGTACCCCGACACAGGCTGAGCACAGCGGCCAGACCCTGCCTGCCGCGCAACCTGGACATACGCCATCTTCAAGCACATCCAACGGATACCACCAACCGATAGTGTCCACGTTTTCAACCTCCAGTAAAGATCTAGATCCGTATCCGCAACATTTGTTAGGCCAGCACGGGCAAGCTCCACAAGTCGTGCATTATCACGGCCAGCGGGGAGGTAGCCAGGCGAACACACCAACTGTACAAAACACGTTTGATACTGCACTTGGCCGGCGGGGCAGCTCGGATGTCAGGCGCAGTGATCCAATTTCTGTTAAACAACAACCTTTGGAGATCTTGCCAGATGCGAGGTTAACGTCTACCACGGCTGATCCTGACTTGGCCAGAGGAAAGGAACAGGGGCAGGCCCCACGGTGACAGCCAATGCCATGGTCACCGAACGAAACACTAAGCTATTGAGCTGTATGCAATTTTGTGTCTTGAAAAGCTCCCACGTGAATCTTGTGGTCTATGGAAGTTTCAAGCTTTGGCGCTATGGCATACGGTACTGACCCAGACTGGCTGCCTGCGCCTCTGATGGATGCATTCCACGAATAGCAGCTATCTTATATTGATAGCTTGAACTGTTCAACCATTATCATCAAGGCGTATCATGTGGGTATGGGGTTTCGCTGAAGCCCCCTAGGTATTGTCAACCTCAAGAGCCCCCAAGGCATAAGTCCTCAGAGCGGGCTCGAAATAAAGGGGATGGATGGGATCCAAGACAGCGATACCAACGAGTCGATGAATAACGGGCTGTGAAGCTTATCTGCTACAAGTGTTGATATTGCATTGCACGGGAAGAGGAGACGATGGAACGTTTCCTGATTAAGAGGGTATGATCTGTATGTTTGAGATGGAACGAACTAACTAAATGAGATGATTTGCCAAGAACATTTCGCAATGCCTCTAGTTTATTCGTTGTTGTGACGGGTCCGCTAATTTTGTGGCTTCATTGTTGTGCTTCGTAATGACTGGCGTTGCTGCTCCGATGGACAGAACTAGATAACGTTTGTCGTTGTAGGTTTCATAAGCACAGATTCTCCGTTCCGCAATTAGATGGTGTGCTAAGTACTTCTCAAGTTCAAGATCGATGCAGTGCCGTTTGTCATTTGAGAGACGATGTGCGTTGGTGCTGTCTATTTCTGTTTGCTGTCCACACAAATACGAGATTCCACCTCCTGCCCCAGGAGTCTCGTCAATTATTGACGTCCATGATTTCAGGTGGTGGATCGATGTGTCGTCACTTTTTGACAGATCACCCAGCTCACATGTCCAGCTCAGGCACCGCATTCTCCTTCTTAGGAATGACGGGCGATGTCAGTGGATTTCACGAGCTGACTGCTGACACAATTGATGTCTCGCCCTGACTTGTTGATGTTGAGGCGCAGGTTGCCCAGTCGTTTTATTTCTGTCTACATGCCATCTCTTGAGCCACCTACGCATCTGAATTCCAGCTACGAACCGCGGGGTACCTAGGTAGTGTTTCGAGCCTAGTAGCGTCTATTTCTCACTGTTCGTTTAACGAGTGACCGCAAGTTCTAGCATGATACCTAGATGCATACCGCAGTATCTCTACCCAAGACTACCGAGATGCGTTCCGTCTGGTTACATAGCTGCGTTTACTCCGTCATTCCCGTGCCATCCCTTGGATGTTTTTAGACACTAGGAGAAGCGTCGGGTTGTTCTCGTCTTCGCCTTCGGTGGTGTAAACGAGGTGGATAGACGGGGAAGTTGGACTGTTATTCTCTGCTAATCTGAGGATTGAGAATTTAAGACTATTTAGATATCCTACTGGGGAAACCTTACTCTTGGAGTATAACAACGAAGATTTGATTAATAGGGGCATACATAGGAGGATATCACTTAAGGAAGGTATCACTTCTTGAAATCATTATCGGACCGCGTCATAAGAACTTCTCTTTTATGCCGAGTCGCTAGCTACTGGTTGGTTATCATAGTTCCCGTAATCCTCGTACCTCAGTTAGATAGACTGAGAAAGCATGAAGCCATCAAGCAGTAAACGCGCCAATTGGAAATGCTACTGTACATCCATATTGACATCTACCTACTTAACACCGCGTCTCGGAACTTCGCACACAGAGTAAAACGTCATGCGACTAACAGCATGGATATGGTATCATGATATTGATAAAACGCTACAAAATAAGGGTATCGTATGCATGCATGTATGGGTCTAATTCCGTTTATTCTCTTCCATTCGATCCCACTCCAATCCTATCCAACTCATGTGCCCGAGGGACCACCACCGCCTCCCCGTCGCACCGCATCGTCCGTCTTTATACTCTCTTCCAACACGCGTCTCAATTCCTCGTCCTCGTCTTCTACACCAGCGTCGGCCCTTTTCCCTTTCGCGGCATCGCGGAACGCCGCCTCCGCAAGGCTCTGTTTCTTGACGAACTCCATGACAACGTCCTCTTCTGATCTTAGGGAGTTGATGCGTGCTAGTTCCTGCTGGTGAGCCCTCTCCGACTCCGCAAGCGCACGCTTTAGTTCCTCCTCCTCGTCGGGTTGTTGTTGTTGGACTTGTTGTTCTGCCTGGGAGGCCTCGATGGCTCGACGGAGTGCCTCTTCGTCGAATTCGGCATTCTCATGTTCGTGTTGCTTCCGAGTCTCGTGCTCCGCCTGGGAGGCTTCGAGAGCTCTCCTGTATTCCTCGTCGTCCTGGCGGCTGGGGCATTCGGCCTGCGATTTCTCGAGGGCTCGTCTTACGTATTCGTCGTTTTCGCCCTCTTCCTCCTCGAGATCACACATGCGAATAGCCGGTTGACTCTCCGTTATGCTAAGTTTAATAGCTTCCTCGATCAGAGCCTGGTACTCTTCATCGGTGATGCTGTCTAGGTCGTCGGGTGAGAAGGGGTACTCACGCTTCTCATTGGGGAATGGGTGTTTGACATCGGGAACCCAGCCGGAATTTGAGTAACCTGAATTTGAAGACGCAAAGGAGCTCATCGTCGTTGACCGTCTCCTCATAGCTCTCACGCTGGACCGAATAACTTGCTCAATGCGAGCATCTTCGACTGGATCACCCCTTGAGGTTTCATGGACCGCGGCCTGAATAGCGGTTTCAAACTCGTGGTCTAATTCACGGGTATCGGTAGTATCGGTGGTAGAAATGCTTCGGACGTCTTCTTCGACAAATGGTCCTTCAGCCCGTTTTTTCTTCCACGCCCTCTTTTGTTCCTGCAGACTCCTCCTCTCCGCTGCACTGGTATTCCTGTTCTGGAACCACCCTGTCTTCGGTGACTCGACTAGGCTCTCAGTACTGGCCGAGGCACGCTCAGTTGCTGAGGGCGATGCATCTCTCGATTTACCTTTCTCCTTTTGTTTCAAAGAGTAGAATCCCTTCATCTTACCCCTCAGAGTAAGCCAACGCGCTTCAATATCCTCTCGTTCCTCAATTGAGGAGTCATGAAAGTCCCGATTGCCCTGGGAAATTCGGGACGAAACAATATACTTCTGAGCACTCTGCGCAAACAAAGTACGAATTTCTGCATGGACACCAGCCATGGCGTAAGCAGGCAAGCCCCACATTCCTGTAAGAATGTCAGCATGCATCCATAATACTAATAGAATCGTACTTACCGGCTGCGGGTTTGACTACCAACCCACCGATACCTTTAGCAAACCCTTTGAGGAGTCCTGCACCGCCTTCCTTTTCGGCGCCTTTCAGGGGCTGAGTTACCAACCCTGTGATACCATCAAACAATCCATACCCGAATTCCTTTCCTGCCACTTTAAGACCACTACTGAAGCTAGTGACTTTCTGCGTAGGTCGCACAGTGTCGTCGTTGTAAAGCTTGGGCACATTTCTGAATCCTCTCGCAACCCCCAAACAAAAGTTCATAGGACTTTTGACACCAGTAACTATGATATTGTTGATGCTCTTGCTAGAATCCAATAAATTTTCCAACTGTTGACGTCCATTATCAGTTGATGTCGTCTCCGTTCTCACGGGTTGTGCACCATGTTGCTGACGAGGGGAGGCTGGTGGCATCGACGTCGCAGTTGTGGTTGGTGTTAGATTAGGAGGGCCGCCGTTGAATGTACGCATGCTAGTCGTATTCGAGAGAACGCTGGCCGAGTCTGCCGAGTCTGAGCCCCTAGGTTCACTCGCATTCGTGGTCACATCATCCTTCGAGAGCTCAGAAGATGTACCCTCTGTGGCGACATCCTCTGTAGATTTCGATTTTGGTGGTCCTACAGCTGCCTTGAAAAGATTTCGGGGAATGTCTGCGGCAGACATAACAATGCTGCTGATATCGCCTACCAATGCTGAGGTACACGCTGAAATTGGGTCAGTGGGATGGTTTTCCGTGTCATACTCCTTTGCACGGAAACTATTAAGCTGTCAATTGATATCCAACGTGTCAAGCTTCCTTCACTCTACTTACAGCTTTAGGTCTGAGTATCGAAGGTAACCACTATTCACGAGAGTGGCGGCTGCGAGTGCACTGAGGTGTGTTTTGGTCCGCCTCACCCGCCAGACGGCTGCTCGGCTGGGTGCCACTGCACATCGAAGAGCGTCAACATCGAGGTGCTTATGAAAGCTTTGAGCTCCAACATCAGCACCTTGTTCTTCGCGTATTTTCTCTCCCAACTCTTTTGCTTTCTGCTGTGTTTCTGGTTTGAGAGCGATTCTGATGGCTTCGGCGAGTCCTTCTGCGGTGAGCTTCTTGTATGGTATAGGATCTGGCCCTGCGCCAGCTCTCGCTACCATGGCACCCCAAAACGGTTGGTCGCCGAAGAAAGGTACGACAATTGTGGGTTTGCCAGCTTGGATTCCAGCAGCTGTAGTTCCAGCACCTCCGTGATGGCATACGGCGGAAACATTCTTAAATAACCAGTCATGCGGCACATTGCCGAGCATGAAAACACCGTCAGGTATACCCACGGAGTCGGCACCAAGGCCGCCCCAACCTTTTGAGACAAGGGCACGAACACCAGTTTCGGCTACAGCATCGAAAATTATCCTGGTAAGATTATTAGGGTCATCGACAACAATAGACCCAAATCCAATATAAACTGGAGGTGGCCCGGCAGCAAGAAAGGCGGCGAGTTCGGGGTCCGGAGTGTAAGATGAGGCCAAATTCAAGAAATAGAATCCGGCGATGTCTATATGACTACCCCAATCATTGGGTTTGGGAATGAGCGCCGGAGACCTAAATCCCTTGGTTAGATATTTTGTCACATGATCGATCCAGATCATCTTACCAGCAGTATGTGTAGGGTATTCGGAGACGCGTTAGTACACCCGGTGCCCAAATCAAGGGAAGCGGGTCTAGATCAAGGATCTTGGTTCGAAAGCGGTTGATGACATCTCCCAGTCCCTGCCATGTCATCATCTCAACCATGGCATATGACAGGTAGTTGGTTGTTACTGGATCCGTGTTGGATGACTGAATATTGGCAAGCGGTTGTGGGAAGGCCCTCGTGGGAGACCAGGGCATACTATGGGGTCCTTCGTTAGCCCGAAGTTCGAGAAAGAACGCGACAGGGCTCTTCACTCACGTAAACATCAAGTGAAGAGGGACTCCAAGCTTCTCGGCGACATGTATATGCGCAAAACTGGGGGGATTGGCAATGATGACGTCTGCAACGAATGGTTTGTGACTCGAGTCACCCATCGCAGGGATGGCATCAAATGGGATATTCTCGTCTCTGCGGCTAAATCGTGGCGCGGGCCCAAGGCCATCGCCGGTCTCGATACATGACCGCCAGCAACCAATAACAATCTCTTCGATGCCTTTTCTTCGTTTGGTGATCTCGCCACTCTTCAGCGCATCGAGACCTGGCATCAAACCGGGATTCTTGACCATGAAGGCCATGAGTTCGGCGGGGTCGCCCCCGATAGCAAAGAACTCCAAACCGTTGTCCTCGACGAACTTCTGGAATGTGGCATGAGTAGCAATTCGTACACGGTGGCCGTAGGTATTTTTTAGTACTTGCCCAAGAGCGATGAAGGGCTGGACATCGCCTCGGGACCCCACGATCTGTATGACGACATTCAGCTGGGGCGGAGGTATCTGATCGGGCCGGCCGCCTAGACTCGGAGGGATGTAAGGGGGCGGCAGAGATTCTTCGGGGTATAGTAGAGCTTCCTGTCTCAGTTGGCTGCGTAGTGTGGGCGCAATGAAATCGGCGAGGTGTCTGCTCGTCTGGTTGATGGTGATATTGACCCGACCATCGTCTGCCAACACATTCCATTAGCAGAACGCACGCGAGGAACCAGTCGCAATAGACAGGGCCTACCTGTGACAGCGGCGCCGGCATTGAAGCCTGTCTGGTGGATATTTAGCTGGTCGTGGAATTCGCTGTAGGCGGGAGGCACGTCTTCTGAGGCGACTAGCTCAGGCGATTCGGGGAGGAAGCCATTCTTGTAGTTCTGGCTATCGTCGGTGACAATCAAACCCGGCGCCAGGTCCGAGCTAGCCCTAGTGGGAGCGCGAGCCGGGCTTCGCGATGGGATTCGGGGAGGACTGATAGGTATAGGTGCCTGCTCGGCTCGCCTATGTTCTGCCAACTGGGCGGCATCGATCGCTCGCTTCTCGTCGAGGATCGCCATGGCCACACCGTTGTATCGTCTTGACCAAACAGCTGGCCAAAGAGAATTCGTGACGGACAGCGGAGAGGAAGAGCGTAAGGAGGCGCCGTTCAACACATTACCTTGGCAAGTCTCACGGATAAATAGATAGCCCAAGTATGACGGAGCGACGCGTCACGCAATTGCACAGATGATGTGGTTGAGTATGCTGAGAGTACGGGTGTCACGATATGGAAAGGACCTGGGGACAGAACAGACAGACCCAGAAAGATGCAGAATGTCAATTGCTCTTAATAGGAAAATGCTATCTAGTGTATACTGGCTGCCTGGCTGGACATGCATGAGTTGAAAGAGACGAGACTGCGGCGAGGAGGCGAGGAGGCATGGCCAGAGCCCGGGTAGTGCTAGCTCGTGCGATGACGTGTGGGCCTGCAAGGCTGATGGGAGGGGGTCTGGGTTCCTGATCTAGTATAGGTCCTGATCTGGGAGGGGCGTTACGGTCCCTGTTGCCGTCCACAGCTAGTTATCGGACGCTGAAACTCGCACTGACGCGCGAAAATCGGACATTTCGTGGGTATACGGTACCTAGGTCCTAGGCCTAGGTAGGTATAGGTATAGCTTGACTAGGGGTTGGCTAGGAGGGCTAGGAGGTATTCTACCCAACCACTGGTACCTTATTTTTGGAACCGTTTGATTTACAGCTTACCTAACGAGAAACTTCCCGCGTATAAACCTATTTATTATTTATACTCGGATTCCGTTTCTCGTCCTCGATAAAGTCCATTTCTTATAAGAACGGCTCAAAATCGGGCCAAATAAGAGACCCGCATATTATTTTCTAAGACATTCCGTAGCCCAAGTAATTTTTAGAGAGAGCAGCTGAAAGATAGCTGTCGTCACGATTGCTGGTATGCTGACGTTAACAGTGTGGCTCATTCCTCATTCTGCAATACGCGGGTTTCGAGGCAGCGCTGCCTAACTGTATCTAGACTTGACTTATCAGGCAACTCAGGACCCAAGTCTACCAATAACTAATCGCATCTCAAGTCGAGTGGAGAGTCCCACGCATGTGATATTACCCCGCCGGGTCCCTCCCTAAAGTTCCAAACACCGTAGCAGTAATCGTGCCTCGCCCCACTTATATTCGGTTTCGCTTGGGCCCACCAACATATCCATATTTTAGTACTTATGTTGGTGGGCCCAAGCGAAACCGAATATAAGTGGGGCGAGGCACGATTACAGTACAGCAACCGCACTTCCTCCGATGTTGGAAATCCAAACACGCCATCACAAGTCAGGGTTTTATTTTTTTATTTTTTATTTTATTTTTCATTCTTCTCAGGTCTTTGCCCCTGCTACGAGACAGATAGTTACTCAGATCAAGGGCTCCAAAACGATAATGTCTACCCGACGACTAGCCACAATTGCGGCGACAAGGACCTCCGTCCTTCGGGCCAAGAAATGGATCTTCTCGCGACAACTAGGTATAATAAATAGGGGTTTACCACTTTAGACTGGAGAAAGACATTGTCCTCCATTCCGTGTGGAAAAGCGGTCGCGGAATAGGACCAACATGACCAACATCATGAGACCCATTTAACCTACATACTATGTATATTTCATGGGGTACTGTATTACGTATCGCATCGTCGCATATGTCCAGATGCTTATATGAGACTACAGGACCCCAAATGATTGGCGAAACCTAGCTCTGGCTGCCTCTACCCGTCTTGCTTTTTTGCTCGGTTACCCAAACTTCAAGACAAGAAATAGAGACGTGGGTCGCCTCGGTATATTTTCACAACCAGCACCACTGACATCGTGTCTACCCCGTCTTGTGGTCCCGTAGTCTAGGTCTACCTAACCTATCACAGCATGGTGAGTTTTTCAGTTTCTCGGTTTACTTACTCGAATCATGTTAATGATGTAGATACTCCGTACCCGCAAAGACGTTTGGTGGGGTATGACCCCCATCGACTGCTACATAACCCCCAATATCACATTGGATGGATTGATACCCATATAGTGTACAAAATGTGGTCACTAGGTACGAGTATACGACATGACATTCCCGTATGTTATGTAACCTAGGTATGTTTCGTAGAGGTCATACCACCTACCTACTTAGATGAACGATCGCCGCCTGACGATGAGTTCACTAACTCTCTTTCTAGATGAACATGTCCTAAATAGAACAAAGATTTCCACTTAAAGCTCCCACAGACTCTGTCTCTCGTTCCCACTTCATCTCCAGACCAAGATCGCAATATGGCAACGACACAGCTTTCTAAGGACCTCCTACGGACCCAGTTCGTCGGGAAGACGCTCCATCAAGTCCCCACGCCCGCTGTGGTGCTAGATCTGGGTAAAGTGGAGGCGAACTGCAACCTGATGCTCGAGGCTGCTAAGAGACTACATCTCAACTGGCGAGCACATATCAAGACTCACAAGGTAAGCGGAATAGTCTGGGTTTACTCACATAAACTATACTTACTAACACACAATAATAAAAAATCAGACCGCCGAGCTGACAAGGCTACAAGTGGGCAACGATGACTCCACACCAGTCAACATCGTCGTATCGACCCTCATGGAGGCCGAGAGCGTGATGCCGCTGCTAAAGGAGTATCAGCTACGCGGCCGGCCAGTCAATGTACGTCTTCTTCCACACAGCTACGTTTTGCTTAACAGGGCATTGAATTTCATGTCATTCCAATCACTAACAACCGTCAAAGATGCTGTACTCCTTCCCGGTCTACCCATCAAGCATAGACCGGCTGGCCGCCATCTCAGCACAGCTAGGCCCTGGCGCTGTGACGGTGATGGTGGACCACGTGGAGCAGGTCAAGCTCCTGACTCTCCTCGCCTCCAAGGCAGGCACGCCCCCCTTAGTATTCCTGAAAGTAAACATGGGCGGGAACCGCGCGGGCGTGCCGCCAGATACGCCCGCGTGCGCGGCCCTAGTGCGCGAAATCCTGCTCGGCGAGACTGTGGGCGCCTGTGTGTTCTGGGGACTGTACAGCCACGCAGGGCACTCGTACGCGTCGCGGCGGGACTGGGAGGCGATGGGGATTCTGGGCGCCGAGTTCGCAGCGCTCCACGACGTCGCGCGCGCCGTGCACGCCGACCGGCCCGACCATCCCCTCGTGCTCTCCGTGGGGGCCACACCGACGGTCACGACGCTGCATCACCCGGACTTCGCCAACGTTAACGGCGCGCAAGCGAAGAGTGAGGACGAGGCGATGCTGATGACGACGGCGAATAACGACGCGGCCACGGGCCTCATCAAGGACATCATATCGCGCATGCGCGCCGACGGGCTGACGCTCGAGGTCCACGCGGGCGTGTACCCGACACTAGACATGCAGCAGCTGGCCGCGCACGCCGCCGACGCGACGTACCTGAACGCGAACGCGGTGGCCATATCCGTACTAGCCGAGGTGGCCTCGCTGTACCCGGGGCGCGGGGCGGGTGAGGTCACGGAGGCGATTGTGAATGCCGGATCGCTCGCGCTTGGCAGGGAGCCCTGCCAGGACATGGGGGAGGTGAAGGGGCAGCATTATAACGGCTGGGGCATCGTGATGCCGTGGGCGGGCGTCGCGAACGTCGTCCCCGGCCCGCAGTTCCCCGCCGTCCACGGCGGCTGGCAGGTCTCGCGGATTAGTCAGGAGCACGGCGTGTTGGCGTGGGTGGGAAACAGAGAAGAGGAGACGCCGCTGGCCGTCGGGCAGCGCGTGCGCATCTGGCCGAATCACTCGTGTATCACGGGCGCTGGGTACTCGTGGTATCTCATTGTCGATTCGCGGAATCGGGGCCGCGAGGACGAGATTGTCGACGTCTGGCCCCGATGGAATGGGTGGTGATGCTACTCTTCTTCATCCTGTGGCCAAGGCAAGTCAGGAGCTCCCTATTCCGTGTGCTGATCCGGTTGCTGTCTTTAGAAGTAGAGCTAGCTAGTTAGGATATTAGCAAGAGACCGAGACTGGATCTCACGGTATTAGGCCTGCGTCGAACAAGACGCATTGGATAATCACAAGCCGCGATGAACAAAGTAGACATATATCCCTTTTCAAAGCTGTAGAAGTCGGCGATTATTGCGGAGGTATATCAGTTGCTTATGTCGAGTGACAAGATAACCTCATCTACAAGTTTACAAAGCACGGGTTTCCTTTTCTAACCCCACCATTTTCGTATCTTGTTAACTCAGTAACTCGGGTCAGCCTCACCAGAGGCATTCTACATTTTCCACAAACAACTCCATACGCCGGAACCTCCCAGAAAAGCACGTAGGCTAACTCATGCTTTCATATACCGTGATTCGGACCCGCAATTATGATATTAACCCAGACAGACATACGGAGAGCAGAGGGAAGAGAGACAGGCTATTTGCAGCGCTTCTCGACGATACCAGCGCCGTTCTCCTCGTACTCCTTGCGCGAGATCCACATCTGGTGGAAGGTCCCGAGACTAGCGAGAATACTGCCACCTATCCAGGCGCCGAAGCGGCGCTCCGTCGTGAGACCGGCGGCGTGCAGCTTGATCTTCATGCCCGGGTGCATGGCCATGAGCTCGTTGTTCAAGCGGTCGTTGAAGCCGTTCAGCAGGCTGGTGCCGCCGGTGACGACGACGTTGCCGAGCAAGTTGGGCCGCAGGTCCACATCTACGGCATTCAGACAGGCCTTGATCATCTCGGGGATCGTCTGCGCCTTGGTGCCGTCGGCGTTCGGGAGGGCGGCGTTCTCGTCCCACATGCCCTCCGACACGCGGTAGCGCTGCTCCCGCCACATCTGGTTCGCGCCATCCGGCATCTCGAAGACGCGGCCCGGCTGCGACTTGACCAGCTCCTCGTTTCCGGGGTTCAGGTATCTGCCCGGGCCCCTCCAAACCTCGACGACGGACTCCTTGAACTCGGTCAGGAGCCGCTCCTCTTCGTAAGCGCGGTACGAGGGGGTGACCTCGAAGGGGAATTTCCGGAGCTTGGCTTGCGCCGGGGCGCCAGCATCTACTGCTGTCTTATTCTCGACCATAAAATAGGGCACGACGTTGACCTTGGGGTCGTTGTTGTCCCACATGGTCCGTATTTGTTGCGACAGCCATAGACCGCCGACTTGCGACTTCTGAATGGATCGCTTTAGGATCATGCCATCGTGTATGGCCGTGACGCTCGTGTTAGCGCCGCCGACATCGATAACCAGCGCCGAGGCCTTGCCCGCCGCGAAGGCTGCGCACACTGGCGTCCTCGTCATCCAGAAGGCGGGGCAGCCCCAGTTCTCCATGGCGATTTCGATGGCCTTCTCGCGAGCCTTGCCGGTGTTCCAGGGCGCCTCGGTCATCAGAAGCGGGTTCTCGGCCAGGGGCTTCTCCTGGTTCTCGACGTCCTCCATGGCGACGTCGCCCTCGCCGTCGGCTGCCGACTCGTTCAGGCCATTTTTCGCAGGAGGCGTCTCGCGGTCGGGCTGCAGACGCTTGATCAACATGTGTTCCCATAACTTGGTGGCAGCATCCCAGTCCTCGACCACGCTCTCGCTACTTGACATGTAGTTCTTCACTTCGAAATCGCCGCGAGGATATAGACATTCGTCGCCGAAGATGTCTCGGTATGTCGTCGTTGTCGAGTCTGGATTGCTGGACTTCAGACTGCCGTAGAAGGAGGGCAGGACGGACTTGGGCACATCTTCGCCGGCGAAACCAGCGCGGGTGTGGCAGTACCCGGCATCGAGGACAAGCGCTGACACCTCGTCTGTGCAGCAGGTCAGCGATGCATTTGGCCTTCACACAGTGCAGCACTTACCTCCGCCATAGACGTCTAATGGCGTCTGGGTGTTCGGAAGGGGTTGTTGGCCCGCCATACTACGAAACTCCAAGGGCAATTAAAGGGTATCGGGGAAGAGGAGGCGACAGGTGGTGAAGTGGTGGGATGGTGGGTTTGTCGCAAAGCTTCAATCGTGTTTACGAGTTTGAAGCTCTTCACGGTCGCGCGTGTGGCTGGTGTGTAACTTGGTGGGGGCTGGTCGCCGAAGGTAGGTAGGCTACCTAGGTAGGTACCTACCAAGGTCCACTTTTGCATGATGTAGGTACCTCGAGCTAAGTTAGTCCCGAGGTCCTTTTCTTGCAGGGATTTAGATAGAAGCACCTTGCTACAGTACCCTACTGGCCAATGCTTGTTGGTGGTTAACTTGCTGTACTGACAGCAGTAGCGCATGCTGAATGCCTACATTTCGAGATACTATTGCACCCATCATGATGGAATAAATATCCGGCATGTTTCGGACTACCTAAGCTGCCGTAACCCCAATAGTTCGGTCGAGTACCGCATGACACCCTACTCCAACTAACCATGTCGTTACGTTCCGAGGATGAGGATGAGGAGGACGAGGAGGACGACGTTGATACACTCTCCGACACCCAATCCAACGCCTCATCCTCAAGCGACGACGAGCCATTCCCGCCGCCTCCACTGAGCCAGAACTACTTCGCGCCGCCTTTCTACGGCCGACCGCCGACACCACTACCGCCATCACCATCCCTCACCTCTCTGCTCCGCCCCTCGCGGCCCACGACGCCAGACCCATCCGACGATGACATCCAGCCGGTGCCGCGGGCGTCTCCGAAGGTGCCGACGTACGAGTACTACGGGTTTGTGGTGTACCTGTTCTCGTCGCTCACCTTCCTGATATACTTACTATGGGCGTACCTACCGTCGCCCTTCCTGCACGCCCTGGGCATCTACTACTACCCGAACCGCTGGTGGGCGCTGGCCATCCCGTCCTTCATTACGATGCTGATCGTGTACATCTACGTCGCCCTCGCGCTGTACAACACCGAGGTGCTGACGCTGCCCCTGACCTCCATCGAGACCATCGTCGACGAGGCTGCTAAGATCGCCACCATCGACGGTAAGGGGCGCATTCGAATACGAGGGGCCGGCGAGCGGAAGCCGATCACGGAGGAGACGGCGCGCCAGCTGGATTGGAAGGGAATATGGAACAAGGGCACTGATGCCGTTATGGACGTGCCGCTTGCTGGCGTCTGCGAGGTTCTGTATGGTGATTTGGTCGATGAAGATGAGGAGCAGCGGCGTGATGGTCTGCGTGATGGTCTGCGTGATGGTCTGCGTGATGGTCTGCGTGATGATACCCTTGGTTTGTCTTGAGCAAACGATAATGGCGCTAGGTGTTCATGGGCTGGAGTATACTGTTGATTTGGGTGCTACACGCCGGTAACTTAAAAACAGTAATTACTACCTAGGACACGGTGGCAAATGATGAAAGAAATACACTTTTCTTTAAAGTCAATCGACTTTCCACAGATACTGCGGTAAACAAGCTTGTTTCGTGAAAACTCTGCTCATCTTGCTGTTGAGCTTGCAAGGCGTAGAATTGGTGTTGAGTCGCTGTTAGTTATCGTACGTCCCACTCCAGCTCACAACCTCATTGGATAAATTTGCTGCAAAACATCCTCTTCGCATCTCAAGCGCTCCCATCACTGCCTGCATGCCTGCAATTAATCGGATTCTGAATGCTATATTTCAACAGCCCCAGATTTCCCCCATTGTTTTTTTCGATCAGACCTTAGCTGTCTATCTGATTTCTGAGTCTGTCTCATTCCGATCTCATAGTCGCTTGCTTAACAGCAACATAGCTTAACCACGAAGTGGCTGACTCACTCATTTATTTATTTATTTATTTGACCAAACCACCACGAGGATAGAATAGAAACAAGCAAGAGAATATTAGAAGATCAAGGCCACTCACTCATTACGGCAGCTACATAGCATCTCACCATCTCATCGTCACCCTCAGCACAATGGAAGAGCTTCCCATGCGCCCCCGGGGCCTGCGATTCCAGCCGGACTTCATAACAGCGGAGCACGAGGCAAAACTCCTCTACATCTTCCAACACGATTTGGTCTGGCCAGAGCCTAAGAAGTCAGGCACCCGCCTCTCGTTACACTACGGCTACACCTTCGACTACAAGACGTTCGGGATCGACCCGGAGATACCCTACAAGCCATTTCCCGAATGGCTGGTCCCTCTAATCCCCATACTCCCCAAACTGTCGACGGATAATGAAGGGAGCGAAGACGGGGAAAGGGAAGAAGGGAGGCTGCCGGACCAGGTGTGTCTCCAGCACTACCCGCCCGGCGCGGGGATCCCGCCACACGTCGACACGCACTCGGCATACGACGAGCTGTACGCGCTATCTCTGGGGTCTGCGGTGGTGATGCAGTTCCGGCGGCGTACCACCACCACTACTACTACTACCACCACCACCGGAGAAGAAGACACGGGGACGGAAATAGTGGACGTCGACCTCCCGCCCCGCAGCATGATGCAGATGTCCGGCGCATCGCGCCTGCACTGGGAGCACGGGATCAGGAAGCGGAAGAAGGACGTTCTCAGCGATGGGTCCGTCCGTCCGCGCGCAGACCGCTGGAGCATCACGTATCGCTGGCTGCGCCCCGGAGGCGTCTGCGAGTGTGGGGATGTGAGGCTGTGTGACACGGCGCAGAGAAGGGCGGGTGTTGAGAGGGAGTTTCGCTGGAAACAGCAGAAACAGGAAACTGGGGAGGGAGCGGGAGAGAAGCTGGGGGAGGGCATCGATAATGGGGGTAAGGCTGAGGAGGTTTCGATGGACAGCACAATGGAAAGCAGGGAGCTAGATCATCACGAGAATGGTAATATAGTATCGTCCCCGCCTTAGAAGTTTTGTGTTTTATTATTGCCGTGCTATGATCCTGACATCGAGCATGGCGGACGAGCTCTGTACTTGGAAGTTTCCGCAGCTCGCTTGCCTTGACCTCCAACACCTACCAATCTCAAAGCCGCGTATTGAGTCTTCGTATGCATCTCATCACCAAAGATGACTCTAAATCTCCTCCCATCACATCACAAGCCGCAACCTATTTCGCCTCTCCTCTTTACCCCTCTTCACATCTCACCACACTGCGCGATAACAACATCCAAATCCGGGACATCGCGTCCGCGACGACCCGTCTTCGTCCGCTCCATCTTCTCGACGACATCCATGCCGTCAACGAC
Organism: Xylaria longipes; assembly: GCA_025201785.1. Classification (NCBI taxonomy): domain Eukaryota; kingdom Fungi; phylum Ascomycota; class Sordariomycetes; order Xylariales; family Xylariaceae; genus Xylaria; species Xylaria longipes. The sequence continues at coordinate 35,266 of MU619714.1, read as the reverse complement.
CTTACCGAAGACGACGTGCTTCCCGTCTAGATGTGGCGTGGACACGGTCGTGATGAAGAACTGGCTGCCGTTCGTATTCGGGCCCGAGTTCTACAATCGAGTTAGCGGGTTTGTTCCTCTCCCACACTCCCTCGCCAAACGCGATAGCTCAAGAAGAGGAGAATGGAATCTGCTTACCGCCATGGAGAGCAACCCGCCCTGCGTATGTCTCGTAGTGAAGTTCTCGTCGGCAAACGACTTGGTTCCGTAGATGCACTGATCCCATCCCGATTGATAAGTCTTCAGTAGCTCTTTCATCCATCTCGCCTCAACCCTCCCGTGAGGGAACTCTCATCCAACTTACAGTACTTCCAGTGCCATCCCCATTTAAGAAATCGCCTCCCTGGCACATGAATTGGCCAATCTCACAACACGATGTTAGCACCAAAGTCAAGATGGCCATCAAATCAAAGTGAGATACAGGGGGGCTCACGATTCGATGGAACTTGCTCCCCTTATACCCCTGCGGCAGGCCGCGGCTATTCTTGGACTCGCCGGTGCAGAACTGCCTGAAGTTCTCCGCGGTCCGGGGCACGGTGTCCTTGAAGAGCTCGAAGGTGATGCGGCCTAGGGGTTCGCCTGTTACCCCATCCCAGTTGTCAGTGAACTTGTTATGGATTAATGAATGAGCCAAGGGATGTATCAAGTGATCTCGGATGATGGGGGCCAAGTGGGTAACGAGATGCACGGTGAGAACGACGACAATGATGTGAGATACATATAGTTCGTGCTCTCTCATTTATGATATGAATGCTGGGAAATATTCATAACAGGCAATCGTAACAGGCATGCAGAATCCTAGTAGAGATTCGCCGAGGGGATGAATGCGCCTTACCTCCGATGGCGATGTCGAAGAACACCCTATACAGACAGGTCATTCGACCATGGTTAGCGTTGCTTTTATTAGACCGGGAAAGTCATCGGTTGAATTTAATACAGCTTGTGTATTTTTGCGGAATTAGACTGCTCCCGCCCCGACCATGAGGGTGACTCACAGAGGGTTTCCAGACGCTGGGAGTTGTGTCGGCGGCATTCTGGATATATTGTAGGTATGAAATACAATCGTTGAACTTATGTAAACCGAGCTATCCAACGGTGTTTGACAGTAGGGACGCTGCGAGTGCACTCGAGGTATCCAGGTGTGATGTGGAGAATTGTGGCACCTGGGAGGACGCTACGGCAGCTCACTGACATCTGACTGGGGCGAGCGCAGCAGAGGTTCGAGCCGGCCGGCAGCTGACTGTTTCAACATCATGAGGGCTGCAAAACCGTTATATCACGCTGTCGGGAAGCTCGGCCGATTCAACGGGATCACATACAAAGAGGCCGTTAACGAACGAGGAATCGGCATGCTCCTACATGATTGTGGGTGAGACAACCAGCACCCCGACACCATGGCATCAATTTATGCGAAAGTCTCCAATGTAACATGGATTAATTGAATGTTAGAACTAGATCATCAATACATACAGCGACAAGTATTTACAGGTATATCTTCTTATCTAACCGTCAATCGGACACCTATACTCACTTTCACGGCCAAATTCGTCAACCGTCCTATGGCTTTCTCCTTCGCGTTGGTCCCGCAGCGCATCTAGACACTTTTGGTGATAGATGTGTCTACACGCAAGCACCACGAGCGGACCGAGTGGTTGGTTATTCCGTGCGCCTACAGTGTTCCCATTTACGCTTGGGCCGCTCTCTTCATGGGAGCCTTCGTCCTGAGCTGTCGCGCCCCCCGAAGGACCTTGTTGTACCGCTGATTCAGCGCTCTTACCTTTCCCTTTTCCTGAGTATCTCTCTGGTTGTTGTGGGGCTTCTGCTATGCCTTTCCCACGGGCCGTGGACGAGTCGGAAGCAGCGGCGGCGGCAGCAGACTTCTTCTGTGCCCGTCTTGCCGTTTCGATAGCCTGCTTCTCTTCCCAGGCTTCAAAGACATTGCCTGAGACGCCGGGGCCCCACACTCGACGGCCGCAGGCTTCACAAGTTGACCCTTTCGGCCGCCATCCTCTCCGGCGTAATTCTACCGCTTGCTTCACGTTAACAAAGAGTTGCTGTTCTAACAATCGATTTGAAAGTTGTAATATCGACTGCTCATAGGCATAAGCAGAGAAGATCGACGACAAAACAGCTCGTAGATCAGCTAGAGTTGGCGATGTGGCGGCTGCTCGTGTCAAAAAGGCCCGAAGTATACGTAAGAACGTTAAGCTACCGCCGGAAGAGGTAACCAAACGATCACTCGATTCCAGGGGTCCTTGAGTTGATGTCGCTGTGAGTAGCGCTGTAAATGTATGCTGAACCAGAGACCTTAGCAAAGCAACGAGCTTATCAGTATCTACCAGTTGAGAAGCATCCTCTTCCCTCGAGGCTACATTAGGGCCAGGCGAACTGACTACAGTAGACAGCTTGCGGGTGATTTGTACCGTGGTGTCGATCATTTCTAGCCATAATTTCTCACTTGAAGTGAGATCACTAGGGGCTGGCGAGCTCTGTCTTCGTTGGACGGCATTGAGTTGTTTGGACGATTTCATCTGGCCTTGGCACAGCCAGATACCCACGTGCGTATACTTCTGCAGCGCTTTCATAATTTCTTCAGCAGCCTCTTGAGTGTCAACTTCTTCTTTATCGTTATTCGTACCGGATAGCAGACCTCGAAGAGTAGACTCTAATGTATATAGATGTTTCGTCAGCCGTTTCATGGCGCCCTGTACTTGTCCCTCTCGTGCCATGAGAATAACAGCGGCGTCAATAACACCAGTGTCTTCCATTATTGGCAGTAGCCTGTCGAGCCTCAGGTTTGTCGCTTGAACTAAACCAACATACCCGGATACATGGGTGGGATTGTACCGGCACATAAGTTGTACGTAAAGCTCGATGAAATCTCGATCTAGACTGTACTCTGGTTGTCCTGGAGTTTCAGACTCGGGCTCAAAGAGTGCCTTCAGATAGGTATATTGTAGCCTTGAGCCATCCTCCAGAGAGTTGAGGATAAAATGATGTAGCTCAGGTGCATATGTATTCAGAGTTTGGGCCGCCTTGTACGGGTCCAGTTGTACCAAGTCCGTAGAATGCTGCTTGATAACATCGTGAACATCTTGGACTTGTTTTCTGGTTAGGCCGGCTTGAGATTTGAGGCAATCCAGAAGACAGCTAAAAACTCCCTCCTGGTCATCAGGGTCCTCAAAATAAGTTTGAACCAACAAGCCATACCGCTTGTCGTTCTTGTATATCCGTTTCAAGATGCGAAAGAAACCGGCCTTCTGGAATAGGGGTATCATTGGGTTTAAGTCTGGAGGTTGGTAGACAGAGAGAAGGTATTCCGCACTAAGCTGGACGTCATCCGCTAAATCTGCACCTGGATAATTGCAGAGGCCACTGATAATCTTGTCCAGTGCTGATCCCGGTATTATGAGGTATTGCTGAAATTTAGGCAGATTTCGCGCAATGAACATGTCTAGATAGATAGTGTCTTCAGGTGCAAAGTCATCGGGGTTCATGATCTCTAACAAGATTGACACGATGTACTGGCGGTCGACAGTCATGCCAAATACTTGCTCTTCGGGAAGATCCGTTCCGGTGCCACCATTGAGCTGCTTTTCCTGCGATTCATTGAGAAAAGGGTCTTCAAAAGCCTCATTCAGAGCACTCAGGAAACTTGGTGCGTCAAACTTCAATATCATACGCAAATAAGGAAATGGTGGCTCTTGCGTTCCGGCCGGGCGAGTCAGAAACTCCTTACTGCTGCCTTTTGGCCATTCAATGGTGTTTCCAGAAAAGAGAAACCAATAAAGCTCGGCCTTTGCTTTAGAGGCTAGTTCCTCTTCGATGATCTCTCCTGTTGGGTAGATTCTGCCTGTCAATGTATATGAGAGATAGGGGAAGATTTTGAGGGCATTGACGCCGAAGATCTCATCTTCCATAATATTTCCAGACGACCCGTAATCGCCGCTTTGCATTAACGGCTTGAGTAATGTCAAGAGATCAGTGAGTGGCGTAATGTAGTCATATAAGGCTTGATTCCAGACGTAGATCAGGGCATCGTAAAGACCATGCTGTTTGCAAAGCAGCGTGATCTGGTCGATATCAAGAGTAGCGGTCTCCATATGACATATCATCTCTTCCAGACGACCTTCCCAACCTTGGCCCACAAAATGCGCTACCATCGCCTTGACGACGGTTGGTGGCACGGTCCTGATCGTCTTTTCCAGGATATAGGGCTCAAGAACCTCGAGAAATATTCCCTCAGCATCACCTTCTTCATACCATTCATAAACCTCATCAAATAGGAAGTCGATGTCACCCACATTGTGGCATGCCACAAAACAAGTTTCTGCTAGCTCATGCAAATGGTGGTCGTCTGCTGAAGATTTGTTCTTCTGGCGTTGACCAAATGCATACTTCAACGATGCAATCATGATCTCCATCAGTTTGTCCTGTACCAATTGATGCCGTGAAGTTGCGTCTTCCGGTAACCCAATAGTCAACTTATTTGCATCACCGGTATAGTACGAGGTTGCCAGTTGAATAGCTCCAACGTAGTCACCATTCTCCATCAGGGCAATTAATCGGTCAGCCCAATTCGAAAGTGAACCGATCGAGAGATCGTTGAATCCCAGTAAGAATATCCGTCCCTTGTAGGTTTTGAGGCTCATATAGAAAGCGTCAGCAACAACACCGTGCATAGAGGTGTCCTCTTCATCAAGCTGTTCTACTAAAGCGTGTAGTTGCGTCGAGAAGATGTCGGCATGATAGATATACTTATGGATGAGATCAAAAGCCTCGGTCATCCTCATTGATCGGTCCTCCAGTATAATCAACCGTTGGCTGATAGTTAAAACGGTCAAGACGGACCGGCTCAACCACTGCACCGCAACAATAGCCTCTTCACATTTCCAACGACTCCGGGCCTTGAACTTGAGTGTCGGTTGTTTATCGTTGTTATCGGACGGTATTTCGTCCACGTCGAGAACGGTTAAAACATTCGACCAACAGTAAACAAGTTTGACCTTTGACATTGTACTACCCGTACTAGGGTCGGGAACTTTTAACTTCACCGCGGGAAACCATGCTAAACAGCCGCTCATGGCGCCATGTGGTGCAACATCCTTTGGCCTTGCTGACTTGTGTTGAGTCTGCGCAATCGGCGTTGTGGATACAATGACCAACAGGTATGGTGTGAGCATTGCTGTGAGACCCATCGAGTCTGTCGCACGTTCTACGTTTCCCAGCGGTAGGGGTGAGAACGCCAAAACCGTACTCGGTTTCAAGGGTTTGCTTGTTGGCGCTGGTGCCTCCGGATAACGTCCAAGTATCCTCACTGTTTTGACCGTTCTACCAAGTGAGCCAGTTCCCCGGGTGGCTAGATGAGAGAAAGCCATACCGCGATCATCCGCCGAGACCAAGGCCGTGTGTCTCGTTCCTAGAAACCCAAGATGGGTAACAGCGACGTTGGGTAGGTGACCATCCATTGCCCTGGACTGCGTTTGAGATGGGTCTAGATGGGGTATCTGTAGAAAAGGACGCGAGGCCCGACTCGTGTCCCAAGTAAAAATGTTCCCGTTTGCATGACCAGCACCTATTGTGATATGATCCGCCGATATAGCGATCGCTGTGATCGGTCCAGATTCCACAGCTATATAACATTAGGAAACATCTAAACGAATTCAATTGGATTAGAAAGATATCTCACCTTTTGTACCTGGCCCGATGATCATCTTAAGGTTTTGGTGGTAATCAAACATTAGAATTATGCCCTTAGTGGTGCCCAAAACAATTGAAGCAGAGACGGCTATACAAGTGGGAGAACCAAACCCGCGCTTTCCGGCTTCTGAAAAAGCTTGCCCATTCAGCTTTTTGAGTTTTGTCCATCGGACAACTTCCCATGGTGGCGAGGAGGTTTCGGTCTCGCCAGAATCTAGGAGGAACTGACTGCTCATAGACACGTTTCTACTGTGGCCCGTGAGAAAAGCAGGAGATGAGGGGCGCGGGGATAGAGAGGACGGTGAGGCTATACGCGATTGGAATCGTCGATCGAAGGGTCGAAAGGAAGGGGTTGGACTGCTCAGGCCGGGTCGCGATGCTATGGACGGGGGGACGCTGCTACCGAGTGACGACAAAACGGATCCCTATAGCCAAGTTAGCAGACTGCCGGATCGGAGGACGTATGGCTCTCACTTGGACCGAGGGCGAATCATCGGGTGCCGACAACAAGGAGTTTATAGGACTGCCAGCTCGCCGGGGCAAGCCGTCCATCGACGAACCCTCGTCGGACGCATCGGCCTGGTCTCGCAGCAGCTGATGGTACCGACTGGCGGCGACAGAGCCTTGAACAGGCGGCGAATCGGATGCATCTTCGTGCAGCTCTTCCTCTAAAGCGTCGGCAATGTGCCCCTGATCCAGATCCCCTTTGATCGTCTCCTCGTCGCTTGACACTGCATCCCCGTCTGGAGACAGATCGAGATGGTCTAGACCCATGGGCCCATCTTCTCTCTCCGGTGGCTCGGTGCTCATCGAGGCGGTTGAATCCGGCACATGGCTTCAATAGGGCCTCTTCTCGACGAGATAGGATCTGGCACTTTGCACTTTGCACTTTGCACTTTGCACTTTGGCAGTGGGATTTGCGGCACGGCTTCAGTTCTTTAGGTGATTCGCAAGCCCTCAGTTCGAGAGCTCCAAGCTTAGTCGGGGTCAAGCTCGATAGGAATCGCGACGGGGGCTGGGCGCAATAAAGACGGAGGAAGCGGGAGAAGCAACTTCGAAATGCAAAGAGCAACGCTTTGCACTTTGCTACACGCCCGTGTGGTCACCAGCTGTCTCTTTCCTCAGTCCTGCGTCTATCTATCAGATCCAATTGATATCGTCGCACTTTCCGGGCTCCTAACGTAGGTACCCATGTAGGTAGCCTAGGTAGGTAAGTAGGTACCAGTGTTGGGACAGCGGCTAGGTACCTAGGTATTTGTCCCAGCACCGAGAAACTACTAGGTAGGTAGGTACGTGCTGGGACACCACAGAACCCCCGCCATCGGGCCGGAGACGCTAGCGATGACTCTCCAAAAAAAATTAATATTTCTGCAAGTGCAGACCCCTCCATCATCTGCTCCAGAACATCAAACAATCGAAACGAGTCTTCAATCCAGCCTCTCATTTACTGCTTGCGCGAGAGACATACTGATTTCGTAACGAAGCCGCTCATCCTACTTTACAGCTCCCCTATCGTCGTTTGGACGGCCCAACTCCCAACATGTCCATCACCGGCAACTCCACGTCGAACCCTTACTCGAGCGTTAGTGACCTCTTGAGTAATGTCCGCAACTTCAAGATCATAGAATGCAAGTACCTCCCGTGCCATTAAATTCCTCTTTCAGCAGCTTCCAAGAGTGATTCGCTGCCACCCAACAAGGGTGTTTGAGTATACGCCTTCCTAAAATATGTCTTTTGGCTCTACAAACAGGCTCAATACAGCAGTAACTAACTGTTTCTAGCTAGTAAGAAATTATCTTCGCTATCATACAGCTTCGAACAAAGTGGTTAATGCATGTTTTAGCTTTGAGGGAGGGCGAACAATTTGCAAATGCGTACTTCTCAACTGAGACGAAAATTAAAATGGATGTTCAAGGCGGACTCAAGCCCTTTGTTATACTTGCTGACATTACCTTGTCTATAGTGCGACGATGCTTTCTGAATTTGGTTGTGACTATATTGAACTTACGAATCCAGCTGCCAGCCCGGTGAGTCTTTTCCAGTATGTCTTGGTTAGATCTCAGCGCTAATCAACCGTAGCAATCTCGCGACGACTGCGAAGCCATCTGCAAGCTCGGCCTCAAGGTGCACATTCAATAACCAATACTTGAAAGAGATTAAATGTCTACTAACGACACAGTAGGCCAAGATTCTAACCCGTTCGTTGTCTCCTCTTGGCCCTAGTTATGCCAAGTCTTCTAACCGACATATCAGACACAAGATGCACTCTAGAGGTGAGTAGCCGCTATGGCTAGCGATTTTGGATGCCTTTATTTTACCTCGGTCGATCTGCCAGTGCACCCATGCTCGTATGTGGCTAACACATGCTCCAGGACGCCAAGCTTGCGGTATGAGTCCTTCGAATTGAGAATGAATTGCAAATGACTGAACCCTCTAAGTGCGACTGCGGAGTTGACGGTGTAGATGTCGTGATCGGGACGAGCCGTGAGCACAGACCCACTATATAATCTCGTTCATGGACTGACTTGCAGCAACAAGAATTCCTACGAGAGCATTCCCTTGGCGGCAAGGACATGATAGCTATTACCAAGCAGGCTATCGAGGTTATCGAGTATATCAAGAGGTATGTGCACCACCAATCTGGTCCCAATTAGAAGCTAAACAATGGCTCAGCCGAGGCTGCGAGGTCCGCTTCTCGAGTGAAGACTCTTTCCGGTAAGTGCCGTCTTTACGTTTCTCTAAGCCGATCCCTTCGCCGACCGATCGATCTCTGTTGCTTGCGGAGACTGGGGCCTTTGAGAGTCATGACGAGCAAGACCTAGAGGGAAAAGCAGGGTCTTGTATGCAGATTCTCGTTGCTCGTTACGACATAGCACCATCATTTTTACGACGCTCTCTTAAAATGCGCCTATGACCTATAAGGCTTCTACATTACCCATTTCAGCAAAGCAAAGCAACGCTATTCGACGTGCTCTTCTCCATCCAAGGCTTGACTCCTCTGGCTCGGCGGGGTTTCTGAGGGGTCGGCTGACTCTAAGGTCAGCTGTCTCGCTAATGTATGCAAAGGTCCGATCTAGTCGATTTGCTCTCCATTTACCGCGCTGTGTAAGTACTTGCCGTGCTATTGGTGTCCCTTTGGCATTCCCCAAGAGCGGTTCGCTGTCCCAATGAAGAGTTTCCAGCATGGGTGCTCCTAAAATATGTTCTTTAGCGCTAGAAATACGCTCCGTACGGCAACAACTAACCGACGATTTCTCAAAAGTAATAACGTTGGTGTTGGAAGGGTGGGCGTTGCCGACACCGTGGGCTGTGCTTCTCCGAGACAAGTTTATGTAAGTGATGGCCATCCTCTTTTTTGGCCGTATGCTAACCATCCGCAGGACCTTGTTAGAACCCTTCGAGGCTGTGTCTCGACCGATATCGAGGTTCACGTATATGCCCCTGTAAACTATATTTCGCATGACACTTGGCTAATCGAATCAAGTTCCACGATGATACAGGCTGTGCTGTGGCGGTCCGTTACATGCTCCGAAACCTGGAGATGAGAAGCTGACCATTCCTAGAACTCCTTCACTGCCCTCGAGGCTGGTGCTACACGTAAGCCCACCGGATTCTCTCTTCATAACTACTAAGGAGATATGGACCTTGGAGATGGACTCCGGATCCACCGACGTTGTCTACGGGGGTGGGCATAGGCTGACTTTCTACGGCACAGACGTCGACACATCTGTGCTTGGAATTGGGGAAAGAAATGGCATCTGCCCACTTGGGGCCCTCGTATGTCTAAATCTTACTCTTCAGGAATCCAACTGTGGTCTGACTTTACGAAACGCAAGATGGCTAGAATGATGCCGACCAGCAGGGATTACATTCTCTCCAAGTATAAGCTTCACCAGCTCAAGGCTATTGAAGATTTTGTCGCAGAAGCTGTTGAAGTAAGCCCACACTTTATCTGGCTTTATCATATGCTTTCTTGCAAGCTAACAGCGTCTCCAGATCAACGTGCCATTTAACAACCCAATTACTGGTATGTTATCTGCTATATATATAGCCATTGCCGTGTTGCTTACGAAAACCACAGGGTTTTGCGCCTTCACACACAAGGTATCTATATATCACATGTGAACCCGTCGATTAATAAACCGACTAACACGGTATCAGGCTGGTATCCACGCTAAGGCAATCCTTAATTCCCCGTCCACCTATGAGATCCTCAAACCCGAGGACTTCGGTCTATCAAGGTAAGTTGTACTATTTGTCTCGCGCATATTCAGAACTAACACAGCTGTACAGATAGTAAGCTATAACCTAGGTAATACTATGAAGTCTGGAAACTGATCCAATTTCTTAGTGTCCATTTCACATCTCGACTTACTGGGTGGAATGCTATTAAGAGTCGAGTTGACCAGTTGGGCCTCGATGCAAATTCCTGGCCAGAGGACAAAATTCGCCAGGTGTAAGTGTCGGCTACCTATCCTAACATCTAGATCACTAACGATCCAACCCCAACATTCTAGTACGGCCAAGATCAAGCAGATGGCAGACCTCAAGGTGATGACCCTTGATGAGACTGATGCCCTAATTCGATCCTTCCACCTTGACCTACAGAAGGGTCACGGTTAAAATGGACAGAACGACGAGAGTGTGGAAAAGGCTACATGAAAATTCGAGTCTGTTCTTGTGGTATTTCCAGAGATAAAATGCTAAGAAACTGCTTTAGAGACATGGCTCGCTCCTAAACATCATGTATGCGATGATGGCGCGCCATAAAAGCTATAAAAATTGACTGGCACCACAACTAGTGTGTAGCTTAGTCCAATCAACTGGATTTCAACTGTGAAAGCGTTAAATCTTGTGCTGGCTTATCCTGGGGTATTTTATCTCCCCGTTGACGAGGTTTTTATCCGGCCCTGGCAAGAAGAACGGAGGGGGTACAGTTTTCGAGCCATTTTTCAGTGAATTTGGAGATAGTGACTCTGGGCCCTAGGCTAGTAGCCTCCCATAGCTGAACAGCTAGCTTTAATACATCTACCTTCCATAAAATTCTGTGTGTGCTCACTAGCAGAACCATTCCTTTTGTTGTATTTGGATTAATTATCTTGTACACTATGAATACTGAATAAAAAGGTAGGGAGTAAGAATAAACACGCTTAACTGCTAAGTTAGCTATTATATATATAGATCAAAGTGCTTATCTCCCAACTATTTCTGCCAATACCTAGACAACGCTTCATTCAACTATTGGGAGAAGGCACTAGCCTAGGCTGCCGGCGAGAAACCTACGCTCGTCTTACTTCCTGGCGACAGCAGCTAAATGCCTCATCTACAGCAAGCGTTGCACAAAGTTGATGGATTTAGAGGAAGGGCAAAGCTATATTGGATTTAGCTAGATAATTGGGGTATCCTATCGAAGGGGCTAGTAAAGGTTATCTAAATCCCAAGTATTACTCGATGTCGAGTTATTTTCGGCAAAAAAAAGTAGGTAGACCAGATTCGAATCTGTAGCAGATAACACAGTTAGCTAAACCTCTAACGCCAAAGAAACAGTAATATGTGATTATTGCGACGTTCCAATGTAGTCACATGATATCTATCAGGCTCCCCTTTTAATACGATGGCTAAGAGACCCCTGTCTAGCACCCCTGACGCAGCGCACCATGGGTACCTACCTAGGTACCTATCTAGGAACGGTAGCGCCAATGACAGGCCCCGCAGCCGACAGGAACACCAACGAGTCCAGGCAGAACCCAACCACTTTCAGCGCGGAGCACCAACGTCACTCTACCTTTATCGACCTTATCGTCGTCAGCTCCGAATTATCAACGCTTCATCTTCACCAAAACTCCGTCGGACCTCAGTAACACCACAGCAAAACCTCTCTTCTATTAAGACCAACTATTACGATCCATAGAGCCAATCAATCTAAGTTCATACATACCATTTCAATCGAATTACGACGATGGCCTCGATCGGCCCAACGTTACCACCTCACCTGGCGAAACGCAAGCGCACACCCGACGACGAAGCCTCTACGGACTTACCACCCAACAAAATCCGTGCCTCGGAGAGCGCGCAAACCAACAAAAATGAGATAGAATTAGAAAGCGACAGCGACGACGAATACGACCCTTCCGCCCGGGGCCCTACCACGCGCCCGTCAATAGGACCATCTCTCCCTCCCTCAGTAGGACCTACGCCACCTCCTCCAGCAGCCTCAGCAGGACCAAGTCTCCCACAAAAGAACGCCGACGAAGTCGCGTTAGATAGCGAAAATGAAGAAACAGTCGGCCCCTCAGCGCCGCCACCACCCCCCTCCACAACAAACGGTGCACCGCGTTCGATAGGGCCTGCGCTACCAACAACCAACACCGACGAAATCCCCATCCCCATCGACAGCGACGACGAAGACGAAGACGATGTGGGCCCGGCACCGCCAGAGCCCAGGCGAATCCACGGCCCTGCTCCTCCCCCAGCGGCCCTCTCAGAACGGCCTCCCGCACCCGCAGACTCGGATTCCGACTCGGACGACGATTACGGTCCAGCGCTTCCATCTTCTACCTCCCACCAGCAGCGGCAGGCCCGCGCCCTAGAAGCAGCCGAGGCCGAAGCGGCAACGAGCAAGGCGCCGAAGCGCGACGACTGGATGCTCGCGCCGCCAACTGCAGGCGGGTACCGCGCCGCCGACCCGACGAAGCTAAAGGCGCGACGCTTCAATTCCGGCCCGCGCGCAAACACAAGCGGCTCCGGCGGTGGCGAGATCAGCAGCATCTGGACAGAGACGCCCGAGGAAAAGCGCAAGCGTCTCGAGAACGCCGTGCTGGGCCGAGACACGGGCTCCGGCCCCACCCCTACCTCGAATAGCGCGCGCCCGAAACCTCCAACGAAAGAAGACGCCGAGCAAGCGGCGCTTATCCAAAGCTTCACGGAAGCGACGCGCGGCCGCAGTCTGTACGAGGAGCACCAGGCGGTGAGGGCGCAGGGATCTTCCGGCCCCTCGAGAAGCGCCGGCGGCAAGAAGAGCTGGGTCGACGAGGAGGAAGACGACCCCAGCAAGCGCGCCTTCGACAAGGAGAAGGACATGAAACTCGGCGGGCGCATCGGCGCCTCGCAGCGCCGGGAACTGCTGAACAAGGCCGCCGACTTTAGCGGCCGGTTCGCCAAGGGGAAGTATTTGTAGACATATGTAGACTAGGTAGACGGATCGACCCATATACTATAGTCGTGTGTTTGATAAGCTTGCTTTCTAGCAACTTGTAAGGCGGGCCCTGGGGGGGAAAGGGGGCATGAGATGACCTAAATCGGCTGCACCATCTAGACTTGTGCTGATCTAGGTTTACGCATCGAGTGTCCCGTCCCCTTTACGGCTGCTCACTTGTCCACGAGCAACATGAGCTTGTCAAGGAAATGACGAGTGTATCGCATCACCAGCAATCACGGGATGGCAAGGCATGTTAACTCGATAACGATACCTTAAAGATCAAGAGCACGTTTTACTTATAAAAGACTTCACAGATATGTCCAGACATAGAGCATTAAGTCGAAAGAATTTATATAATACCTAATGATCCGACTACCTACCTACCCACCCATATGCCATATGATCACTCGAGCTAGATAGATGATAAGGGGGAAAGAAAACCCATGTCACTCCCTCCATCCCGTCTTGCCAAAGTCTCTGAACTCCTACAACGATTTCAAAAATCAACATGCCATACTCCCTCAATGCTAGTCATCATTCACCAAGGTCTTGCTTCTTCGTGACCGATTTACCATTGAAACGCCGAAGTGAGGGGTTCGTTGAGTGGCTTCCTTTCTGAGAGCTTCCCCACCCGCCATTCGAAACATGCGTATATGCATATGCATCAGACATTCATTACTGGCGACCTCGACGTCCTCGTTTATCCCCCATGCTAACCTCTGCTTTCCGCCATGTAAATACCCCGTTGATGTTCTCCTTTCAAGTGTCAATGTTTCCGGGTGGTATGTGGGCTAGTTATATACTCGCGAAGGGTGGCGCGATTATGTTGCTCATTTCCGATCAACGATGGCCGCCTGCTAAGAAAAACGACTATGACTATGTGCGTGGATGTGTAGCTCAGTAGATCCAATGTGTTCATACAAAGCCGCTGGTGATCAACGGGTGGAATTTCATTTCGATTGTTTTGCGTATATAAATCAGGATACTACAACTATTCAGTTCGGCTGAGTAGTAGATGGTCGGACTCCCGCCTCAAGCTGAGAAGGCGTTGTTGAAGGGGGAGCGGTACTGGTATTGGGGCGACCAAGCTGTGCTTCGGCAGCCTGCGCTTCCCGATTCCTCCTCATCACCTGGTTTAGTCTGAAGGGTGGGAATCGATTCCGGAATCTTGTGACAGCGTTCCCTTCGCTTTCCTCTTGTGTAGCCGTAGGTTGAGCCTGATTGGTAGTGTTTCTACGACTAGGTTGTGTTGGGTGTTGTCGCGTTCTGTAACGACGATCCATTTGGGCAGGATCTTCTCGGATATCATCAAAGCGACTTGAAAACATCTGTCGAGGAGCGTCACGGAAGTGACTCCAAGCAAATGATCGCACGGGCGCTCGCGGATAGTTCAAACGACCATTATTCCTTGAAGGATTGGGCGCAGTCGCAGGCGCATTGGGATCCCGAGTTTCACCTTCGGCAGGCTGGGGGCGGGCCTTGGGTGTGTAGTAGTCAGCTTTGCAAAGAGGGCAGCAGGCTCTCCTATTTGTTAACCAAGGATCTAGACAGACAGCATGGAATGCATGCCCGCATGTTAAGCCGCGAACGTCATCATCGTCTTCAAGTGTATCAATGCAGATAGCACAAGTGTCACCAGATGATCCCATCATATCCGGATCCAAAGCGGGATTGATGTGGTCGTCTTCGTCTTCTTCGTCATCCTCACTTGTTCGATGAAGTGAATCTTTAGTTGATGGATTTTCCGCCTGCGCAGCCGGGACTCCTGGTGCATCGTTCGTGGCCGTTACATTCTTGTCGGCACCCGTAGTAGCTATGGCATTCGAAGTGTCCTCACTGGACTTCTGTTGATCTTTCACTGTTGATTTTGGCTGGCTCGGGGCATTACGGTCGGGTTCATGAGTAGCGTTCGTGGTCGATTCATCGATAGAGTCCCGGGGATCAGAGTGTTGTTCCGGAATAATTCCTTCTACGCTTCGTACGCTATTAGGCCGACTAGGTGGTGCTGAGATGCCGCCTGCAGTTGGCAGCCCATCCTTTTTGCGCTCCAAGACCCAAGTCTTATACTTCACCATTGGAAACTTTTCGTTGACTTCGTCCATGGTCATTAGTTTCTTTTCGCGTCGTCGTCGGTGTGGCCGTGCAGGCATGTTCTGCAAGTCAATAGGTTCGCCATTCTCGTCAAGTCGTGCCATCGCGCGATTGCGAGCATTATATCGGAAGCAGTACTTCACACCAACAATAATCCTGCGCCCGACATTAGAAACCTAAAGCCCGATAACCTAAGGTATCGGCTATTGCTTACCATAAGTTGGTGAAGACAACACCAAAACCGAGAGCGACGAAAAATAACAAAGGCGAACTTGAGCCTCCTCCGCCCCCGCCCCCGCCGTCCTTATTATCGCTCGCACCAGCGCTTGGGGTAGCCGCAGGATCCGTAGAACTACTTATCGCAGACGACATAGAAGGAACAGTCATAGAGGGGATGCCGGTAGCAGATATGGTCGGCGAACTAGACAACATGTCTGAAGGCGTGGCGGACGATATAGCCGAAGCAGTAGCCTGCCTAACATGATATTCCACCACTCTCGCTACAACGTGGGCGCCGTCCACGATGGCCCGATTGACGTTTTCCATGTTGACAACGTGTTCGGCAAACGATGCCCAACAGAGAAGTTCGGGTTGATTAAACCTTCAAAGACGAGGTCATAAGTGGTATAGCATAACCATAGGGCAGACGACAATGGAAGCCTTCACCAGGGTTGCGATGGTCGAACCGCTTTATTGGATTTGTCAGGCGCCGATGTTTGCTTCGGTTTCCTTTCAAATAAACAAAAGAGAGTTCGCACTATTAATAAAGTTCCTATTGACGCAGGACCATTATCGGAGTATCCCAAACAATCGAGATTGCACAAAGCAGGGTGCTGTTCGTGACCGGTCGCTCGATTGAATTGGGAGGACTAGAATAGTCAGAATTGCGAGTCTCAGTTAATTAAAATTCAGAGACTTCTATCTCAGCGCCGTCTCTATGACGATAGCTTTACTTGACTCGACTCGACTCGACTTTCGCGGTGCATACTGCGTAGAGATGGCTGGTGGAGAAGAAGGTGCCGACCAAGCACCTCGAAAGTGAAATGCGAGTGGAATGAGATGAAAGGGGAGTTTCGGGAAATAGAGAGCAGGAGATATGGTCGGTGGTTGGCCAGCGTCCCAGGACTATAGTACCTAAGTACACTACGCTTAGGTACCTACGCTACGCTAACCTAGAGCATGCTGTAGAGCGATACCCAGAGCAGAACCAGACGGTCCAGGCTTAAGCGGGCGCTGAGCGGACGTGCTAGAAGCAGAGACCTGCGCTGGGCTGTTGGGCAGGTACTTGCGTTCGGTAGGTAATGTACTTGCACTAGACTACTACAGTACTAGGTAGGATGCTTAGCGTACACTAGTGCTGATTTGGTTAATGCAAAGCCACCCCGTTGCCACCCCAGACACACCCTTTCTACGCCGGGTAATAAGCTGCCGTGTGACAGGAATACTCAAATAACTTAAGACTAGCCGGGATCGGCCAATACATACCCATGACAGGACTCCACTCAACATTGTCTAGAGCGGATACAATTGGAAGTAGCACTTTTTGGCTAGTACAAATATGCTGTACCTATAACATTTCACGAGAAGATTATTCGTATCTAACAACTATTTGCTGTAATAATCTCGATAAGCTCCGACTACCTTAGGTATTCCGATGTCTCATGTCAGATGAAAATGGGAAATAAAGAATAACTACCTGGGTATATATCCCTCGTTTCAAGATTACCAGACAGTCTCGTAGGTGGTGTACCATACACGACACAATTGGAAGTGTTAGAGCACCTGCACCAGTTGGCAGTGATGTACTGCGAACTGTATCTGATAGTACCTTACTCTGTAGACTCCTACCTAACTAGGTTTAACTACTCTTATACTAAAATCGCAGATCGGCCCTGTCACAACAACAGCAGACCAGAGCAGACGTCGGATTCTGGCTCAGATCAACCATGCATTGTAACAGTAAACCTACTAAACTAAGTCGTAAAGTCGTAAAGTCGTCATCCGCTCACAAGTCATACGCAGTACTCTGATCATCTACTATCCTTATCAGTTCAAGAATGATACACCTGGTCAAAATAGCCATAAGTAGCTAGTGTATCAGATCCAAGGTATGCTTGAATAAAAAGGGAAGACCTTGCAAATCCGTCGCAACCCAAGCCGGAGAATCCGAATGTCCAATTGCGGACACAAGTGTGTAAGAGATGAAAGCCTTCAGTCTACCTCTTTATCAGGTTCTGAAACTCCTCAGGGTCCTGACGCTTGTTTCCGCGATGTAGGTGATATAAACTGCCTGCGCATTAGGGTAGTAGATATGTTTTCATGGGACGAACGAACCGGCACTAGTGTTACAATAGCACGAATCGAAGTATAGAAATAGCACCGAAAAGCACAATGGTCTCGGGGGAATTACATTCGGTGTGTACAGCCGTAGACGGGGAGAAGGGCACATTGAGACACGCCGCTGTGTCGGCATCAGAGGGGCTGGCGCTTAATTGATTCGTGCCGTGTACCTCCACGAGAAGTGCATGGTAGCGGCTACACCACTGCCCAAGGTGACGATACCACGGGAACTCGTATGCTGTACTAGTATACAACACCGGTCGCCTTGCCGTGTTTACTTGCAGGGACTTGGAACGCGTCGCAACAAATCCTTCCACGGCCGTCAACCCTCTGACATGCAACCATCCTCCAGTTACCACGTATTAGCCCCTGCATACGGCCTAGTGTGTTGTATAAGTTCGTGGTCTAGAATTGCCGTAGAGGGCTTCAGCTCGCCAAGCGCTGGAGTGAGATTTCTCAGCTTTCATATCGAGACACGGGAGCTGACGGGTTGTCATCAATCAAATACGCTGCAGCAGTAGTTTCCGTAACTCGCATGCACTCAATTTGTATTCCATCAGCCTTATTGGAGCTCACCGGAATCGATGCCACCCACTCCTCGTCCTGAAATAGGAAGCACGCTGCTTATTTCAAATAGACACTCTATATTGAGGTTATCATCTGGAAATATGGTGTCTGCAGTCTTCTATGGTGGAGGTATACTGAAAGGCAGAATGAATGGATTACTGTTAGCTTCCCTTCAATCAACAGTCATGGATCTGCGTCCCAGGAGTCTGTATACGTCATTTTCCCGGTTATTTTCATATGTCAATCTACCTAATCCGATGAATGAATCCCTCAGCCCATTTACTACACATTCCCGGTTACGAACTTATTGCGCCCCCTCCGCTTCCGGCACCGCGCCTTTACGTAGTATGGCCTTGTCGTGTTGGAAGGCTAAGCCCGTCGCCATGCCTCGCCCAGTTTCGCCCAGTATCGTAGGGTGTGTTATTCCAGCAAGCAGATCAATTAATTTAGCGCAGCGAGATAGCACTACACCTACACGTGTTCCCCAAATTGTTATGCGAGCCAAATGATTTGCGCTGTTGGTTTTCGGCCTCCAACGATCTTACTGGTAGAACGCGTTAGATCGTGCTTTGATCCTGCCAACCCTCCAACGTATCAGGGCATTCGAATCCATAACATCGACGTCACGGCGAAAATCACCCACAGACCAGAGTCGGCCCGCCAAGAAATCACACCAGTTACTGCCCGCTAATCTGGGCTTCGTTTTTTCTATCCAAAAATAAGCTTTAATACCTTTAACTACAAAAAAATAATTGCACTATAATAAAATTTCGATTGTAAAGAACCTGAATATAATTTTTTTAGTTTTTTTAAGCTGAAGGTTGTTGCTTCATAGCTTTATAGACTTTAGCGTATAGTACACCCGTTGTAAAATGTTATATTTTTAGTACGCTAACTAGTTTTAAAAATCAGAAAAAAATCAGAAAAATCAAAGGATTATATAATAGGAGTCGCAGCTATTTACTCTACTTACGTATATTTTTATACGATATAAACAATTAACATAAAATAATAATCGTAAAAAAACCAGAATAGTTCCAGTCGTATTCGGTAGGCAATAAGTGGCCAACGGGCAGTAACTGGTGTGATTTCTTAGCGGACCCGCTCTGCACAGACCTTGGCGGGTATCAACGTACCACTCAGACCCTTGCACACTTGAGACTTATACCTAGCATAGGTAGTGTATACAGATAAACTCTCATCTACAGTAGGGACGTTTAGTGCTTGCCGTTCTCAGTAGGAAACGATATGAACGACAGCACTTGAGCACCTCCCTCGCTCCCCGTCCTGCATACATATGCAGTACACGTCTACCACTCTAAACATGGTTAGCAGTTTGTTGGCTGCCCATAGCCGTTATGAAATGCCAGCCAGACGCCGCCTGTGTGAGCAGTTCGCCGGCACTACCGTCAGTGGCGCAGGTTCACGAGGAAGTATTTGGCAGGATGAATAACATCTCATATTCGTGCATGCCGCATCAGTGCCACCTTCTCATCCCAGTAATCAACAATAAATTCCCATCTCACGAGATCACTATACATCACCAACGCATCGAGGGCTCGTGCCGACTATTCATGTCAAACATACTGGGTAGGTAGCAGTCACTGGGACACATATGTACTCAAATTGGGGTCGCTGCTTACGTCGTCCTTGCATGCCTATCTAGGCAAGTAAGCAGTTTGCGGCTGTGGCTGTGCTTAGATTGCGCATGTATATTGCTTTGTACCTACTTATGTCGTCTGGTCAGCCATCGGGTATGGTGATACAATATACTAGGTTAGGTATATTTGTCAACCAATTAAGATACCTAGATACCTGTATCATCGCTTCATGAAGCGAAAAGCGGGTGTTCAGGAACAATTGTACTTCAGATTCTTGGTTCGCCAACTCTGAATAAATGATTTCGTCAAGAAGGTAAGATATTCTAACCACATTCGTCTTCTCATTAATCAACCTTCATGTCGGACGAGCCGGAGTGGGGATTTCGGTCCTGTCCGCCGGGCTTTGTGCGGACAGGCTCGGGATCGTTTCGGCTCGAACGATAACCAAAACGTTTGTCACCTGATACGAAATACCTCACCCGGCAGATGTGTCAGATTCGGGGTTTGCCTGTACTTTCATGTATGGCAGGAGATGGACACTTGACACGTGAGATACAGTATACCCTCAAGAAATGCGCAATGTAGTAAATTACCAGCTCAAGAATCAATCTCTCAGATAGCTCGCCTCGGTGTATACGGCCTATTTACAACTTGTAGCTCTCTCGCATGTTACATTTTGTGCCTTCTAATATGTTCATCTTCTTCAGAACGCTTACTTTCCTTGCTTTTCTCATTCGATGCCGGCGATCTCGAGTCACCGCGACACGACACCCTACATCGGTGTAATACACGTCTTACGGCTTACATCCATTATAATAATCCCAAGGGTACGAATCGAAAGTACCTATCCGGCTAGTGACGATGCCTCCCCTTCTCTACGAGATGATACCTTGCACTCACTAAGTCAGATGTGGAATAGACATATGTTAGGCACGCAGATTGCCTGAAACAACCTGTGAATAGCTGCCAATAGCACTGCTAGCAGGAATGTTGCCCGTTCGTCTTTCCCACAAGATTTATAGGTTCGTACGCGGTTCCTAGTTAGCTAGTCGTCGTAAGAGATCCTAACTAAGACGATGTTGCCCAAATATGTTAGATTCTATCTAGCAAGATAATGACTACGTAACGATCTTGTAAGTACCGGGCGTGTATACGAACCACGGCATCTAACACCCTCGAGTACAAATTCTTGAACTGCCTCGGAAGCTATAGGCTTCAGATCGTCCGCCCCACGTGTTAAGAAACATATGGAGCATGCTTAATTATTATTCTTTTAAACAATCGAGACTATGTCATCCTATTGGCAGATAGTGGACTGTTACCTAGTAAGTCTATTCCGTAGGGTTCTAGCATAACCATTAGGTCGTTACAATCGTCTTCGGCCCTCGTGACCTTCGCAGATAGCCTAACCTATGCCATAGAGTATACCCAAACAGTTTATTCACAAAATAAATATATATTATAGGTTCCCAATTTTGCTCGAGTTGTTGAAAATGACCATACCAGCACTCTACAAGGCCTAAGATTCTTCACGGTAACAAAATAGGGCATGTTCCTAGCACGAAAGGTTGCTATGAAGAAAGACTACCCTCACCACTGCTAAGAGGGTCCTGACAGTGGGTCAGACGACATAAGTATAACAGAAGCTTGTCCGGAAGTGTGCGGGGAGAGACAAAGAGGCATAGACACGAAAACCTGCCACTGTTGGAACCATGGCATTTGGGGGTAAGAAAAGACTAACCTCATCTTCCGATATAATATTCGTCTAATCAGCAAGTCCCAACGTTATCGGATTTTCCCTATAATTATCCCTGAGTTTGCCTCCAGAAGCACCTATCTGAATTCAACATGAAGTCATTTGACTGCGATTGCTTTCTAGTGTGGGTAATAGTCGGATTATCTTCTTGTTTGTCATTTCTGTACTCAGGTAAGCTGACAGTAATTAGATTACTAAGTCTATCCATAGTCATGACGTAGATGAATCTGTGGTATGATGTTGGTAATAGAGATGGCTGGGCGAATATGTTGCTGCCATAATGTATGATAGTCAAGGTATTACCGATCATTGTTGTTTGTCGTGCGAGTGATTTTAAAACGCTCCAGTTGGTTGGCTCTGCCTACATCGATATGGTCCTATTTGTTCAACTACGTAGCGTTACGAATAATCTAGTCTCATTGCTAATAAGGTATATTAAGATTCCAGATTCTTGATTGCCTCCTGATATCAATAGGTTCCTGGGATGCGAGACGGCATAAGTAGCTGTAACCTCTCAGATGTCCCATAGTACCCTTACCACGACGGCGTAAATTACTGGAATTTAAGTTGCAAGGAAGCAAGATATATATACTAACCAGTATAAGATATCCCCGCTTTGATTTACGGCAGAGATATACCAACCCTCGTAGGTTTAAGGTCGGAAACTTCAACCTATTAGATAGACGTTATATTGAAGTGTTTGTCAATCGCTCTGGTAAGATCGCCGGCTTTGAGTCTTAGGTGCTCTGCCTAGTTCACACAGGACTAGAAGAAATGCGGACTGTAAGTGTCTGCGTGCCGAATGATGAGAGCTAACGAATAATATCAAAGCTCCTTGCAATTCATTGCAGGGTTTGTTGTTGTTCCAAACGTGGCCGTTAGGGTAGCCACGTAGGCAGATATGAGCAGTCACTTATTGAAAATACCGAGCATCCAAGAAACTCAACGATATATATATCGGAAGACGCTAGTCGATACAAAACTTTCTTTCAAGTACATGTTTGATTCTTTCGTACTAGTTATATCTATCTTGGTTTACAAGGCTAAGTAGATATTTTCAAGAAAGAAGAATGGGAAGAGACAGCCTGTCGTATAGGTCAGGATATGATGGCTCTCTAAGTCAGTTATTTTAATGCGTGCGAACAACGTATATGGCCCGCGGGAACAAAACCGAGGTATAAGGATTGTGTGATGTTGCGCGGGCCTACTCGAAACTTTCGGTGTCCAAGTTGAACACATCTTGTTTGCTAGTTGCTCAAATTCAGGTTAAAGTACGATAAGACCTCAACACGCAAGTTACAGAAGTATTACATAGCTAACCCTATAAATTTTATAAATAGTGTTCCCCAATCAAACAAAACCGGTGCATTTATGTATTAATATAATTTTCAGTACCAAATGATTGTTGCCGTGACATGGCTGCATACTGTAGGTTTATACTCATTCGAGTTCTTCCTCGATGCTGTTTAACTTGTTGGATCTGAGCCTGAAGCGACCTGGCGATATCTACAAGAGTGAGTTGAGACTATGAAAGAGCTGGATTTATCAAGGTGCCTTCACATGGTCGTTGGTCTAGATAGTCGTATCTGGATTTGGACTCGTTATAGCACTGTCGTGTTTAGTAACTTAATAAGCGCTTGTGATCAAGCGCTCGGAAGAACATTCAAAGTAACATAATAATCCTCTGCAAGACTAAGGGTCCTTGAAGGTCTTAACCTCTTTTTGGTCTAGGTGGTAGATCTACGGCTTATGCTATGTGCCCGAATTGCCCGCTTCGTCTTGCCCACCTCGCTTCGCCTCGCCTCCCTTGATTTCGTATATGAAAAAGACCGGTATGTGTGATAGCCCTTTTTAGTTCAATATGTTACTTATCCACGAACTCAACACAAAGCCATATAGACCCTTCGCCCCCCAAAACAGATCAACTTGTTATTTTATAGTTTTATACCGTCTCCTATAACTACTGATGGCTGTGTACGGGAATGGGAGGGCTGGAAAGCTGTAGACTCCCGTGAAAGTATGCGACATGTCGAAGTGGAATATGAGAATATGAAATGATATCAAGATACAAGAGTATATGAGCCAACTGGGGACTAATGGGTCTATTGAAACAGTAGAAAAGTAGATGCTGTGTGGTATAGTACGAACGCCATCGCCATGCGAATATAACAAGATTTGATAAACATTGAAAATACAAGGAAATGATATGCCGTTTGTCTGCAATGTCTTATAACGTGGGGGTGCGTCCTCAATGCACTCATGGGAGTGCACTAGAGAAAGCGGGACGCCATAGTACGGGGACCAAACCCCTTATCATCCTCGCGCAGAGTCTCGGTCCCATGAACGTATACCTGGCCGCGGGACACGTATCCGAGTGAGCCGTCGCAGAGCCACTGCACCTGGCATCCACTCGAGACGTGATCCCGCGGCAAGGCGTTGTCTGTTGCCGTTCTAATCTCGAAGTCGCTGAGCTCGGCTTCCATCTTGTGGAGCTGCAAGAGATTCTCCTGGCCAACCCAGTTGTTGATCAGGTTCGCGATCCGCTTGAACCCGCTCGTGTGCCCGCCGCAGTCATCCGGCTGATATCCGCAGTACACGAATAGATAGCTGTGGATAAGCTCGTGGATGAAGGTGGATATCAGCAGGCGTCTGTTGTACTTCTTATTCTTTAGAATTTCCCTCGACAGGAAGATCAAGGTCTCGTAGCCGTGACCGTCGGGCGCATCCCTCCAAGCAGTGGTGCCGATGAGATTGGTTGGGAGGTCCTCCCATGTCCAGGTCACCCTGCCCTTCAAGCTTCCCCTGAAGAAAATCTCGTTGGCGGCGTAGAATATGCCTTGCAGCGCTTCGTCGTCAATCTCGAACTCGGCGCATAGTGCTTTAGGGCTGATGAGGCTTTTCAGAATTCTTTCATGCTGAGATAGCCGCCTTCGTCTCCGATAGCCCGCCATGTCTGCTTCGACCAATCTCGCGGCCATGTCATGATGGACATTATCTTTTGTCTCTAGCGGCCGATCAACGGACCCGGGCTCCTTGTTCTGTGCGCGAAAATTAAGGAACTGAGTGTCTGGCCGTGCTGATACATTGTCGTATTTAGACTGGTGTGTTGAGTCAATATGCGTAGTTTCGTCGCATCCAAACAAGTCCATGTTACTTGTTTGCGTTGACCGACCGCCCTCTTTGATGATGAAAAACGGAGGGACCGACTCATGGTCACACCGAAAAACGGTGCTCTCGTTGGAGTGGGTGCAGGCTCGGGGACGCTTCCATTCTCTTATTATTTGGTAGCCATCGGTTATATCGAGGTGGTGGAAATGTTGGAACTGTCTTTTCCTCGCTAGAGGTACAAGATTGTCATAATTTCGAGATGGGGGGATAACCGAGTCGCTCAAGGAGCGTAACATCTCGGTGCCACCCACGTCCCAACTGGCCATCATACATGCTCTAAGCCGGTCTTCTCACGATACTTGATACCGAACGACGGCATGCGATGAGCAATCTAACCCTCGAGACTGTTGAGAGACAATAGCAGGATGCGACCACTTCTGCGTCCTTGCGATGTAGTGTATAGTTTCTGGTCAAGTGACAGTGGATCCGGCTAGTCTCAGGGTTCTCCTTGTAGCCGGGTGATGGGTCTGTGAGGATGGCGGACTGAAGGGAAGGATACCTGGACTTCGATTTTGGTGTTGTGGCGAATACAGGGAATGGTGTAATTAACGTTAGCCTCACTTAAGAATGACGGCGCGCTAAAAGGATACGTAGGTGTGGATAAGCGAAAGGTTACAGGAACTGTCTCAAGAATCTGCCACAAAACAAAGCAAAGACGAAAAAAAAAAAAAAAGTGTCAAGACATGACCGGCAGTAATCATGCATGCAGCCCAGGGACTGCCTGGCCAACTACTCGACTATTGAGTCTGCGAGGGACTCTAGTCCAGACTGTCGAGCAGTCTCTCTGCGCAAGGTGCGGTATGGAAGGCGGTAAGACGAGAATGTGAGGAGCCAACGCATACAAGTGGAGAAACAGGGAATTGCCAGAGTCCGAAGATCACGGAGGGTAGAACGAATGCGGCGGTGAAAGCATACAGGTGCGGCGTAGCAATAGGAAAAAGGACGAGACGCAGTGATGAGTAAAAAGAGACGATCTCGGCGTGCGGACGGGCAGTCTACAGTCTACAGTCTACAGCAGAGGGGCTGTCGATGATCGACAGACCTACCCAAGGTTGCAGGGCATGCCTACTGCTGCTTACACTAGTCTGGCCTCTGCA
Organism: Xylaria longipes; assembly: GCA_025201785.1. Taxonomy (NCBI): domain Eukaryota; kingdom Fungi; phylum Ascomycota; class Sordariomycetes; order Xylariales; family Xylariaceae; genus Xylaria; species Xylaria longipes. Next base: position 9,709 of record MU619714.1, on the reverse strand, counting down.
GTCTGTACAAGACAGCGCAGGTCACGGCGTGGCGAAACAGGATGCAGTGCAGCAGCACAATTGTATGTATGTAAGTATGTATGTACGTATGTATTTACTGCTGTCTATGCAGGTGCATGGAGACGGGACACATGATACGCCGTCATGTGTGCCAGCAGAACGAGGCATTGACTCCTTTTCAAGCATTGAAGAGCAGCAGCAGCGCTAACAGTGCTGTTGCGGGTTGGCAACCGTCGAGAGATCGCTCACCTGTGGCGTAGCACATTTTCCCCTTCCGTCTCGCCCGACAGTGAGTTTCACGATAGCTAACTTCCCGGGGGTCATCCGACATAACGACCATTGACTGATCCTTTTTAGGTGCCAAGGGTGTAAATGTAAACAGGTTGATCACGATTTGCGTATCTCACTCAGTATGACATTTGAAATACCAAGTACGGGAAAAACCGTGCCCCCACGACAATAAACGGACGTGTCGTGCATGGCTCGATATTGCATCTACAAACGTGGTGGCCGTCCTTTTCTTGTCACCACTCAGATGCCTTTTTGTCCGAAGGTCAGGAAGTGACCGAAGGGAGCGAGCGCGTGGCTCGAGCAAAGCAAAAGAGCCCGCGACTTCGGAACCGCAACGGAAACGGCACCTTGGGTTCGACTGTACACATGTCATGGTGCGAAATGCTAGCATGGCAGAAACTTCCAATAATTAGCCCCAGTAATCGCCATGACATCCGAATCTCCGCGTCTTGATTCGCTGGAAAATGTTTTGCTGAGGCATGGCGCGTCCTGATTGGTCGCCTCATTTTCTGTGGTTGGTGACACATCCCGTCCAACTGTCTGCTGAGGCTGGTTCACGGCATGCCAACCCCTGTCTGTGTCTGTGGTTTTGACTCGTGTACTCCGTACAGCGTACAGCACACTATCGGATGAGGCTATCGGACTTTTGCAATACACCGCGTACCACTGTCTGCGCTGCGCTCTACAAACAAAGTCGCGACCGAGCAAGAATAACCGCTGACCTAGTACTCTGTGCCTCGGTTTTATTAACGATTACTATTTCATCTCAATATGCCCAGGTCAGCGCCACACGTCACGCTTCACTATTTCAACCGAAAGCCAGCCTCCGCTTTTTATTTTCAGAACACAGCTGGCAGAGCAGCTCAAACTCGCTAAGACGTAAAGAGAGGCTGGCATATCATAACCCGCTTTCATATGCTCTACGCGTTGCTTGCCCATCAACAATCAATACTCCGTCGCTGTGCTCATCAAGACGCAAATGGGTAAGACTGAGATGGTACGCCAATTCCGTCTTCTGACATGCGGGGCCGTTGATAGCCAATTGCAGATCAGAATGCGCATCAAACAGCGTATCCTAGCACGATACCAAGACGAGTCACAACAGCCAGTTATACCTCCGAGGCAGATAACTGGCCCCTCCGGCTCAATCGCGAGGCATTCCAAGGTTCTGTACAAACCGCACTTCGTCCGCCTGTCGTTCTAATGCGAGCCTCATCCGTTTTGCGTAGACCCGTTCTTCCTCTGCGGCCCCTTCTTCTAGACTGCTTTTGTTTTCGACAAAATCCTCGGGGAAGAAGCTCGTCCTAGACGAGAAACTGACGAGCCCAAGGGTCTCCCCCGTCCAAAATAAGATATCATCGTCATTAGCAGTGCTGCTTCCCGCTTCCATCCGTGTTGATAGAAGTTTTCGGGCAATGTCGTCTGATCCTGGCATCGTACCGAACAGAGAGCGATGGGTGTCTTCCTTTTCCACTTTGCCAATTTTGTGTCGCCGCACCTCTGTGAAGCCGTCCCTTTCCATCCATTTCAGGTATCCCTGCCCGTCGGAGAAGACGATCCGGTTGCCACTATAAGAAATGAAGAATTAGAAACTGGCCGTTTATAGCAAAAACATTGATTCGTGTATAGGGTATTTCAGGAGCATGCATATGCATAAGGATATGGCACATAGGAGCAGATTGTTGCCAAATCAGGGAATAAACGACTCGGAAATACTAACTGATTAATGACTGATAAAAGTTTCGAAGAAGAAGCGGTCTGCCGGTTCTTTGTAGTCGAGTTATAAGAGAGGCTTTTTTGGTTTCCATCTTCAAGCTCAGACGACAATCCGTATATCTCAAGCGAGCCCTTGGTGTTGTATTCGCCACAAGCTATCAGTGTTCTCCCACCGGCAGCGTTCTTAGACTCGATGACTTGTTCTTCTGTCAGCTCAAGGCGTCGGCGGAGATCGCTGTCGACGCTGGAAAACGGATAGGGTAGGGACGTGAGACTGCAGAGTCGGCCGCCTGAGTGCAGTGATCCTTTGATAGATGGAAACATGCGTCGGTCATAGTGTAGTATGCTCGTAAACCGACCGGCAACGAAGATGTCGTCAGATAGTTGACCAGGGTGTCCAGGACGGTCCATATGATGGATGTATTGCGGACCCGGTTGAGCGAGGGGAGCGTATGGTGGAAGAGGTCGCCAATCATCCAAGACTCTGGAGAGATCTCGGACACCTAGCGAGGACGGCTCGACCGCTTCCTGTTGTTCCTGGTGTGGCGCCTGTCTGATCCGATAATCATGAAGATATAGGCCATTGAATGTGCCTATTGTCAACGGTACTGATGTATTTGCTGCTGAAATGGTCATAATCATCCGTTCGAACGGCGTCATTGTAACAACAGACATGGCCTGGAGATCTATCTCTACGAGGTCTTACAAGTGGTGAGTATACCTTTCTGCACCTGGAGAGAGGTGACTTACTATTTCCTAGGGCAAAGAATGCGGCGTGCCTGTAGTTGTCGACACTCACACATTCGATAATTCCTCTATCAATAGATCGAGTTGTCTTTTTCACAGATGATATGTTCTCTGGATGCCAGAGAAGGCCCGGTCTACTCTTTGATAGTATGGAACCCTTTTTTGCGTTTGAGCCCTTTACATCCCATAAACAGATAGATCCGTCATCAAGTGGCGACACCGCGAAGAGCTGATTTCCCGCCTCGGAGGGTCTGTACAGTGCAATACCGCGAACATCAGTAGTGTCTGCTGTAGGGCCTTCAGACTGCGGTCGCTCAAGCCAGTTGGTGATGACAGGCCCATGCCTCTGTATATACTCGTTGTACCAGTTGGTCCTTTCGCCGGGGAACGTGGGGTCCCAATTGGCAGCGATACGCGAGTATTCTCTTTGTCTCTTTCTACTAGCCAGCATGCCTATTCTTTCTATCACATTATGGTGCTGAAGAGGGTGATTGTCTGTTGGCACCGCTCTGCTTAATGGTATTCCTTCCTCGTCGATCCAGTCCGATCCTCTTCGGAATAGCGACACATGTTCGAGCGAGGCGGAAGCATGGAGACATCGTTTGCGCCAATGGGGGTTATCTCGGCAGATTCCGAGGAACTTTCTGGAAACTGACTGTAGCTTGACGACATCTTGAATCGCAAGAACTGCGCGGCATAGGTTTAATCAGCACAGCACACACACCACCGCTGGGGATGGGAGGGAGACAATGTATGGAGGCGAGACGAGGCGAGAGACGCAGGCTTACACTTGATAATATGGAGCAAGATCTCGTCGGGAAGCAACGTGAAGTTATTCTCTCCGGGCATGGCGACGATGTTCGTGTCTCAAGCACACGTGCACGTCAAGCATACCAAGTATAATAATATAATTGATGTTTTATTAAGCTACGGCGACGTTTCTCAAGACATGGCTGGTAAGGGAGCTAGAAGCGGGAGAGGTGAAAGAGGGCCGGAAGGTCAGCATCACAAGCAAAAACAAAAGGCGAGTATGACTCGGTAGCTTGTTTGTACCTGCTTAAGCTTCTGGATTTATACCCCTCTAAGGCTACCTACGCCATAATGCTCCGCACCTTATCTCTAGTACCTTATCGCCCCATCCCACCAGAGAGGGGCTCAGTATACTTTAGGTAGGTACCTAGGTAGCTGGTGGTGGGGTGGGGGCTCAAATATGGGGCAGATTTCGACTACCAGCGCTGAACACTCCAACTTCTCCTATTCCGCAGTCCTAATCAATTGCTTTCTATGTAGAAGCCCGCAGAGTCTACGAGTGTGGATGTGGCGTTAATAATACCTAGGTATATATCGACTCCAATTTGTTGAGCTTGACCGTAGTCACTACCTATCCTTAACATAACCTCTCTCATCACAGGTGGCATAGTGATAGCTGGCGCAGCAGCAAGTGATGTTCTTAGTCTCAGTTCACGAACAGCACTTTTCCACATTGTCACTGGCTGAAAGTTGTTATGGTCCGGTATGTGTGCTCTGGCATATTCCTTTGTGGATCTCGAACCTCTTGTCGTAGCCGTTAACACTTCTCCTATTGACGGCAAACTAGATACTGACGAGACATTGCTCAACTTACCTAGTGAGCTGGCAGCAAATTCTTCGATATCCTAGAGAATGGCAGAATTAACTTGCTTATGTACCTCGTACAAAAAGGCCTTGCCTGCATATGGTGGTTCCTGGCGAGTGGCAGTCCGCCGTCGTCCTGAAAGTTCACTATTTCGCCAATATCCATGCTGGTGCTTGTAGAGGTTAGGGAGGACCAAGGTCGTTAGCAACCGCTTGCTGGCTGGCGTGATTTCTCCAATTATCTTATGCTTGCTTATAGAAATCGCATACCGTAATGTTCTCGGGGCGATCTGCGGCCACAACAAGTCGAGGCTCGCAGAGCAACAATAGTGCTGCAAGGAGGGCAGAGAGTCTCAACTTAAGATGCATTGAAGTGCTTTGGCTTTCGATATGTCCATGGATGATACACTGGTCCTTTGGCTTCTTGAATTGTCTGCGGTAGGAGTTCCGGCTCCATACCCTGGCCTCTTTCGCGACAAGAACGGTAGGGGGAGGGGGTCTGCTGCTAGCAAGACAGGTCTCCTTCATATCCGGGGCATAGCCCCGGCTGCAAAATGACTGTTTTATCAGCTATATAAGTGCGCTGTTGCTCTCTTTCTTGGTTGATTTCATTCTTGGACATCAATCTTATCTCTACTTCTCCATTTGTTGCTTACAACGTCTGAACAATGCCATCTCATCTAAGGACGCTTCTCAAGCTGTTCAAGTGCAAAAAGACACCTCCGTTGGCTTGCCACATGACATTTGACCAGGGCGACAATCACGTAAACACGTCGGCGTGTTTTCTTAATGTCCAACCTCTTGCTCTCGCGGAGATTTCTCAGTCCCAGGGCTGCAAACCATGCGACCACGCAATGCCTACGATCCTCGAAGCCACCAAGAATCCTATTCTGCAGGTTCTCACTTACGATGTGGCCTTTTTTTGATCACCTCGGCTGGTAGGATATGTACGTATGCAAGCCCTCGGTGGGATGAGCGTCTGAAGCAGTACGTTAAGAAATCGGGTCGTAACTCTCTCTACACGCCGATGGTTGTTGTAAACGGAGTGACGGTGGCAGCAAAGCGGAGATTGACGGTGTTGTCCAGCGTGCGCGTGACACGGCGCATGGCATGGATTGGCGCATCTACCTAGATGGGAACAACACGAATGTCAAGATCAACTCAGACAAGTTGGAGATTGCGCGGTACAACGTTGTCGTTATTGTGTACGAAGACAAGAGTGAGGTGGTCAAGATTGTAAGTGCTAAATACGCCCTCGTTAATCCTTGCCACTTCGCTACATATAATCGTGTTTGAGGGTTTAGTAGACGTCAATTGCTGATTCGCGAACCTCCTAACAGGGTGAAGGGCCCAGCAAAGGCAAGAAAGTTCCATACAAGAACGTCGCCAAGGACATTGTCAAGATTGGTGAATGGACGTGGGGAGACATGATAATTATACGACTGGCCCATTACTCCCTCCAAAATGGCTCTGGGCACTGCGGCAGTAGCCATGTTCAAGAGCCCCTGAATGGGCCCATCGTGGCCGTTACTAAGATTGTCTAATTAACCAAAAGTCACCTGTTATTTTTGAAAGGTACATGATCATAACTATGACTACGGTTTTTAGCCTTATTATGTGATAGACAAGGGTGTACTATTTGGAAGAGTCAAGTGGTGTTAGAGATATGTAGTTACGGTAATAAAAGTGCCTTGCTTCTCGCAACCTCTGCCTGCAGCAGCTCGTCTTTGGTTAGTACCATCAGGTTGACTGTAAAATAGATACCAACCCTTCCCAGCATTGCTAAGGACGCGATGTCCGTCCGTCCTCGAAGGAGGAGTAGGTGGACCAAAATCGGATTAGGTATTTCCTAGGAAGGTTCATCATCTGCCAGCTCATGTCACATACCAACCAAATCTTTGTAATTGATGTAATGTCCTCGTTTCCACCTCCAGGCCTCCCATTGTTCCAACCTCTACGTTTCCAATCAGCGATGGGCAATCTACGTTGCTCGCAGATGTCACATGGACCTAAGGGACTGGGACTAGATCTGATTTCTTAGGTCTGGCGAACTACATATTCGTATCATGTAAATAATTATATGATGGGGAGGCAGAGCCTATAGGTGGCCAGAGCTTCCCATCTACCCGTATATGATCTAATTCATCCGAACAGCTATACAAGAGCAAGAGTGAGGTGAGAGAGAGCAAGAAAGCGAGGTTATTTAAACATGAACTGTGGATCGCCGCCTAGCTAGAGAGGGGGACTAGATCTTCACTGCACTTTGAAGCCGTAGAAGATTGTATACAATTCGAAGAATATTCCAAGCCCTTGTTACAGTAATACCCTGGGACCCTTCTAAAGCAAGTTGGCTTAGCCTATATAAGTCTGTGTTCTCAAAACATTCCTAGTTAGACCTTACTAGCAGCGTTCTACACAGATAAAATAATATCTTGTTTGATTAATAAATAATTTAAACAACTAAAATAAAACAAAAGCTTGAATTTTATTTTAAAACAAAATAAATTTATTTTTTATTTTTAGTTAACTAATAATTAATTATAAATAAATTTTTTTTTAATTTTTTTTTAATTTTTTTTTTTATAAAATATATTTAATAAAAAAAGTTTATTGTTAATTTTTTTGTTAGCTTAATTTTATTATTATTTAATTAAATTATTTAATTAAACTTTATTAGTTTTATTATTATTTAATTAATTTTATTAAATTTAATTTTATTATTAAATTTATTTTTAATATTAAAACTTTTAATTATTTATAGCTTTATATATTTTATATTTAATATTAAAAACTTAACAAATTTATAATTAACGTTATTAAAGCTATTAATTTATACTATTTTTATTATAATTATTATAGCCCAGGCGTTATAATGTTATAGCCCAGGCGCTATATATAGCTAATATAGCTAGTGCGGCTAGGGTGGCTAGTGGTCCATGCAGGGGCTATAGTATTCACTAGCTAGTATTTATTAGAATTAAGCGATTTTAATTAAATATAATGAGTAATTAATTAATATGTTTTATTATATTATAGAAATTCTTTTGTTTTATATTAAATAAATATATATAAATAATCTACGCTATATAAACTGTTATTTTAACTTTTTAAATCTAACACACTTTTTTAAAAAAGTTTTATATAAATAAAGCTTTTTATAAAATAAACACTAATAATAATAGAATTAATTTTAATTATTATAATATTTAACAAGAGTATAAAATAAGCTAAAATAAAAGCTTTAAATAGTAAACGAAATATATATAATTATTTTTTATTCTAGCTTTATTTAAAGTTATTTAATTTTAAATAGCTTAATTTACCCCTTAAAAATAAGTTTTTTAAAGCTTTTAAACCTTAATATTTTTTATTATTTAATTTTTTATAAAAATAATATTTATAAATGCTTATAAGCTTTAACTAATTAAAAAATTAATTTTATTTATTTTAGTTAAAGGCTTTTATTAGCCTATTAGCGATTATATTACTTATTAATATATAAACTATTTATAAAATATTTTTTTTAACTTTTTAATAAAACTAGTAATTATAAATATTTATATAACAAAGCTTTGTTTATAAAATTATTATTTTTTTATAATAAGTTTAATTATTTATTAATTATTATATTAAATAGTAATATATTAATTATTTATAATAATTTTTAATTTTTTAATAAAATAGTTTATAAATATAACCTTTTTAACAGCTTAAGCTAATATTAATAATTTAGCTTTAGTAGTAAAAATAGTTATTATATTTTATTTATTCGCTTACTATTTAATTATTTTTTTAAATAGCTTTATTATATATATTTATAAACTTTTTTAATTAAAAGTATTATTCGTAAAAAACGCGTTATTAATAATTTTAAAATTATTACTATTTTTAAATTATAAAATATAATATTAGGTTTAATTAAAATATTTAAATAATTAATCCGTTAATTTATAATATTAAAGTTTTAAATTTAAAAAGAATTATAAAAGTTTTAAAGTATTAAAAGCTATATTAGGCCGGGTAATTATAGCTGCGTATATAATAAAATTTTTTTTTTTTTAATAAAAGTATATTTTTTATTTAATAGCTAATTTTTTATAAAGTAGTAGTTCTGCTATTATTATTAAAATATATAATAAAAATAAAAATATATTTTTTAGCTTAAAAGTTTTTTTTTAAATATAAAGTTTAAAATAGCTAGATTAGTTATTTTTAATAATTTTAAATAATTTTAATTTTTAAAAACTACTAAAAATTATTACTACTAGTTATTTAATAAGCTTGTTTAAGCTATTTTATAGCTTTTTAAATAAAAATTTTTCGGTTTTTTTTATAAATTATAATAATATTATTTATATAAATAAATATAAACACTTTTTTATATAAATAATAGCAAAGCTTATATAAAACAACTTTATATTTTATTTTTATAAAGGTTAAAGTTAACTTTTTTTATTATAATAAAAATAATTTTTTTAAACTATATAAAACTTTATTAAGTTTTAAAATAGTTTAAAGCTTTTTATAGCTAGGAAATATTTTTATATAAATTCTTTTATTAAATTTTATATTTATAAACATATTAACAACGTTATATTATTTTAATTCAAGATTAAACTTAGCTATAATAGTTATAAATATTTTAAAAAATTTTCCAGCAAAAGTTAATATATATATAGCTTTTATAATATTTTAAAGCTATTAATTTTTTTTAACTACTAGTTTTGTTTTATATTTTAAATAATAGCTATATTTATTAAATTTATATATATATATTTATATACAGCTAAATATTAGCTTATTTTAAGTAGTACTTATATTAACTTTAGTTTATAACTTTATTTTATAATAACTTTATAAATAGTTTTTTTTTACTTGTTTAAAACTTTTATTTATAAAATATTGTTTGAAATTTTTATAAAATTTAAGCGGAAAAGGCAGGTTTTTTTAATATAGTTTTTATTTGTTTTAAATATATTTAAAAAAAGTATTTTTATTTATATACAAAGAACTTAAAGTTTTAGTTTTTTTATTTTTTATATATTTATTAAAATAGCTTAAAAATTGTTTTAATAATTTAGCTATTAAAGCTTTGTTTATTATTATATTATTTTATATTTTTAAAACGTTTAAACGTTTATTTAAAAATATAACTTTTTAATAGTTTTTATATAACTTAAAACTAATATAAAGTTAAATATTAAAAATATTTATTAAATTATTAAAGTTTATATAAAATAGCTTAGTTTTTTTTAAAGTTTATAATTTAGCTTTAAACTTAATAAAATTTATTATAATATTTTAAATTTATAAATTAAGTTTTTTAATAATAGCTATAAAA